>CM021103.1:172345710-172786890 GCA_007115665.2 Sequoiadendron giganteum | reverse complement strand
TCTCTTCTCTCATGTCTCTCTCTCTCTCTCTCTCTCTCAATCACACTCTCCATCTCCCTATAGGGTCTCTCCATCCCACTCACTCTATCTCTCTCTATCTCTTCATACCCCTCTTAGGTATCTCTCTCCCCCCCTCTCTCTCTCCCCATCTCATGTTACTTCTGAGGGAGAGAGAGATAGAGGGAGGGAGGGAGAGAGGGAGAGATAGATATAGGGATGGAGGGAGAGATGTGAGAGATGGAGAGAGAGGGGGAGAGAGAGTTATCTTGTTAGGGAGGGAAGGATACACCTAAGAGAGTTATATAGTTAGGGTGGGAAGGAGATACCTAAGAGAGAGAGGGAGTGTGAGAGAGAGACCTAAGATGGAGGTGGAAAGTGAGTGAGTGAGAGAGAGAGAAAGGGGTAGTGGGAGACCTAAGAGGGAGAGAGAGGGAGAGAGGGAGATGGAGAGTGAGAGGGAGAGGGAGAGGGAGAGGGAGAGGGAGAGAGATGGAGAAGGAGTGGGAGAGACTAGAGATGGGGAGAGGAGGAGGGGAGGTAGGGAGGGAGTTAGGAGGTAGGGAGAGAGAAAGAGAGAGAGAGTTGAGAGAGAGAGAGAGAGAGATAGAGAGAGAGAGAGATGGAGGGAGAGAGAGGGAGAGAGCTTGGAGGGAGAGAGGAGAGAGAGTGGGAGAGAGAGACCTGATATGGAGATGGAGAGAGAGAGAGAGAGTGAGAGAGAGGGAGTGGAAGAGACCAAAGAGAGTGAGACTTAAGAAAGAGAGAGAATTCAAAGGGAGGGGGGAGAGAGGGGGGAGAGGGAGATGGAGAGAGGGAGGGAGTGGAGTGGAACACGAGGTAGAGAGAGGAGTGGGGAGAGAGAGGGACTTGAGAGGGAGAGATGAGAGAGGGAGTGGGGGAGAGAGACCTGAGATGGGGATGGAGAGAGAGAGAGATATTGTGTGTGTGTTTGAGAGAGAGAGACCTAAGAGGGACAAATATTTTAGAGGGATGGAGAGAGAGAGGGAGAGAGGGAGATGGAGAGGGAGGGGTAGGGACCAGAGAGAGAGACTTGAGAGGGAGATGGAGAGTGAGAGAGATAGGGAGAGAGGGAGATAGAGGGAGGGAGAGGGAGAGAGGGAGAGAAACACTTGAGAGGGAGAGAGTGTGAGTGTGAGTGAGACATTGAGAGAGAGAGGGAGTGGGAGAGAACAAAGAGAGAGAGGGAGTGGGGGAGACTTGAGAGAGAGAGACCTAATGTAAGGAAATTTTAGGCATCTCAAAAAAGAATCCAAGATCTGTAGTGCCTTCGGTAAATTTAATTTCAATTAGATTTCCTAAAAAACAAGTAAAACTATGTCACAAAGTGGAATTAGACATAGTTCATTTCCCATAGTAATCCTTCTAAGAGAAGATCATGTAAATTAAGTTTCAAAAACTTGCATAAATAGATCCTAACCAAGAAACATGAAACATGAAACATGAAATAGAACAATGAACACATAGATTTATGTGGGGAAAACCCTTTTGGGAAAAAAACTCCACACTCCAAAAGCCCAAATCGCCATTGTATTATTCATGCAATAGAATAGTTACAAATACAACTCAAGCACTAATCCTTTACAAAGATTACATGTTGTTTCATTCTAGATACAAACTGGTAGCAACCCTATTCTATTTCCCTCTCTCCTTTTTTATATTTCCTTGATCAACCTCTCAATCCATTACAAACTTCACAATGTTACAATACTCTTACATAGTATAGAGAGTAGATTCACATAGAGAGAGAGGTTTCACAATCGAACCATAGAGAGAGAGAGGAGTCACCTCCTTCAGACCAACATTCTCTTTCTCTAACCTTCAAACATTACAGTGAGTTCCATTTTGTTCACAGTTCACAAACGGTCTATTGATCTCCCACAAGTGAATGGTCACAATAGTCCAACTACAAATCATTTACATTCTGCTTCTCTCATTTGTTCAAAAAAAACCACATAGGATAGTCGCTCGATTAAAAAAACTTCAACCGTATCGCGTATCGGTGAGAAACCAATCTGTGTCTCACCGATGCCAAACTGCTCATTTGACAATCACACACTATAGTCTTTTATTGCTTCATCACTTTGAGTTGTTGAAGTCTCATTGACCAAATGACCATCAAGCTAAGATCCTACCTCAGAGGAAGTCTCCAAAGCTCCTTCAATAGTTCATGTCATACTGATGAAGTTCCTGCTTGTTCATCTCATCGGGAAGACTTATGTCGATCAATTCCTTCAGGCAGAATAATACAATAGGGATGATAATCCAAAGCTAGGAGAAAGACATAGGTTACTTTGATGCCATTCAAGAATGGTCCATCAACAGGACTTACTCGATTCCCAATCTATCGACCGAACTTCAACCATCAGATAGAGATCTTAAGGCTGGGCTAAAGTCATACTTCACGCCGATGAAAAACCATTGGCAAGACTCATGCTGATCCCAATCCATCAGCTAGACTTCAACCATTGGACAAGGATCAAAAAGTCTCATCGACTTAACAAGTCACCTCGATGGTCTTCAGCTCACTGTAGTTCAGAACCTTTCATCGGAAGGAGTCACATCGAACAAAACCCATCAGCCAGACATCCATTGTCGAAGCACCACTGAGAATTCAACCTGATGGACCATCTCACACTGACCAAGAACTATTGGCTAGACTCACACCGAACAAATCACATCGGCTAGAGATCCAATATTGATAAGATACATTTCAAAGTTCAATGTCACACCGACCAAGCACTGTTGGCTAGACATGCTCTACCATTAAGACTCTTTCTGAACCTCCATGTCAACCCGACAAAGTATCATCAGCCAGACTTACACTGATATAACTTTTCATCTAGACTTCTACTATTGACATGAGTTCAAAACCTCATACCGATAGCTCATGTCACATTGACCAGCTTCATCGCCAGGACACACCAAATTTCACACCGATATGTTCAAAGAAGGAACTTTATAAGGAGAACTCAGATCGGGCTGAGTCATAATGATCTCATGGATAGTTCAAGATCACTATGGAAATTCACTAGACATCTCAATGGTCACACTAAAATTTCTCTCTCAGAGGTTTAGGCCAGTGGGATTAAGGTACATAATTCCAACAATCTCCCCCTTGATGAAGATCACACTGTCACCTCTAAAGCACTCAGGAACTACAAAGATCACACTAGCACCACCAGTTCAGACCCTGCTATGTTCAATTTTTTGTTCAATAGCACTTACGACATCCAACTAACAAGTTTCCATAGATAATAGTCTACTAGACAATCTAAAAAAAAATCAAGTATCCAACTGCAACTAACTGTCGAACATTGCAACCAATCACAACCCTCCATGAAACCACATAGATCTCAAACATGCTCTCATGCTCCATCAAGACTTATGCAACATCTAAGATGTTCACCATTCAGGCAACAATCCCTGTCATCCTCCAACATGCCACCTATGGAAGAAAGGTACAAGCCAAGGTGAATATGTACCAGTCCAATGAACACAAGCAAAAGATCCAAGTGATATCAACAACAAGATAAAAACATAAGCTAGAACAACAATCAAACTGACTGCTTCTATCCAACCGATAAACCCACATGACTGAAAATAGCACCCACAACAAGTTCTAGTTCATCCAATCATCCATACCTCAATGGTATCATACATTAGTAAACTTATGCCCCAGGAATAACCAACCCATGTACTTACAACTGCAAGCTCCACTTGTATACAAGTCAATGAAGAACTAACATATTCAGGAACTCACACTACATGAGTCATGCCAAAAGCTAAAACAATTTCAAAGGGCACAACAAGTCTACCAATCTACAACACATAGAAAGTGTAACCATGCTGCATCAAGGAATCAACTCCACACTGATATGTGAAGCCTACATACAAGCTGCTGCAACCTGCAAACAAGTTGTTGCAACCATCTCTTCTAACTAGCCTGCACAACTCTTCCAGGTTCTCCACATCCAAAAAAACAATGTTATGTGAAACCAAACATTCAAGAAGATCAGTAAGACCAAAGAGAATATGCAAATCATAACATGTAGCACATCCTTCTGCAAAACACCTCCAAGTATCAGTTGTGCCAAGTAGCCAAGTAGTATCTTCTTTACATCCCCAACAGAAAAGCCTTAACAACATCCAACCAATTAGCATATGAATTTAAGCTTCTCAAAGTAGATCTAACTACTCAATTTCCCATCTCAAGAAATCAGCCCACTACTATCCCCTATGTTCATAGTAAATGAAAAATATATATACCCAGGAGATAACCAAGATTTCCATCTCTCACAGTGAATCCTCGAGAACCATCTGACCATAGCTCAAGATCCACCAATGAAAGAAATACATAACACACCTGAGAGAAACAATGGGCACTACCTCCCAAGATATAAACTATCGAGAAGACCAAGAGTGGGAATGAAATAGCTCCTCCAAGATATCGAAGTCACTATGACTCATCCAAAAACTATCTCCTCATAGGTCTCTATTGAACTCATGTTCAATCAAGGTGTAGGCTCCTTGGACTTTTTACTAGAAAACTCAACAAGAGTAACCATTTAATACACTTCTCTTATCTCAAGATTAATTCAGCCTCACCTTATTCTCCATGTATCCATGAGAACTTGCAAACAATCACCTCATGCCAAACTCCAAATTCAACATAGCAATATCATGAATTATTAGGCAAATGATCAATGCACCCAAAACACAAAGAATTTACCAAGATCAATGTCAAATCTCCAACTATAGTATCAGGAACTTAACATGACATCATGATATTTCCATCCCCTCTTAGGAAATACCATGCTTCAAGTGAAGAAACCAAGATCTCAAGAGCAATGCATAATGTCAAAAATCTAATGAAAAAGAAAGAGTATACCATGACATAAAAAAAAACAAGCTCTAAACCAACATCACCTGTCAAGCACCAACAACACCTCAACCCAAAGATCACACAAGTCCTCCATGGTTTCAAAAATGTTGACCATCTTAAAATAGTGGCCTTGCCAATGTGAAAGAACCCTTCTACAACAACAAGATCAATGAGTTCCTCCTAAAAACATCAACAAACTAAAGAAGACAAATAATTAACAGTCACTGCTAAAGCTCCCATTGAATATGATACTGAGCTTTCCAAGCATCATGACCAACCATCTCCAAAATTGAAAAAGAAATTCTAGGTCCACAAACATATAGTAGTACTACTAGTTATCCCCCAGTGAAACCAAGATCTCAAAAGTAAGGAGATTCCCCATGCTATAGGACTCCATAATATACTTTTCAGAAACTCACTAATTATCCATCCTCTTACCTCAAAACCACCACACCAATGCACAAGTGACCACAGACAAAGCTAGCTTACAAGTCTACATAAAAATGAATCAAATCATGTGGATATAGACATTCCACTTCTCGGTTGTCCCATTGCAAACATATGGGTAAAAATAGCCCACAACATTGCACAACCTAGAGATCCAATTAATGAAACATGAAGACTCACAATCACATCAGTGTCTTGCACAATGTGAGGTCTCACAAGAGAAAAAACATGTAGATACCCTGACTTAAACAGAAAATCAAGTACAAATATGATTTTCCAATTATGTCCGCACCAAGCACCTATTGAGAAAATGTGTCTCAACTTCCAGCTTGAAGTCCTCGTTTTCATGCCTTGGCGAAATTTTGTGTTTTCTGCCCTTTACCGTCATACCGCGCCTATCTTGTTTCCTTTGTTCTCTCGAAGGTAGAATTGGGATGGAACCTAGCTCTGAACTTTTGCTAAGTTTTGGGTTCAGTTCCCGTTCCTGTTCCGGCTCTATTTCCCGCCTTTGGTTCTCTTTGCTTCGCTTTCTTGTTCTATCAGAGACGGAACCGGGATGAAACCTGGCTCTGAATTTTTGCTAAGTTCCAGTTTTTGTTTTCGTTCCAGCTTTGGCTCTGACTCTGACTCCAACTCCAACCTTCACATTCTTGTCTTCCCTGCTATTTTTTTTGTCTTTGGGTTGGCTTCCTCCCTTTTGTTTTTTTTGGGTTTGCTCTTTCTTGCGTTCGTCAGAGGTAGAACTGGGATGGAACCTAGCTCTGAACTTTTGCTAAGTTCCAATATTTGTTCCTATTCTAACTCCGGCTCCGGTCTCTGAGTTCTTGGCTTTTGTTCAGCCTGTCTTGTCGGTCATCACCATATCACAGGTGGTTAAGTCCTTGACCATGGTGGCTATGGTGAGACTGTCTGCGGTGGCCTTGGCAGTTACCGCCATACCGTGGGCGGTGGGTCCACTCACCATGGTGGCCACGGTAAGACCACCAATGGTTGGGTTGATGGTTACTACTCTACCACAGGGTGGTCTTTCGGCCCCTGCAGTAGCGCGGTAAGACCGTCAGTGGTCCCTCAGACTGGTCATCGCCACACCGCGGTCCTATCTGATGACCACAACGATAGTGCGGTGGAAGTTTGGAAGTGTGATGGGCGAGCTCAGTGAAGTCATCGGTGAGCTTGAATAAGCTCACTGCTATACCATAGGATGACTCCAACATGACCGTGGTAGTGCGATAAGGAATGGACTGAGCTCGGTTGGCTCACCGCCATACCGCGAATTGGTCGGTTGAGCTCGACGGTAGAGCGGTAGAGTCTTGGATGGCTCGGACGAGCTTGATAACTATTTTGACTGAGTTGGACTTGGAGTCAGAAGCGATAGATGAATGGGATGTGGACACGTGGCTTAGTGTTAGAGCATTGATTGGATAGAAACCAAAATAGTAAATGCAGCTGGTGCAGGTCAACTCAGGTTGCTGAACACAACTCGATTTATGTGATAGCAT
Source organism: Sequoiadendron giganteum (assembly GCA_007115665.2). Taxonomy (NCBI): domain Eukaryota; kingdom Viridiplantae; phylum Streptophyta; class Pinopsida; order Cupressales; family Cupressaceae; genus Sequoiadendron; species Sequoiadendron giganteum. The sequence goes on along the minus strand of CM021103.1, from coordinate 172,780,041 downwards.
TAATGCTTGGGTGGCTCGATACAGGGAGATCGTCGTGGACAGATCAATTGTGTGATTGGATGAAAGATTCATGAACCTGATGGTCGATGATTGGTTGATAGAATTGAATGCATTGTGTAAATTTCTTAGTTGAGTACATGATTGTATATATCAGCCAAAATGTATGTAATATGAGGGAGAGATCTTGGAGAGTGAGTTTGAATTGTATGTTAAGAAATAACATTGTAACAGTGAGAATAGATAACTCTCAGCTACTGTGAGCTGATCAGAGAAGACTGAACATTGTATGTAATTATTTTATTACCATAATACAATTTTCTTGACTTTGTGTGGTGGGTTTTTTACCTAAAAAGGTTTTCCCATGTATATCTGGTGTCAATCTGTGAATGCTTAATTATGTTATCTATTTTACTGGTTGTATTCATCTCAAGTAGTTTTAGAAGCTATTAGAACTTGTTTATGCTCTTCAACTCTATTGTATTAGTGTTAAGGGAATGTATTCCGCACTGTTGGGTCATTAGATCCACCTCGTTGTTTCCCTTCAAAGTGGTATTAGAGATTGGCTAGTTGTGTTATCCTTGTAGGAAAGATCAATTTTTCACACTAATATTGTTTCAATGGGAGTCCTGCATTGTTAAAACCTGTTTCTATTTGAGATAGAGAGTACATCAGGTAGAGTAGAGATTAAGAAGTTTAATAGAAACAACTTTGAGTTATGGAAACTCAAAATAGAAGATTTTATTGTGGATAGAGACCTCTGGATTGCAGTGTCTGGAACTAAGCCACAAAGTATGACGCAAGAAGCTTGGGATCTTGCTGATAGAAAAGCAAGAGGTCTAATAAGATTGAGTTTGGCCAATTATGTTCTCCTAAACATTCATGAGGAGCAGTCTGCAACTTCATTATGGAAGAACCCTGGTGATATTTATGAGGGAAAGTCTCTGGTAAATAAGTTATTCCTGAGGAAGAAGTTGTACTCCTTGAAAATGGATGAAGGTGCATCTGTTGTAGACCATTTGAACTCATTTAACATGAGTGTTACTCAAATGGCATCTGTAGATTTAAAGATTGAGGAGGAGGATCATTGCATGCTCCTGTTGTGTTTGTTACCTGACAGTTGAGATTATTTGGTGATGGCTATTCGAAGCACAACCACTACATTCAAGATGGATGACGTGGTTGCTTCTCTTTTGTCTGAAGAAATGTGAAGGAAATCTTCTGAGATGGCCAAAGAGGCTCTTGCTATTCAAGGTAGACCAAAGGAGAAAGGCAAAAGAAGGACAAGAAGTCAAAATCCAAATCTGCAGGGAAATCAAAGTCTCCTAGTAAAAATTCCAAGGTAAAATGCTAGAACTATGGGCAACCTAGTCACATTCGGAAGGATTATAAAGAGAAGAAGAAGAAGAATGCTTTAGATAATGAATCTTCTCAAAGTGATGTAGATGCCTTCGTTGCAGTAGCCTTGACAACTCATGCATTAGATGATGTCTGGTTGGTTGACTCGGGTGCATCTTTTCACATGATGTTCAATAGAGAATGGTTCTCTAAATACAAGAAGTATGATGGTGGAAAGGTGTACTTGGAAAGTGATTCAACACTGAAGATAGTTGGTAGAGGGAGAGTCAGAATTCAGTTTCCTGATGGGAGAGTCAAAGGTATTGGTGGCGTACTTCACATACCAGGTTTGGCTCATAATCTTCTTTTTGTCAATAAGTTAAATGATGCTGGTGTAGAAGTTTATTTTTCAAGTAAGGGATGTAAAATGGCTAGAGGTGCAATGGTGTTGGCTAAGGGTGTTCGTACTGACACTTTATACAAGCTAGATGCATGACCTGTTCTTTGTAACAGTGCCTTTGTAAAGTCATGCAATGCTACACCTGTAAAGAAAGATGACTCTTCTCTGGCTATAAAAGCTTTGGAGGTAAAACTCCTAGCAGAGAAGACTATGTTGTGGCATCACAGACTTGGTCACATAGGGGATAAAGTTTTAAAAAACTTGAAGAATAAAAACCTTGTAGAAGGGCTTGATGATTGTAACCTTGAGTTCAATTTTTGTGAACATTGTATCTATAGAAAACAACACCATGTTTCTTTTTATTCTAGTCCCCATAAATCTTCTGGTATACTAGATTATGTTCATTCTAATGTGTTTTGTCTAGTTAATGTTCCTTTGTTATCGAAGTCTAGATATTATGTTTCTTTTATTGATGACTGTTCGAGAAGAGCATTTGTATATTTCCTTAAAAGTAAATCAGAAGTGTTCAGTCAGTTTAAAGAGTTTAAATCTTTGGTAGAAAACCATACTGGAAGGAAAATTAAATGTTTTAGAACACATAATGGTGGTGAATTTTGTTCTACATATTTTGAAATTTATTGCACTAATCATGGAATTAAAAGACATAAGACAACGCCCTACACTCCACAATAGAATGGAGTTGTTGAAGGTTGAACAGGACACTGATGGAAAAGACAAGGAGTATGCTGAGTGGTGCTGGTCTGGAGCAAAAGTTCTAGGCTGAGGCTATGGCTACAACATGTTATCTAATAAATAGATCTCCTTTCTCTGCTCTTGTTGACAAGATGCCTCTGGAAACATGGTCTGGCAAGAAGCCCTATTTGAGGCATGTTCGCGTCTTTGGCTATGAGGCATATGTTTATGTGCCAAATGAAAAGAGATCTAAATTAGATAACAAGGGTATCAAATGTATTCTCATCAGCTATGGAGTTGGTGTGAAGGGATACAAGATTTGGAACCTTGCTACTGAGAAGGTTTTGTACAGCAGAAGCATGATATTTCATGAGCTAAAGCCTTTAGTAAGTGATCAACCACTTGAGACAGATCAGAGTGACAAAAAGAAGGATGTAGTTGAGATTCCCCAAACTCCAGAAAGGGAAGAGTTGCATGGTGTTCCTGAGATTGAGGAGAGCTCAAGCAGCTATGGAAGTTCTAATGATGAAGAACAACCTCAGCCTGTAAGGAGATCTACACAAGAAAAAAGGCAACCTGAAAGGTATGGTTTCTTATTGTTAGATTCAAACTATGTCTATGCTTTAATTACCAGCACTGATGAGCCTAGGACTGTGAAAGAAGCAATCAACATGGCTGATTCAAATTCTTGGTTGGAAGCCATGAATGAAGAGATGGATTCTTTGAAAAAGAATGAAACCTAGAATTTGGTACCATTGCCTAAAGGGTGAAATCCTGTTGGCTATAAGTGGATATTCAAAAGGAAGATAGGTCTTGATGGTAGTGTTGAGAAGTATAAGGAAAGATTGGTTGCAAAGGGATTTTCTCAAATTGAGGGAATTGATTATGGAGAGATTTTTTCCCCTGTAGCAAACCTGACATCCGTCATATTGTTGTTGTCATTGGCAGCTGTGTATGACTTTAAAATTGAGCAGATGGATGTGAAGACAATGTTTCTCCATGGTGAGCTAGAAGAAGAAATTTACATGTCCCAGCTTGAGCATTTTGTTGAAAGAGGTAAACAAAATCTGGTCTGTAAGTTAAAGAAATCTCTATGGTTTAAAGCAATCTCCTAGAATGTGGTACCAGAAATTTGACACGTTTGTGTTTTCAATTGGATTTGTGAGATCAAAATCTGATCATTGCATTTATTATAAATCTAAGAATGATCGTGTGCTTGTTATTATATTGTACGTGAATGATATGTTATTCATAGGAAATAGCAAGACTATGATTTCTAATCTTAAATCTTAGTTGTCTACAAAGTTTGAAATGAAAGATCTTGGTGCAGCAAGGTACATTCTTGGAGTGGAGATAACTAGGGACAGAACAAGAAGAAAGCTTTGGGTCAGTCAGAGTAATTATGTGAAAACAGTTCTGGAGAGGTTTAGCATGCATGATTGCAAGCCGCTTGTTGTTCCAATCATGCATGGAACTAAGCTATATGTTGAAGACTATCCAAAGTCTACTACTGAGATGGAGGACATGACTAGTGTGCCTTATGCAAGTGTTGTTGGTAGTTTGATGTATGCTATGGTCTGCACTAGACCAAACATTACCCAAGCAATGGGAGTTCTAAGCCGATTTATGGAAAATTCAGGAAGATCACATTGGGATGCTATGAATAGAGTATTCAGGTATTTGAAGGGGACTTCAGACTATGCCTTGTGTTACCATGGCAGTTTGGTTGCATCACAGAGGACTCTTAGCATTCAAGAATATGTTGATTTAGATTGGGTAGGGGACATTGATAGGAGGTGATCCACCAATGGATACACCTTCATGCTTAATGGTGGAGCAATCAGTTGGATGAGCAAGCGACAGGCTATAGTTACTTTATCCATAACAGAGGCATAGTATATGGTGGCAACTCATGCTTGCAAGGAGGTAGTTTAGATGAGACATTTGTGTTCAGACATTGGTCTTAATGTAGGGTAGATCACTATTTGTTGTGACAGTCAGAGTGCCATTTGTTTGGAAAAGAATCTGACCTTTCATGCTAGGACCAAGCACATAGATGTGCAATATCACTTTATGAGAGATATGGTTGAAGATGGCAAGGTCAGTTTGGAAAATTTTGACACCTTGAAGAATGTTGTTGATGCTTTGACAAAGCTGGTTAGCACAGACAACTTTAGATGGTGCACAAAATCAACGGGCCTTGGGGCCTATGACCGTCAGTAAGTTTTAAAGTCATAAGGAAGCTGGAAGTGTTCACCAAGTGGGACCTTGTTGAGAAAATGTGTCTCAACTTCCAGCTTGAAGTCCTCATTTTCATGTCTTGGGGAAAATTTTGTGTTTTCTGCCCTTTACCACCATACCGCACCTATTTGGTTTCCTTTGTTCTGTCGGAGGTGGAACCGAGATGGAACCTGGGTCTGAACTTTTGCTAAGTTTTGGGTTCAATTCCAATTCTTGTTCCGGCTCTGCTTCCCACCTTTGGTTCTCTTCACTTCACTTTCTTGTTCTATCAGAGGCAGAACCGGGATGGAACCTGGCTCTGAACTTTTGTTAAGTTCCAGTGTTTGTTTCCATTCCAGCTCTGACTCTGACTCTGACTCTAGTCTCCATGTTCTTGTATTCCCTATTTTTTTGTTTGTCTTTGGGTTGGCTTCCTCCATTTTGTTTTTCGAGTTTGCTCTTTCTTGTGTTTGTCAAAGGTGGAACTGGGATGGAACCTGGCTTTGAACTTTTGCTAAGTTCCAATTTTTGTTCCCATTCCGGCTTTGGCTTTGGTCTCTAAGTTCTTGGCTTTTGTTCGGCCTGTCTTGTTAGTCACCACCATACCATAAGTGGTTAAGTCCTTGACTGCGGTGGCCACGATGAAACTACCTATGGTGGCCTTGGCGATTACCGCCATATCGCGGGCGATGGGTCCACTCACTACAGTGGCTGCAGTAAGACTGCTAATGGTTTGGTTGATGGTTACCACCCTACCACAGGGTGGCCTATTGGCCCTCACGATAGTGTGGTAAGACCGTTAGCGGTCCCTCAGACTGGTCACCGCCAAACCGCGGTCCTATCCGATGACTACAATGGTAGCGCGGTGGAAGTTTGGAGGCGTGACAAGCAAGCTCAATGAAGTCGTTAGTGAGCTTGGATGAGCTCACCTCGATACCACAAGATGACTCCAACATGACTATGGTAGCATGGTAAGGAATGGACTGAGCTCGGTTGGTTCACCGCCATACCGCGAGCTCATCGATTGAGCTCGACAGTAGAGCGGTAGAGTCTTGGATGGCTCAAACAAGCTCAGTGACTATTTTGATCAAGTTGGACTTGGAGTCAGAAGCGATAGATGAATGGGATGCAGACACATGGCTCAGTGTCAGAGCATTGATTGAATAGAAACCAAAATAGTAAATGCAGTCGGTGCAGGTCAACTCAGGCTGGCGAACTGAACCCAATTTAGGTGATGGCATTAATGCCTGGGTGTATCGATGTAGGGAGATCATCATGGATAGATCAAATGCGTGATTGGATGAAAGATTCATGAACCTGATGGTTGGCAATTGGTTGGTAGAATTGAATGAAGTGTATGACTTTCTTAGTTGAGTATATGATTGTATATATCAGCCAAAATGTATGTAATATGAGGGAGAGATCTTGAAGAGTGAGTTTGAACTATATGTTAAGAAATAACATTGTAACAGTGAGAATAGATAACTCTCAGCTGCCATGAGTTGATCAGAGAAGAATGAACATCTTATGTAATTGTTTTTTTACCGTAATACAATTGTCTTGACTCTGTGTGGTGGGTTTTTTACTTGAAAAGGTTTTCCCATGTATATCTGGTGTCAATCTGTGAATGCTTAATTCTATTATCTATTTTACTAGTTGTATTCATCTCAAATAGTTTTAGAAGCTATTAGAACCTATTTATGCTCTTCTCCTCTATTGTATTAGTGTTAAGGGAATTTATTCTGCACTGTTGAGTCATTAGATCCACCTCGTTGTTTCCCTTTAGCACCATAGTCTAGGAATCCATCAAACATTACCATAGAAATAATGAATGACTAATCACATAGCAAACATATCTATGAAGAGAAAGAACCACACCTTCTCTCAGCATGCACAAAGCATGAAAGTAGAGCTACAACTATCTCGTCCACTAGCACCTTGAGGAAGTAGAGGTCTAGAAAATAACTCTTCAACAAATCCACAAAACAACTAGTTTTCTTGACCACGTAAAACCTACAAAACCATAAAAACATGCAAGTACAATACATCCTTAAAAAAGGAAATAGAAGTTCAAGAACCCTAGACCTATTTCAAACCAACTCCAAAACCACCAATATGCTCATGCATCTGAGAAAGAGATAGGCTATTTCAGAAGCTTTCAAATCATCAAATGATTAACTCCATAGCCTTCATGCATTCAAGGTTAATAGAAAACAATGCCTTCCAACACTAGGAAATTCCACCCAGCATAAGCACTCTCTTCCATGGCTGAGAAACAACCCATGCCTCTCCATATTACTAGGGAGCCTCTCATACAAACACCCAATATGAAAGCTTTACTACTGCACAGCCATGAAGCAAAGAAATCCACCTCATACCACTACCAACTAGGAGACACAAATCACATAAATTCAATATGACCAACTCCATTGTCTCCATCTTTACCATCCTTCAAGTTGTGTGTTGTCTCTAAATACCACAGGACTTCCACTCACCAAAGAATCAATACATTAGTTGATTCCTTCAAATTTCCTCAAGCCTGACAGACTAAGAAATCTTCACAGGAGAAATACCCAGAACCAGCAACCAAAAGAAGGCTCTAATACCACTTGTAAGGAAATTTTAGTCATCTCAGAAAAGCATCCAAGATTTTTAGTACCTTCGATAACTTTAATTTCAATTAGATTTCTTTAAAAAATGTACAACTATGTCACAAAATGGAATCAGACACATTTCATTTCCCACATTAATCCTTCCAAGAGCTCATGTAAATTCAGTTTCAAAAACTTGCATAAATAGATTCTAACCAAGAAACATGAAACATGAAAAATGAAACAAAACAATGAACACACATATTTACATGGGGAAAACCCTTTCAGGTAAAAATCCCCACAATCCAAAAGCCCAGATCACCATTGTGTTATTCATGCAGCAGAACAGTTACAAATACAACTCAAGCACTAAGCCTTTATAGATATTACATCTTGTTTCATTCTGGAGACAAACTTGCAACAACCTTATTCTATTTCCCTCTTTCCTCTTTCTACATTTCCTTGATCAACCTATCTGTCCATTACAAATTTCACGCTGTTGCAATACTCTCACATAATATACAAAGTAGATTCACATAGAGAGAGGTTTCACAATCGAACCACAAAGAGAGAGAGGAGTCACCTCCTTCAGAACAAAATTCTCTTTCTCTAACCTTCGAACATTACAGAGAGTTCCATTTTGTTCATAGTTCACAAACGGTCTGTTGATCTCCCACAATTGAATGGTCACAATAGTCCAACTACAAATGGTTTACATTCTGCTTCTCTCATTTGTTAAAAAAAACCATGTAGGACATTTGTTCGATCCAAAAAAAATCAATTGTACCACATATCAGTGAGACATTAGTCAGTGTCTCACTGATGCCAAACTACTCATTTGTAAACCACACACTACAGTCTTCTATCGCTCCATCACTCTGACTTGTTGAATTCTCATCGACCAAAAGACCATCAGGCTCAGATCCTACCTTGGAGGAAGTCTACAAAGCTCCTTCAATAGTTCATGTCATACCAATGAAGTTCCTACTTGTTCATCTCATTGGGAAGACTAACACTATTTGATTCCATCAATTAGACCAATACAATCAGGACGATAATCCAAAGCTAGGCCAAAGACCTAGGTTAATCTAATGCCATTCAAGAAGGGTCCATTGGTAGGAATTACTCTGATCCCAATCCATCAGCTAGACTTCAACCATTGGACGAAGATCTTAAGGCTGGGCCGAAATCATACTTCACATTGATGAAGAACCATCAGCAAGACTCACACCGATCCCAATCCATCGATCATACTTCAACCATCAAAAAAGGATGAAAAAGCCTCATCAAGTTCACAAGTCACCATGATGGTATTCAGCTCACTATAGCTTGAAACCTTTCATCGATAGGAGTCACACTAAACACAGCCCATTGACCAAACATCCACTGTCAAAGCACCACTGAGAATTCAACCTGATAGACCATCTCACACCGACCAAGCATCGTCAGCCAAACTCACACTGAACATATCACATCGGCCAAAGATCCACTATCGATAAGATACATTCTGAAGTCCAATGTCACACCGACCAAGCATCATCGGCCAAAAATGCTCCACCATTCAGACTCTTTTTGAACCTCCATGTTAGCCCGACAAAGTATAATCGGCGAAACTTACACAGATATAAAATTTCGGCCGGACTTCTATTTTGACGTGAGTTAAAACCCTCATACTGATAGCTCATGTTATGTCGATCACCTTCATTGCTAGGGCACACCAAAGGTCACACCAATATGTTCAAAGAAAGAACTTCACAAGGAGAACTCAGATCGGGTTGAGTCACAACAATCTCATAGACAGTTCAGGATCACTATGCAGATTGGCCAGACATCTCAATGGTCACACCGAAATCACTCTCTCAGAGGCTTAGGCTAGTGGTATTGAGACACACAATTCCAACACCTAAGAGGTGAGAGAGGGAGTGGGAGATACTTGAGAGAGACCTAAGAGGGAGAGATACTTAAGTGGAAGAGAGACTTCAAAGGGAGGGAGAGAGAGAGAGGGAGATGAGAGATGGAGAGTGAGAGGGAGATGGAGAGTGAGAGGGAGAGGGAGAGGGAGTGGGAGGCATCTGAGTGAGAGAGAGAGAGAGAGAGAGAGAGAGAGAGAGAGAGAGAGAGAGAGAGAGAGAGAGAGAGAGAGAGAGAGAGAGAGAAGAAAGGAAATATGGAGAGAGAGGTAGAGAGATATGTCTAGAGCTCAAGGAGAGAGAGTGAGAAAGATAGGTATAGAGAGGGAAAATGTGAGAAGAAAAGAGGGAGGGATAGGTCTAGAGCTTAAGGGGAGACATGGTGATATATAGAGAGGTAGAGAAAGGGACAAAGAGATATGATAATTTATGAAGAATTTTTCATCTACTTACTATAAAAAATATAAATATTTCATAATTCATTACTTTTTCTAATGTTTCAAGTATTTTGAGATGAGTGTTACAAAAAAATCATGAAAAAAAAGACTTTGCATGTGAAAGTAGTGAGCATTTGATGTTTCAAAAATGAAATATGAAGTTTAAATGATTATAACTATCTTTTGTGTAAAATATACAAACACCACCTAGTCTATTGTGTAGAGATCTCAATCACCTTTCCAATGCTTGTAAAAATTAGAAATTTTGATAAGAAACACAAAAGTTATGCCCATTTTACTAAAGAGGGTTTTTTAGGTCTTCAAAACAAATATCCATTTTGATTTTCAAAATGGATATCCATTTCAAATAGATATTTGTTTTCAATGGATATCTCTTTTGTTTTTGAAAAAAATGGGTTCCCACTTTCCAAAATAAATATCCATTTGAAAAACAAAACAAATATCTATTATAAATGGATATCCATTTCAGTTTGGTATTACCAAACCAAAATGGATATTGTGCCCAAGCCCGAAAAAAAAGTCAAAGCAGAAATTTCACATTTTTGGGCATGTTAAAAACACATTTTTTCAAATCACCACTTTTTGGACCCCCATGATCTTGTACATACCCACTCATGTCATCCCTTGATAGCACAATCATCATGGATCTTGGGTTATCTATCTCTTTCACTCCTAGTGTTGACATTAGTTCACTTGGTATGGACCTGTACCCTTAACAACTCTCTACCTTCAAGTAGCATGACAAATGTTGAAACAATGGTTGCTAGTATTCCACATGAAAACATAATCCAAATCCATGAAGACTTAACAAACCTACAAAATCAACTAAGTACTAAAAAAATTCAGCCACTGCTATTCCTACCATAGATAACATACATCACATGATTGAAAGTGAAGGACTTTAACTTGTTTGTAACATAGCTCAGAGTTTTGGAAAGCATATTACCTCAACAAATAGTTGTTCTTTACCCTCGAATAATTTTGAAAGTCAAGGAGGAACTCAAATTCCTCCTCCAACAACCATTGCCTCTATTCCTACCTATACCAACTCTCAAGTTACAACAATGATGCAACCTACTAGTAATGTCATTCCTACCTTGGGTATTTCCACTAGCAATCCTAGTACCTTTGTGGCATCTCACATCAAATCTCCTACCACTTTACCTCCCACAAGAATTCCATTCACTTCCCCCTACAACACATATACACCTCCACCATATTGACCTCCATCTCAAAATACCACCAATGATGCCATCCTTAACCAACTTTTACAAAAAAAATCATCCCTTCAAAAGAAGATTTTCACCATAAACCAAAATAAAAATGGCCAACCTACATACTATGTCAAAAGCAATCCCTTATCCTTGGAGATATTGAGAACGTCGATACCACAAGCTATAGATTCCTAGATTTGAGAAATATGGGGGGAAAGGAGATTCTTCAAACCATGTTTCCACTTATACTACCTTATGTAGTGATTTTCTCCTTGAGGATAAGCTCTTGGCTAAGCTTTTCCCTAGGTCTTTGAAGGATATTTCCTTAGAATGGTTTTCCTCATTACCGAACAACTCAATTGGTTTATTAAATGAACTTGTTGAGGCCTTTAAAAATGATTTGCAAGTGTACATGACCCCTAAGATGACCTTAGCTAATTTTATGAGATGTAAGCAAAAGGATGATGAAAAAGTTACTAATTAATTTCACGCTACCAGTCGCTTTATTCATAAATCGACATAAAGATTCATGACCCTCACCTTCAATGGATGTTCATTAAAAACTTGCAAACTAAGGTACAAGATAAGCTTGGAGTGATGAAGTTTCCTTCCTTTATAAACTTTTGTACTTCCCTTCATGATTATAAAAACTTGTTTAGTAGTCATGACACAAAATCCAGCTCTAGCTGACCTGAAAAGTCTTAATCCACAAACCAAAACAATTATCAAAATTTTAGGAAATAGAATAAAGGCTTCCTTAAACTAAATCCCCCTCAATCAACTCAACATGTAGATACCCATGTGGCTTCTATAAGGAAGACAACTCCATTCTTATTTGGGTATTAGTCTAGGAAATTTACTCCCTTACCTGATACCCTCCATAATACAATGTTACAACTTCTTAAACAAAAAATGATAATTTTGCCTCCCGTTAAAACTCTCGATCCTAATAAGCCTTTACCTTTGAACTTTAGATCAAATTCCTATTGCCATTTTCACTGAAAAAATGGACATGAAACAAAACATTGTAAGCATCTTAAACATCTTGTGCAAGACCTCATTGATTTTGTTCAAATTCAAATTGGGGGTGTTAACGATCAAGGTAATAAATCAATTTCCCCTCCTAACCAAAATTTGTAAATCTTTACCAACCATATGCTTGATCATAAAATTTCATTTGTCAAAGCTAGTGAAACTAAGAAGAATGATGTGATGAATTTTGACATGGATGATGACAATATTGATATTGTTGAACAAGGTCCTATATATACTATTGCACAACATTCTCTCAATGGTTTGATTGAGTTAATAAAAACTCAACCTCGTAAGGGATGAACTATAAAGCCTCTTGACATTTCCTTCTCATCTAAAGATATAATTAGAAATGCACTTGATGGTCCTCTTTACATAGTTGGCCGAATCAATGACAATCCCACTAATGGGATATTAATTTATCTCATCTGTTGAGAGAATGTGATCAGTGAGGAATTCTTACTTATACATGAAATCTATCAAGAAACATATGATAAACCAAAAGGATGGATAAAAATGCATAATGGTTTCACTTGCCCTATAATGGGATCGATCACCCCTCCTTTAAAAGTTGAACTGAAACAATTAAATGTCTCATTCTCCATCATCCCGATGTTAGATCAATTCTGTATGAAGCTTGGTTATACATGCTACACTCCATGGAAGTCATCTCGTTAGTTATACATAAATGTTGAAAGTTTCCCTTTGATAATGAAATATTTATTGTACACCATAGTGGATTTAATCCTATGTCTTCCCATGGGAGTGTCTCATTCGATTTCTTTTGGCCTGAGCGTATGGAACCTATTAAACCTTGTGAGGACTTATTTTTCAAATCCTATCAAAAGTTTAGGGAAAAATGCATAGTACAATTATCCCTTTGAAACATGCCTCAACCTATGATTGAACCTCCTATCCTTGACAAAACCATGATTGAACTGAAAGACATTCCAAGCAACCAAGATCAACCTAAGAATGATACTTTTCCTATCTCCTAAAAATGACCAAGAGACAACCAAACAAATCCCATCACACCTCCTAAAATAAAAAAAAGTTTACAAAGCTAAAGAGAAATTCGTTAAAAATTCTCCCATGGTTCCTATCATTCCTCCCCTTAGGGAAGAAAATAAACCTATGGTTGATAGACCCGCTCCTACACACACAACTTGAAAATCATACCAAAAGAAACAAAAATTATAGAGGGCTTAGGCATAGATGTTGTGCTCTTTCTCGAAGGTTAAACAAAGAGAACAACAAAGAAAATCAGCATCCAAACTTGAATAAAGCAATAATCGATGAGTCTCCCTATTTTATGCAACAAAAATATCCTATATCGCATCTACAACAAGAGCTAAATCCTTATTTAGACATTATCATTCGACCTCCTGTTATGATTAACCTGGATTATTATGATGAGGTTGCTAAAATTGATGAAGAAGTGCATAATGAATTGAATACATTGTTTTCCTCTTCTATAAGCTTAAATGATAATTCTCCTAGGAAGAGTGTTGAAATTGTTGATGACCCTAGTTCGACACTTGTCGTTGTCCCTTTTGCTATTTGTTTGCCTTCTGTTGGATGAATCAATCATTGATTCATGCTCTAGGTCTTGTTTGGAAGACCTCTATGGTGTCTCACTCCACCCCTTCAACCTATAGGACCTTTTCTTGCTTAGTTTCCCCTAGTTCTCCTTGCCAACCCAACTACCAACATAGTTCTTCCTACCAAGTCAACCTTGGTGCATTCTTGCAACTCTAACCTTAGCCCTTAATCCACCCTAAAGGCTACTATCCTCCAAAATCTTGAATTTAGTTTTGCAGGGGTGTGGAGGTGTTTCTAATGACTTCAATCCATCGTATTTTGGTTCTTGAGGGTCCACCTAACTCCAATTGCAAGTCACTTTCACAAAACCCCTCTTTTACGTCTAAAAGGCTACTAGCCCTATGAGCCCCAATTAGGTCTCCTTCTCCGAGAAATTAGGTTTGTTCTACAAGGTTTTCCAAAGAACACCCCAACCTTTTGTTGGGTTTCCTAGTTCATATGCCCACCTCTCAAGGATTTTAGGGGTCTTGGCCCTCAGCTGTCTATACAAAGCCCTAATCTGAAAATGGGCAAAATTAGGCCTTTCAAGCCCTTCCTTGACTTCCCTACAAACTGTTAGGTGTTCCTCTCACCAGATGGATTGATGGAGGTTCCTCCTCCATACTATGTCTTGGAAAGACTCTTATTTTCCCTCTCCACACTGTTATTTGTCAGGAAATTGACACCCCTGCAAATCAAGTGCTTTGCACTTTAGTCTTCCCTAGCCGAACACTTCCTCGCTCGCCTAGAAGAAGACTTCCACAGTGACTCTGATGCTGTCAAGGAATCCTAACCTTACTATATGTACACCCATGGAGTCTAGTCACAATTCCCAAAGGGCCATACAATTTGTATGGTGGGAATGTGATCTAACCCTCCATTCTCCTCAAATTGCCTGGTTCAAACCAGCAACTGTAAAGAAACCAAACCAATTGAAAACAATGCTTGAAAATGAACAAACTAGATATCTACTACCACACAATGCTTGAAGAACAACTACTCTACATCCTACACAAACTATAGTGCCAACATTAATCCATTGAAACACTACTTCAAAGCAAAATCCATAAATTTACACAAAATCACCACTGTTTTCTCTTGAATTCAAAAATTCCAAAACAATTCAAATGCTTCCAACCTCACTCCCTTGTCAAGGTCACCCTTAAATAGTGACTCTAAATCAGTTATTCTCTCTCTTAACCTCTCCTTGGCCGCTTGTGTCTCCCATTGAGCAATGTTTGCAAACCTTTGAAAAAACACATCCTCAAAGTCCTAAACCTCATCTTGAGTTTAGACCTTTTGACAACTATTCCATGGTCAAGATGACCTCATTAGGACAAATCACAACAAAAATGACACACAAAAAGGACTAAATGACGTTGCTTATTTGTCCTAAGAAAAATTGTCCTAGACAACCTCCTAATCAACCTAAAGCAACCTATGGGTGCTCTTGCACCAAGGATGTAGATGACCTGCTAATCGGTTGAATCACATGTGCCTTGCTAATATTTTGCATTGTTTTCTTTGTCATGTTGTGTGTGTGATTGCATGTGTGTAATGTGATCTCCCTGTGTTGTTATGTTTGATGTATCTCTCTCTTTGTGACATTCCTCCATATGTACCTACATTATTCTCTATGTCATACAAGATTTTCCTTTTAACTTTTCTTTTTATTGAATTTTCCTTTTGGGGATGATGTAAGGCAACGAGAAATTTAGGTCTCCTCCATGTTGACCCAAAATATTTTTAGTTATCTTTTCATTTTTCTTGTGTTTTCTTTTTGGAGATGACGCAAGGCCTCAAGACATTTAGGTATCTTCCAAGTTGACATGAATTTTTTTCTTTTGTTTTCTCTCTCTTTGTGTCATTCTTCTTATTCCATGAGTATTTCGAGAATGATGACAGTTCTAAGCTCTTTAAAAAAACATTGTAGCAAAGACATTTTGACCTTGAATCCATGGATCCATCATGTGTTTGTAGTTTCATTATGGGGGCAAGCCCTTTTTCATGAAGTAACTTTATTTGGAAACACATGACTTAGCATAGGGCTTTCTGAATAAGCTCTCATGTCCTCTTTATTGTTAGAATTTATCATTTTCTACTTTAAAGTAATTTCTCATACCATGGTGTTTAAAAATTTATTTAAAGTGTGGGGGCATACATTGGCATTATTCTTTTTACAACTCATGTTTCATTGTCTAGTCTTCTTAATTCATTCAATGCATCTTTCACTTTGTGGTGGCATTGAGTGTGATGTCCCTCAAGAGTGTGATCTCTCTTAGCATATTATATTCCTCTTGGTGTCTTGATGTGACACATTGCATCCCCTAAGTTTTGAATATTCTATTCTTCGATTGGTCCTATCTTGGAGACATTAGGCATAATGTTTCCTTAGTTAAGACCTTACATGAACTAAGAAAAACTCCTTTGAATGTACCTTACACTATTTTTCATCTATAATATATGTCATATGGACACCTTCTATAACACACTTTGTTTGCCTATAGGTCCATCTTGTTTATTCATGAGTTCCAAGCATACAAAGATTTTCTTGCTTCATGAAGCTTGAAGTTCATTGTTGTGTGGATCCTTATCAAAGTTATCAGGAGGTATAGCTTTGGTATGGTTGTACGTATGGGAGCCAAACTTATGCATGAATTTCCCATAGCCACTTGCTTGTCTATGTGAGTGCATACTGGCCACATGCATATGTGTCTCATTGAGGGCTCACCTAGTGGAAAGCTTGAGGTTCCACTAGCCCTTGTGAGCATGCATTTTGTTTGCATAGTGGACATAATGTTCCACTTGTAAATGCTCTTGGACAAACAACCTAGATCTTATCCATAGCATGTAGGACAAATGGTCGAAGCTTGATCCACCCCCGACCTTTTCTATTTTTGTTTCTTTTCTTTGTCTTTCGCAATGTATGTCGGTACCTTGTTGTTGCTCCATATATCATTTACATGTCTTTTATTTTGTGCCTATATTTGTTTTCCATAGGATCTTGATCCTGGGGGCTAGATCATCCCTCTTGATTGTTGTCATCTTATCTTACTAGATTTGGTATACATTTGGACCCCTCTTGATGTGAGTTTGTCTACTTTAGTGTAAGTTTGAAGCAAGTTCCTCCTCTCACTAAAGTCAGGGCTACATGTAGTGTAGGAAAATGTATCCCTCTACATTTTCACACTTGTTTGGGCCCTCCGTGTTAGAATTAGGCTTCTTTATGCCTCATTTGCTCCTATTTTGCGTCCACAAGCCTTAATTAATGAATATTTTCGAGGATAATCCTAAAATATATCAATTGAACAATCATAATTTTATGATTTTGGATTGTATGGCCCATATTTAGTGATCCAGGACTCATACGCCACCTTGGGCATATGGGTCCCACCTAAGTTTTGGGGCCTAGATCTGAATTTAGCTTTGAACTAAACATTTCTTGAAATTTGTGTCTCAAGCTTAGCATACTAAGACTCATACACCCCAACTGGCATATGAGTCCTGCTTAGCTTGGACCTAATTTAAATTCAAATTCTTGATGGGATTTTATTCTCCTAGATCTTATGTTGGCTTGTAGTGTTGTAGTTTCAGGAAATTTGGCATAAACAAGTATAAATACATGGTTATTTAACATTTTTTCTCTTAGCAACTTTAATGAGAAAGTGTTATCTAAACATTCAAGAATTCTAGCAATTCAATAGTTTACAAGAGCCTTCAAGAGTTGATTATCAAGTGTTTTGGATCATTATTCAAGATTCAAGCATCATGTCAAAGTCATCATGCATCATGTTTGTATTTGAGCTAACATTTGTGATGTAGGTATCTTATGATTCGAGGAAGAATTCAAGTCAAGATATATAAAATTCAATCAAGAGTCAAGATCTATATTCATGCTAGCCATCACATACAAGATTGTAGCATGTTATCTTAGGGTTTGGTGAGTTGCAACATGGCCTATTTGTTTATTCATGATTCCTTTATTCTATTTGATTTCATTTCAAGGTTTGATTACCAAAATGGGGTTTGACCAAGGAAAACCCCTATCCACTAAAAAAATTAAAAAATTCCCTATCTTTAATGTGTGATTTGCAGATCTAGGTTATTTAGGTTGAAGATCCATTGAAGAGCAAGATTGGAGAAAAGTTGTCAAGCTGTCAAAGTTGTCATCTATTTTGCAAGATTACGGAAAGTCACCTACAAGTTGCAATTCAATGTTTCAGACTCAAAGATTTGATAAGAGAGAATATATAGGATAACTTAAGAGAATATTAGATTTTTAGATCAACCCTAATATTGGGACTAAATCACCACTTGTGGCATATGAGTCCCAATATACCAGATTTCAGACATTTTTTACAGATCCTGAGTTACCAGTTCTAGATTCTAGTTTTTGTTAGAAACCCTAAATTGGGACTAAATCACCCTTCTTGGCGTATGAGTCCAAGTGTGCTTCAACAATCATAATTTTTGGTGTGCATACCTTGCTTTAAGCTTCTTCAAGTTTCTAGGTACCCCTCTATCCTTTCTTAGTTCATTCCTTTGACTTTCAGTTTCATTTCTTGAGTTGTATAGTTAGGTTTTGCATGTCATTTAAATATTTTGTCTTTTCCAAGCCTTGCTTCATGGGGAACCCCATTATTTTCATTAATCACACCCTAGGACACCTTATTGAAAATATATTTCCCCCATTCCATCCATATATTGAGATCTCTAAGGTTTCCTTGAATGAAATAAAGTGAAATAGGTCCCTTAGTTTCATCTCCCAAAAGATTGGAATTCATCCCCAACCTAGTTTCTTTCATTTCACTATTTCTATTAGCATTGGATCATCCTATTGGAACAAAAAATTGGAGTATGAGGCACTACCATTTAGGTTTTGATTCTACCATGAATATGGTCACCTTCAATGGAAGTGTCCTCGTGCTATCCTTTCTTCTAGTTTGGGTATTGTTCCTTCTCACTCTACCCTGATGATGGATGAGGGTAAGGCTCCCATGCAAGGGGTGGTGGCTAATAAGGAGGTTTTTGTTCCTATTAAGCCTTGTACTAGGGCTAGAGGCTAGATGAGAATCCTCAAGGATAGATAGGAAGAAGAGACCTTTAACACGTTTGATGCTTTAGAGGATTTGGTTCAGCAAGAGGGTGTTCCCCTAGATATGCAAGAGATAAATGCTTCCTTAGTGGAGATGCACCTTGTTAATAATCTAATTGTTACTTCAAACCTGTGAATGGTGAAACTATACCTGCAAAAACACAAAAGAACCAACATATAATTGGCTCATTATGCAAGTTAGATCAACATTCCCCATGAAATTAGTATGAAGCATGAAAATAAGAAATGAAATGTAGAACACAATAATAAAGTTATCAAATCCTATTCTAATGAGCAAACTCTCAATCCCATGGGGGAATTGGTGCCATTTTGATGTGGAAAATGGCCCTTTCCCAATTCCTTGATGTTAACTGATGATTGTTGCTTCCTTGATGAAATTTTCTAATAACCTAGATAAATTGATTGCAAAGTATGAAAATGCTATGAACTCAAATGCTAAATGCCTATAGTGATTGTGCTCTTAGTGGATGGATCGAAGATGAATAGAGAAACTCTTTATTGATAGAAGAGAATGATGGAGAAAAAGGAAAAATGGATGAATGTGGGACAAAAGACCAACCAATAGGAAGAGGCCACTTGTCAACATGTTATTGGAGCAGAATGAGCACATTTTGATGAATGTGAACATAAACATGGTTAGGTGGAATTTGGAATTTGTGAAATGAAAAGTTGGAGGGAGAGAAGAATGGAGTAAATGCCACTTGGCTCAAGACAAAGGACATGTAAGAGGCCGTTAATGCCTTATTGGATGTACTCATCCCTTTTGGAGGGATTTTTGAATTTGAGGAATATTCCCTCATTGATGCCAAGTTGAGAGAAAATAGAAGAATTAATAAATCAAATAAAACAATTTATTGTGCAAGTTGTAAAATCTAGAGGATATGATGGCTTAGGATTAGGATTAATCAGGATTTGATTAATTTAGATGAAAATTAGTTGATTTGACAATTTGATTTAGATTTTAGGATTTAAATAAATCAAAGTGAGATGAATAATGGATTTAGATTTAATTAAATAAAGTTTTATTTATTTAATTAAAGAAGGTGGTGTTAGATTAAATCAAATAAAGATTAATTTATTTGATTTAAAGGAGATGACTTTAAAGAGTAATTAAATGAATTATTTAATTAAAAGAGGGACTATAGGATTAACTAAACAAAATAATTTATTTAATTAATAGAAGTGAATGACTTAATCAAATAAATTTTGATTTATTTAATTAAGAGAGGAAATATGATGAATTTAATTGAATAAAGATTATCCAATTAAATGACAAGCCAAGGAGATGATTCAGGATGAATTGGTGATAGTAAGATCAGGATCAGGTGTGTAGGATCAATCCGTATGTTTTTCGTGTCTAAATTTTGCCTTTCTTTGAAGAAATGTACCTGTTACTTTGGTTCAAAGAATAAACTACCTAGATCAAAATTCAATTTTATTTTTATTTTTTCAGATGCTCCACTACTTCCCTAGTGGAAAGTATTACACTGGTATACTGCCCCCTTGAGAGATCTGATGAAAATTTGGATTTTTGGATGATCTCACAAAAAAAGAGGACAAGCTACTTGACAGGTTGAAAGAGGGTCCAAGATGCCTAAAATGTGCCAAAACATGAAAAAAAAGATGCAAAACTACCCTCAATTGGGCGAAAAAGGGATCGGGGGTCAAAAACCCTAGCTAGACAGCTAAACAAGGTCAAAAATCATAACTTTCAAGCTTAAATAGGCCTCAAGGGGTCACTTTCAATTCATTTGCGCACCTAGCCTTTAATAGATTTTTGCATTTTGAGCTCTAAGCACTATTCGAGATGGCACAATGATTGCTTCCATGACACGTGTCAGATCAAGTGTGAGTGTATCAATAGCTAGTCGGTGTAGGACCAGTGGTGTGTGACCCTTACCCAGCTTGTTTTTTAATTTTTGTATGTATTTAATAGGGTCAAAAGGTCAACCTAGGTCAAGCGACGTAGTTTAGTGCCACTGGAAGTGCATAATTGGCACCGCATTTACTAACTGCACCATCGTAACTTAGTTTAGGAATTAGGGTTAGGGGTGAAAATTAGGTGCATTTTCAAACTACGCCACTACGGTTAATTTTGGAATTTAGGTTTAGGGGCACGGTCAAACTATGACGCGACAGCGCAATTTGGAGTTTAGGTGGGTTCCAACGGTGTAGTTTGGAGTTTGCAAATAGTATCACAATTGCAAACATCACCACACTTGTTGATTCAATTATGAAAACTTAAGGCAGGATCCTATTTTTTATGAAACTTGACATTGTGGCTTTTCTTGCATAAGAGGACCTAGGGATACTACATTCGCGGGAGCACAGGTCCCCAGTTCTCAGTAGATTGGTTGGTATGCATGAGTTTCTCCAGGAGCACCTCGGAGTGATAGGGTTTTGGTACGTTGCATACACAACACCCGTCTGGACACAGTTGGGCATGATTACTGCCCTAGCAAAGCAATGGCATAGTGAGACATCATTGTTTCACCTGCCCTTTGGAGAGGCTATAGTTACTTTGGAGGATGTTTGGTGCATCTTTCAATTGCCCATCCACAGAGAGAGAGTGATTTATGATGTGGATGTTGGGAGGGATTCTTGCTTTGAGGTCATGGGGGTTAATGAGATCATTTTTGTTGAGGGGCAGATAGAGCTAGATTGATATAGGGGCATAGTGCCCACTTTAAGATTGATTGTAGCTACCATCATTTAAGGCCTTGTGCACCAGATCAACAAGGTCAATATTTTAGCCCAGGATGGGGTCTCACCTAGTAGCAGATGCTTGGATAGCAAGAGTGTTTTGCATGGGGGCCAATGTTGCTAGCTTCTCTTTACCATGATTTACATGAGTTTTCATACCTAGATAGAAGAGCTATCGGGGTTGGAGTTACTCTTCTAGATGTCTGGGCCTAGGAGCACATTGTCATGCTTCGCCCACAGGTTACAACAGTTTCCCTAGAGCTAGATGATCCTCTAGTCTAGCGATATAGAGGGGCCATGACAACTTTCACACACATAGGGGCAGGTGGCATCGCTCACTAGAGGAGGGTCATTGACGAGATGACAGTGTTCACATGGAGGCCTTGGCTCGGTATGCCCACATTGTATAATGATGTACAATAGTTATTTTATGTGAGGTAGGATATAATTATGTAGAGGAGGGAGCATAACATGATAGAGAGGTATCTCCCTGACAGATTTTTTAGGAAGTCTAGGGATAGGGAGGACCGTCCCAATGACTAGTACATGACGATCTTTGCATGTACTATGAGGGAGATAGCATGGGGCAGGCTAATCCTAGCTAATGAGGTAGTGACTTCTTTTCGATAGCTAGTGGCTAGGACATGGCCTTATGATCAGGGAATGGGGGATGCAGGGGTCACAACAACATATACAACATGGTTTAGACCACCCCTACGGTTGCTAGATCTAAGTGTAGCACCCCTATGGTGGAGGCCCGAAGGAAGATCAGTAGGGAGAGGGTGGGGATAGGGAGGTAGGGGGGATGGAGATGGAGATGGGGATAGAGTAGGAGGTGGACCATCTCCGAGATAGAGGGATCAGGTGCCCAAGGATGGGGAGTAATAGAGAGATGGGACCTCGAGAGACCATCATGAATAGCCTTCGAGGGATTATCAATAGCAGCCTCCACCACCACAACCAGATCAGAGGGATACCCAGATATAGCAACTGCAAGTGCAGGTGCATACATTGACTGTTGAGAGGGACCAGGCTAGGTCCGAGAGAGATCAAGAGATAGGCCAGAGATGGCAGCTGGAGAGTATGGCATCTACTTCCAAAGGTAGGACAGTCTCATCGAGGATGTATCGTGAGGCTATCCTCTAGGCAGAGTACTACAAATTGCATTACAAACATGTCATTCCAATAGGGGCCTAAGTACTAGAGTACTCACAGTAGATTGGCATGAGACATGAGGAGCATGTCGAGAGACAGGTGGGGGAGGGCAGCATCTAGCAGGGCTAGCCTCACATTTTTTATCATAGACAACATTCTTTTTCATCTATGGGCTCCGATTTGTATTATATACTTGATTTATACACACATTTTGATCCTAATCTTTGTACCATGATAGTTATATTTTTGATGATATATCTATGATATGGTTCGATTTATTTATGAGATGTGTCCTATTTTACTTATGCATGATGGATGGATGGATGAATTTAATTTCCTATATGCGATGTTATGTAGACATTATGACTTTATCTCATGTGATGCATGTGTTTATTTTATGTGATGTAATGTGATGTATGCTTCTATATGATGCTATGATGTAATGCAGTGATTATGAGAATATTTTATGGATGCACATGGTTACAAATGTATTTATTTTTGTATATTTTCTTATGTAGAATGTGATGATGTAAATGTATGCTTATGAGATGCTTGATAAACCTATATGTTATGTAAATGCAATGTTTTTAATACAAAATTATTATGATGTTGTATGATATGAGATGACCTATGATATGCAATGGTTTTATGACATGCTTTGTGATTTATGAATGTAATGCAATAATATGAATGTGATGATACAAATTCATTGATATGAATATAATTATTTAAGATGATGTGACATGTAATGCACATGATTATGAGATGATGATGATGTGAGATGATTATGCTTTGTGATATGACATACCTATCTTATGAATGCCATGTTATGATATGAAATGATGTTTTTATGATATGCAATGATTGGTAATAATATGATAATGTGAGATGATTATGACATGATTTATGAGATGCCAATGATTATGATATGTAATGATATTATGATGATGTGATATGAATACATAATGATTTATGGTATGTGATTATGCAATGGATGACTTAATAATGCCTATGTGATAATATCTTTATATAATGAATGCAAATTTATGATGTTTATGATATGCTTTTAGAATAATGAATCTATATTAATGATGAGATGTAGTGTATTTATGTTTCCTATATGATATGATATGATATACATTATGCTGATGATTTGTGGATGTAGGGTGGATGCATTTAGTGATGTTTTATATTAACTTTCATGGCACCATGTTAGTATGGAGAGAAGATAGAAGAAAATGGAAAAAGGATCCAACACCTACATTATTAATGATGAGTATGATGAGATGCTTATCCGGAATTGAGATTTTAAAAGGGCCATTTAGCTTATGTTTGATAATACACATAGGTAAGATGCATCAAGGTATAAAGAACTAGGATGGCGTTGTACCTAGTGTGATGGAATTTGACATGACAATCAAATAGGAGTACTCCTATTTCACACCTAACATACAACACTTCATTCAGAATGCAGTTTAGATATTCTAAAAATCCCGGACCAAAACATAAAAAAGTAAGCCTTCCTATGTGATCAACAAGACATCTAAAACACCCTACCTACAATCAAAACAAAGCACACATGACCAATTTATATTAAAAAAATATCCAACAAGCACAATAGATAAAAAGATAATGATCATTGCCGCATTCCTTTCTCTCTAAACTGTTTTGATTAGGCATCATCGAGAGGTCATTGGAATGAGCGCAAAATAAGACTAGCCAAGATGGTTTTCCTGAGATTTTGACCAAGAGCCTAACTTAAAGACCTATCCTAGGGGCCTCAAGGGCTCATCAAATATTAGCCTTGCCTATGTTATATACACAGAGACCATGTAGTTCGACTGACACAGACTTGATTATCGATGAGATATGAACAAAATGGATAGCCAGCCTATTATGACGGACACCTAATGGACTAAACTAAGGTATCTCGGGGGATGATCAAAGATCAACCTTTCCTACATTCAAGCTCAAAGAAGATGTAGTTTGACAAGATGACTCTATTTTTTATTTTTGGATTTTTTGACATGTTTTTGGATTTTTGATTTTATGATGTTTTTGGATTTTGATTTTTTGAATGTTTTTGGATTTTTGATTTTAAGGAAGACTTCAAGGATATACACAAATCCAATCTGATGTAGGTAAAAGAACATTCCCCCAGTGTGATGCGATAGAGTACTTCGATATAGGCAGGACAAATTGACCTTAGGAATATGCCAAGTAGTACTAGGGTGGACCATGATACGAACACAAGATAAAGCTATGATATAGACATGGATGGATGATGGAAGGATCAATGGAATGCAATGGATGAATGAGTGATGCAAAGTAAGTCATGAAGATCTTGGTCAATGGAGAGTGCTTTATTTACACAAGGCGCCTATTTGCCAAAAGTGCCACCAAAGTCTTTTTCACTAGAGGACCATTTTGTTTTTCTGTTTTCAATCCTTTTCTATTTTTTTTTGGATTTATATATATATATTATTTTTTATTTTTTTTGGTTTTACCCTTAAAAGATCAGGCATAAAACTTTTTGAGATGAGAGTTGTTCATGGGTTCCTACAAGGGCTCCCCTTCAGGTGTTGATTTGTTGGTATGCTCCTGATTTGTAGCTTGCTATGATGATGAATGGTCCCAACCAGTTGGGTCCTAACTTGCCTTTTTCCTCTTGATTTGGCATTTTCTTCTAATTTTATTTTAGTACCAACTCACCGAATTGGAAGGTCCACCTCTTTATTTTCTTGTTGTAGCTTAGCTTGAGACAGTTCTAATAAACTTGCACATGGTTTAAGGCATCCATACACCACTCATCCAATAGTTCTAGCTCATTCCATTGTGAAACTCAGTATTCTTAATCTATTATGAGATTCTATAGTGATATCCTCATGGATGCAAGCTTGATCTCAATAGGGAGTATGGCTTCTAATATGTGGATGAGGGAGAAGGGGGTGGCACCTATTGGTGTGAAAATGCTTGTGTGATAAGTCCATAAGTTTGGATTTAGCTGTAGATTCCAGTCACGACTAACACCATTAACTATTTTCTTGAGGATTTTTAGGATGGTCTTATTGGTAGCTTCTGCTTGGCCATTTCCTTGGGGATAATATGGAGTGGAAAAGCGATGTCGGATATTGATTTTTTTGCATAAGTCACAAACATTTTAATTTTTGAAAGGTGTCCCATTATTTGAGATAATGACTTGAGGGACACCGTATCGGTAAATAAGATAATTTAGTATGAACTTGGATATCTGCTTTCCTGTGATATAGGTTACAAGAATGGCTTCCACCCACTTTGTGAAATACTTTGTGGCAGTGATGATAAACTTATGGCCATTAGATGAGGTGGGAGTCATTTTACCAATGAGATCAAGCCCCCACTGTGAAAAGGGCCAAGGTGTGATATTGGATTGAGCTCCTGAGCTGGGGCATGGATGAGGTCCCCATGCTACTAACACTGCAAACACCTTTTGACATAGTCATATGATTCTCTTTCCATTGTAGTCCAATAGTACCCCATCCTTAGTAGTTTCTTGTCCAAAGTCATACCGCTCGAGTGTGAACCACAAATGTTGTTATGTACCTTGGTTAGGCAATGTAAAAGGGTCCCTTCAATGCTCCTATGATACAGGGTATCTCCTAGGATGACAAAATGAGATGAATTTTTGACAAAGGCTCTTTTTAGGTTTGGGATAATGTCGATGAGGAGAAATCCTATTCTCAGGTAGGTGTATATATCATGGTACCAAGGATCACCAAGACCAACAATTTTGCACACAAATTTAGACTTTGGTATCTGGAATACTAGTATGAGAAGATGCTCTACAAGGAATTCTTGTTTTGGGACGTTGTACAAGATCTCTAGGAGTGATCCGATCATAGCCATTGCATCTGTTGCTTTGTTGTTTTCTCTAGGTAGTTTTTCAAATGTGATATCAATCAAGGACTCCTTGATACTTTCCACCAATTTATTGTATGGAGTCAACTTGTCATCCTTTGTTTGATATTCATTGTTTACCTAGTTAATTGCAAGTTGTGAGTCTCCATAGACTTTAAATTCCATGATCTGCCACTTTACAACAATCCTCAGCCCTATGACAAGAGCCTTGTATTATGTGATGTTTGTGCACATGAATGATAGCTTGTATGATTTAGGTATGTTGTCCCCTTGCAGATTGATGAAGAAAATTACTGCTCCTAACCTATGTTGTGTGTAGGATCCATCATAATACATTTTCCAGTGATCTGCTACGCTAAGGTTGAAAATTGATTCATCGGGGAACTCTAAAACAAGTGGATTCTCTGCATATATAGGTGCTTATTCCAATTTATCTGCGATTGCTTGTCCTTTGATAACCTTGCATTCTACATACTCAATGTCATGCTCTATTAGGATCATAATCCACTTAGCCATTCATCCTGTGAGAGTTGCTTTAGAAAGTAGATACTTGAGCAAGTCTATCTTTGTAGTGAGCTTCATCTGATGTGCTAGCACGTAATGTCTAAATTTTTGTGCTGCAAACATGACTACCAGGCAAGATTTTTCAATGGGTGTATAGTTCAGCTCATGTCCCACCATGGTCTTGCTGATGTAGTAGATAGCTCTCTCCTTCATATTTTCATTGTGTTGCGCTAAGAGAGCACCCAGGGCTGCTATTGTTGCTGATATATATAAGATCAAGGGTTTGCTCAAAATTGGTGGCATAAGGACTAGTGGTGTGAGAAAGTACTCATTGATCTTGTTGAATGCTTGGTCACATTTCTCATCCCATTTGTATGTTACCCCCTTGTGGAGTAGAGGAGAATACAGGATTTCATTTTTTGCTAGTTGCACTATAAATTGATAGATGGACTGGAGTCTTCCTTGTAGGCCTCTTAGCTACTTCAGTGTCCTGGGTGCATCCATTTCGAATATTGCCTTGAATTTGGTTGGATCTACCTCAATTCCTCTCATTGATACGATGTACCCTAGGAGCTTTCCCGATTGTACCTCAAAGACACACTTCTTTGGATTGAGTCAGACCTTGTATTTTTCTCTTCTATCAAAAATGAAACTTAGAGCTTATATATGATCTCATCTTTTCCTTGACTTGGCCAGTATATTGTCCACATAATCTTCCATAGTTTTATGGATCATATCATGAAAGATTAATGTCATGGCCCTTTGGTAGGTTGCTCCTGCATTCTTCAACCCAAATGGAATCATATTCCAGCAATATGTCCCCCATGGACAAGTGAAAGTTGTCTTGTGTTGGTCTTCTTTAGCTATCATGATCTGATTATATCCTGGGAATTCATCCATTAATTATAGCATCTCATGTCCTACCATCATATCCATGATCATGTCAATCTTTGGAAGTGGAAAGTCATCTTTTGGACATGCTTTATTCAAATATCTAAAGTCTGTATAGATGCAGATGCCCCCAATTGGTTTTGAAATAGGTACAAGATTTGAGACCCACTCTGGATAATCGATCCGCCATATGAACCCTACATCTAGGAGCTTTTGTAATTCCATTTTGACCAACGGGGCTATTTGGGGATGCATTTTCTTGGCTTTTTTCTCATAGGCTTCGCTTTAGAATATATAGCTAGGTGATGAACTACATCTTCCAAATCAAGTCTAGGCATGTCAGAATAGGTCCATGCAAATTTTATCTTTCTTTTCTTTAGGAACATACCTAGGAGTTCCTATTCTTTTGTAAGAAGTGACTCAACATAGAATGTTATATGTGGTAGTTCTTATGTTCCTAGATTAACTAGATTGCACTATTCTGCTCGAACTGCAAACTTATCTTGATGAATGGAACTGAGAGGAAGATTGAATCCTTCATCCTCTGATGCCTGAGAGAGGTTTTCACCATTGGATGCATCCTTTATTTTTACTATTTTCAGGTCAGAGAATGCCATAGTGTGGTTTTCACTCAAAGAACTAGAGATTATTCTCAAAATTTCACTTTTTCGATTAAAGGATTCAATTGTTTCCCCATAATAGGCTTGTGTATCTAGTATGATGTCAAACCTAGCTTTGTGATCTCCATATGGCACTGTATCCTGCAATCCCATGAATTTCGAGAGCACCTCATCATTTTTGAATGTGTCCAGAATTGGAGGTCCTTGTTGGTTGTATTTGATGAGTTGGGGATAGACTAGGTTTACTTCATGGGTTTGATGGTCTGACTCAAAAGACAGGGTGCTAATCATGAATAGGGAAGAATCTTCAAAAAGCATAGGCAAGTTAGTTATGGGTTCCTTGTCACTACTACACACATCAGTTATGTCAAAAGTAAAGTTGTCTAAGGGTAGACCTGTAGATACTGGTAACTGAAGAGTGGTTGTCGATAGCTTAGGGGGAGTCCTGACTACTTTAACGAGAGGACTTCTGCCACATATGGTTATAATTAGAGGGGTACATCCAAGGCCAAGATTTTTCATGCACTTCTCAACAATGATAGGTTCCAATCGACCGTTGCCATTTTTTCCAAGAATTTCATTCTTGTTATAGCCCATGCCTAGCATTAATTGAAGTCCTCTATTAGCATCATCCATAGGAAGGGCCGATATAGGTATTTCATCTTGATAGAGCAGATTGGATATGTCTCTCTTGTCCACCACTTCTCGACCTAGATCCCCCTAACTCCTGCATCGGGAGGGATCTGCTTTGAAGGTTTGAGCTATTGTATTTGTGGGTTGTGGCTTCCCATGGGATCTAGGAGATTGAGGTAACTCCCCTACCACAAAGGATCCCTTCTTCATTTTGTAATCCCCATAGTCATTATCTTGGATAATGACCTTGATTTCAAATATATCAGGAATGGCAGGTTTCTTTGTCCTAGAAGTGGAGGCAATATTGGTTGGGTCTATATACAGAGTTGAAGGGCCTTCATCATTCTTTGGGACTTGGGAGATTTTATAGTATTTTGCTTCTAGGTTTTTGTAATAAGCAAAGGGCTCTGGATCACCGTAGATTGTAACCTCTTGATTTTGATATGAGAACTTGATGCAACTGCTTGGATCCCATGGATCCATGGACACCCCAGGAGGATGTTATATGGTAAATCAAAGTCTAGGACCTGACATGTGGTTTCCATAATGGTTGGACCTACTTGAATAGGGAGTTGGATAGTGCGCTGAGACACTCTTTCTTGATCATCATACACTCTGATTGTGATGCCCTTGCCTTTTTCAGTGGAATCCTCAAAGAATCCCATATTCTTTATGAGCTTGAGAGAACAGATGTTTAGACCTGCACCCACATCCACCAAGACCCTTTTGAATTTGTTTTTATGAACTAGGACCTCAAGGTAGAGTGTGTGATTGTGAGATGCTTGGGTGGGGAAATCTTGTTTGAAAAATGTGAGGAGATTTGAGGTGGTGAAGTTTTTGACCATAGCTTGGAATTGTTCAATATCAAGATTGGCAGATACAATAGATGAAGCCAATGCTTCCTCAAGGATTTCTCTATGGGTGGAAGAGATCTTTAGTAACTCCATGATGGAGATATGAGAAGGGGTTATTTTCAATTGGTCCAAGACATTGTAGCCATTAGGAGCAGATTTTAGATTTGAGGTGGATGCCCTAGGTGGTTGTGATGATCCATCAATGGTGACTTTTCCGCCACATGTGGTGAATCCAAAATTAGCTTTGGATTCTTTGACATTAACAGCAGTGACCCACTCATCTAGGGATGCGATGATTTGATCATACATATGATTCACATTTGCATACTTTTTTTTTCCTTTATTATGATCCGGCATCAAATTTGTGTATATCTTAAGGTCTTGATTTCCAGCTGGTTGTTCCACATTTATGATCTTCTCGTCGATGAGGTCTTGGATTATATTTTTCAACTTCATGCAATTGGCTATTGTGTTTCCCTTGATTTTATCATAATCACAAAGGTATTTTTCATTATACCATGGTGTTTTCACTTGGGGTTCTTGATAATTCTCATAAGTAGGGATCTTGATGAGATTCTCGTTTACCAAGTTCTTCATGATGGATTCGATTGATTCCCCAAGGGCTGTGAACTATCTCTTGGGGGGATATTTGTTTTTTGGAGGTGGTCACCCTTGATTATTCAGATTGTTGATTTGATTATTGGGTGGTTATTGTGATACCACATTGGTTTGCATGCTGTTGTGATTGTTGTTTTGAGGTTGCTGATATGTTTGGGTGTTCTGCTTTGGAGCACTGATTATGACCTTGGTATCAACCACACCATCATTCATGATGTTCTTTTTTTTTACCCACGTGTGAAGTTTTTCATTATATCTGGTGGAAGGGTAGTTGTCTTGATGTTCTAGATATGTGGGTGTACCTCCTTGTGCAATAAGGGCTCATTCGATGTTGAGTGCCTTAGGGATCAATTGGTCGTAAGTCATGATGTACTGCATTTTTAGTTGAAATTCTAAGGTTTTCTCAAGATTGGAAATGATGAAGCAATTTTTTTTCTCTTTCGGCATGGCCCACTTGCTATGATTGGCCTTGGATCTCCATCATTGTAGGAAGGAAGTGAATGATTCCCCCTTACCTTGTTTGAGCACAAATAGTTCCTCTAGAATAACATCCATGCCAATGTTGAATGCATAATTCTTTATGAATATGTCTACGATCTCTTGGAATGTTTTGATGCTAGTAGGCAAGCGAGAGAACCACTCCATGGCAGGGCCAACCAAACTTCAATGAAATAGTTGCATTACATATGTATCGTTATATGTGACTTCCATGCAATGTACTTGGAATTCCTTGATATGATCCTTAGGGTTTCCCAACCCACAATATTTGTCAAATTTTGGGATTTCAAAACCCTTTGGGAATGGTACCATTGCAAGGCTCCTATCGAAAGGATAAGGGTACAAATTGCTTGGTGTCTTTGTTGTTTTCCCTGATTGGAGATCGAGAACTTGCTGCAAGAGCAATTTGAATTGTGTTGTAATGTCATATTGTAGATTAGGGGGTGGAATGAATGTGTTTTGAAGTGGTTGAGGCCTTTGAGTGATGGGTGGAGTGTTAGGTATGTTGGTGGGAATTTGTTGTAAGCTCTGCTACGCAAATAAGGCTTGCAGATATGCTTGCATTTGTTGTTGTCACAATAATGCTTGTTGTTGGTCTTGTTGCTACTATGCCAACAAAGCTTGTTGTTGGTCTTGTTGATGTTGTGCCAACAAAGCTTGTTGTTGGTGTTCTTGAGCTACTTGTCGTTGTGCTTGATACTATTGTAGGGCTTGTTGATATGCTTATTGTTGAGTTTCTTGCAATTTTTCCTGGTATTGAGCTTGCACTTGTGCTTGTTGAGCTTGATATTGGTCTTGAGCTTGAGCCTATGCTTGTTAGGCTGCCTGTAAAGCTTTGGCTTGGGCAGCTTGTTGTGCTTGTTGTGTCACTAATTATGCTTGTGATTGTTGGGCAGCTAGCTGTGCAACTTGTTGATTTTGAATTTGATGAAGTTCCTTTTGATAGGCAGCTTGTTGATTTGCTTGCAACGTGATGCTAAATGAGTTTATCATGTTGGGTTTTGGTGGTGGTGGTGGTGTATTAGGAACAGTTCTTCTTGTTGTGATGAGAGGTATCATTGTATTGATAATTGGGGTTTGTGTGGTGGATGGTGAGATTGATATGCTTGGTCATTGGGAGACCATGTTTTGAGATACCTAAGGGATGGTAGATGATGTGTTGATTGTTTGGGTTGCTTGAATGGTTGATACCTATTGTTGTGTGGTAAGTGCACCAATTTGTGACACAATTTAGGTGCCAAATTGAAAAAACATTAAAAAAAAACCTGAAATATGCCATTTGGCGAACGCCAAATTTGGCATGCACCACATTTGGCATGTGCCAAATAGAAAAGTAGACATAAAATTCAGAAATTGATTTTCAAACCCTCATTTTGTCTTCAACCTGTGGCTTGAAGAAGAGGATTTCAGGTCTACAACTCACGCTCGCCAAATCTCTTCCATTGTTTACATCCTTAGCTTGCCATTTTCCATGAGGATTCCACCAACATGTCGAAGAGGTCAAAGATTGCAAAGAGGTGTGTATTTTTATTCTATTTATCTCGAATTTGATTTAGAATGCAAATTTAAATAGTTTTTTATAATAAAACTTTGTTCCAATTCTCAGGGAATGAATCTCCTCCTGAAAACATTGAGAATTCACAATCACCCCCTCATGAAGAGCCTCCTATACAAGAACGACTCGAAACCCCTCCATCAATTCATAGGATTCCTCAAGTAACACAAGAAAATATTCAAAAATCAAATTGAAAACAATAAAAGAGGCACTCAATAATTAATTGCAAGATTAATCGAGCATGCTGAAACCTACCATTATAGGAGAGGGATTGTTGAATCATTGAATTCAATTGTAACTCATGTAGGAGAAATGAGCAAGCAAATGAATTTTTGGTCAAATAAGAGGCATGAGATGAGACAATTTTATGCTAGTGGTTTGTCATATGCAGATGTCAATAAACTAAAAATTAGCAAAGCCGACTTGTGTGCCCTATTTATAGACCCAAAAACCAATGAACCTTTGTCTCATGCATGCAGGAGGTTCCCCATCCATTAGTGCCACCATGAGTTAATTAAAAACAAATTTTGGGAGCGGTGGTGGATGGTATTTCACCAACCTCCATGCAATAACCATGAGGTGCTGCAATACTTTTTGAGGAAACTCTATTGTGAGTTTGTTCTCAATAAAATGCCAAACTATTTTGACATCGTAGACTTTCAGGGTAAAGGTGGGGGCTCCACACATGATAGACCTGCTGCACAACATAATCCATAGTTGGCACTAAGAGCCTTGGGAAGACCGATGGTGGAGCATGTCGATGTTCCTTCCATTATTAAGGACAGTGTAGAGGTGGACACGCTAAAGTCAATTGACTCACTCACCTAGACCATTTTACAGTGTGTGAGTCCTCTATTAGAGCCTGGTGGTGAGGAGATGTGTAGGCTCCAAGATCCACCCCACCATTGTGATGCTTGTGGTTTTGTTTGCACCTACGATTATCAGAGTGCTCGTGATGTAGCTACACAGTCTACATTAGTTGTAGAGGAAATGGCTTTCACAAATGATATTCTGAATCATGCATTCAGTATTGACACTTAGGTAAAATTTAGCAAGTTATTTTAATGTTGTTTATTAAATTATATTTTGAAATTTAAGAATAACTAAATTAGTATAATTTTGATATGATGAAATTTTAGGGTTGCACTATTCATGAGGCATGCTCTATTCCTACAGACCCTTATACATTCTCAACGATGAGTCCACAAGTATGTAATTAGTATTAAATATATCATTATTGCATTTGAACAGTTGAATGTTATATTTGAATGTTTGTCTCATAATATTATTTGAATTTCAAATAGTTTCCTGGTGTACCTTCTTCCTCCACACCTCGCGATTCATATCCTCAAACAACGTACACTCAGGTAGCCTTTATTCATTAATGGTGTTGTAAATCTATGTTAGCTAGTTTTCATAATTTTGTGTATATACAAATCTAAAAAATTTATGAGAAACACAAACATTGCATTTGTATTCCTTGATCGGGTCACATTATGTTCTCCTAATTCACTTTTTGTTCCTTTATTCCTTCCTAATCCCTTACCATTAACATTTAATAGTTCACCCTATTTTCCATGATCCCCTCCCAGCCCATCCCACTAATATCTTCTAGTCCATGTTGTTTCATTATGTCCTTCTACTCCCATCTTATTGTACACATTATTATTTCACCCTAGATGTTCCATTATCCCCTATGTTCCTTTATATCATCCTATGTTATACCATATTTATCCACATTTCATCCTAGATAACTTTTCTCTATTATTGCTACACACAGGTCAAGTTCACAGTTCCTGTACTATAGTCAAACCCTGGACACCTCCTAATTCACCCTATGTTTCATTATTCCCTAATAATCGCATACCATTAGCATTTAATAGTTCACCCTATTTTCCATGATCCCCTCCTAGCCCATCCCACTAATATCTTCTAGTCCATGTTGTGTCACTATGTCCTTCTACTCCCATCTTATTGTACACATTATTATTTCACCCTAGATGTTCCATTATCCCCTATGTTCCTTTATATCATCCTATGTTATACCATATTTATCCACGTTTCATCCTAGATAACTTTTCTCTATTATTGCTACACACAGGTCAAGTTCACAGTTCATGTACTATAGTCAAACCCTAGACACCCCCTAATTCACCCTATGTTGCATTATTCCCTAATAATCACATCCCATTAACCTCTAATTGTCCACCCTATATTTTGTTATCCCATCCTAGCCCATCCCATCGATCTATAATAGTCCATCCTATGTTCCATTAATACCTTTGGTGCAGGGGCACCACTCTTTTCTATGTTTCTTCATTAAGTGTATGATAGGCAAGATGTGTTAGGATGTTTGAGTTGAGTCCTTGAGTCTTAATAAGGTCCAATGTGACCATTCTATTATAATTGATCAACTTTGAGGGGCTTTTGTATTCATCTTGTAAGGTTTGCAAATCATGTGGAAGGAATTTTCAAAGTTGACAAGGGGTGTCAAGGTAGATAGTATGATGTTTTCTTGAGTAAGTCATGATTTATTAGTTGAATAAGGTCTCATTAGAATATTTTTAATAGTTTAGATGTTTAAGAGGGTCTAGGAAACAATAAAGAGTCAAAACTTGAAAGTGCCAAATTTGTGAGTTGCATAAATGCAACAAATTTGTAATGCAACGATCATGAGAGGTTTAAAAAGTATTTGTAAGGAATTTGGGAATTGGTTTGATGAGGAGAAGCCTTTAAAAAGGCATGACAACTCGTTTTGTAACATTGGCTTGAAGTTTGAAGCATTGGCAATAAGAATATCTGTGTTTTTCATCAAATCTCTGAGTTTTCTTGTCATTTGCAGGCCTGTATGAGCCCGTACAAATTGATTGTGCCATGTAAATCATTTTAATTTGTTGTGGTAGGTGTTAAAAATATTTTGGAACAATTTTGAGGGAGATCCATTATGATTTGTGGTAAATATCCTTGTTTTCCTATGACAGGCCGAGGACACACTATTTGAGGCTTTTGTAACCAAAATCATGATTTAAGGGCCCTTACATTGATTGTACCTACTATAACTAGTGTAGTGGGCCCTAGGGAGTCTAAGTAGGTTGTAGGTTTCATGATTAGATTTTTGGAGAAGGATCTAAGGAAATAAACATGTTGTCTCAATGAGTTTTGTGAAGAAAAACACATGAAGATGGAGCCTTGGGTCTAGGGTTTGTGGAAATCAATGAGACTGTGGAGGTTTTTCAAAATTTTGAGCATATTGGGGTCAAAATATACATGTTTGAGTCGATGGAATGGTTTGGGAGGTTGTGCAAGTGGGACTTTGAATAAACCTTCTTGACTTGGCATGAAATTGAGGGTTTTGGAGTTTTCTATGTTGGAGGTGTCAACCCTAGGTGTTGATTGTGGTTTTATAGGTTTGAGGGCATAGGAAATGATTCCCCAATGTTTCAAGGGTTTGTGTTAAGTTTAAAAGTATGTTGCTTTGTAAATCTGGCCTAATTCATGGCCTAGGATAGCGTTGAGGGTCTAATTTCAAAGGATTGGTCCAAAAGACTTGTATTTGGTTAAGAGATATGTTGTATAACTCTGAAATGGGTATTTAAATCCACCTTCTAATTGTCAAGTTTTTTGGAAAGCATGGGAGTTAAAGGCCAAAAACTGAGTTTGCACTGTTGTTAGGTTACATGGGTGAAAGTGAGAAGTTAGAATCCTAATTGTTGTCAAGCTTTGAGGATTGTTTGGATTACTCTAATACACCATTTTAATCTTTTTAGATGCCTCTTGAATGCAATTTGTCACTTTGAATGAGTTTGAGCCCCCTCTCTGCATCACCCTTCTATTCCCATCCCACTACCCTCTCTTGTTTCACCTTATGTTCCATTATACCCTCTTGGTATTTATATCAACATGATACCTGAGATATTGTTTCATCTGTAGTTGTTGACAAGAGAGAACCCTGGTGATGTTGGTGAAATGATGGACCACGGAGTTGCTACAACAATAGCTAGTTCTGATCCATTGAGAGAGGTATGGAATATATTATTCGATTTGACATTATATTTTCTCTTTTATGGTCTATTATAGAAAATTTTCATGATATGTTTATGTAGTTTAATTTCTATCTAGATGGTTGCTACAGGTGCTTGTCACTCCAAATCGTGGACATGGTGATGCTATAAATGTTCATGATGACTATATGTATGCAGTAAGTGATTATATATTTTGTTATATGCCATTCCACAATTCAATTTCTATGTTTTAACATCTTTACTTTTTATTGTATCATTTGAAGGTCCAGAGTGAAGAGAGGAGGACTAGCGAGCATGTTCAAAAGACAAGAGAAGCAATATTCACTCCATCCAACCAAATTTCAAAGGCAACACAGGATGTATTTCCTTCCCCTAGAGGGAAATGACTGTATTAGTGTTGTTTGTTGTATGCATATGTGGCATTTTGGAACATATGTTTTGTATTATCAATATATACATGACATTTTATGTCCATATGGCTCCTTTGTACTAAGCCTGTATGGTTTTTTTTGGATATATTGTATATACTTTTATCAATATATATCATTGTATAGCCTTTCAGCTTTTTGATTAAAGAAAATCTTATTTTGCTACTATCATTCTTGAATGATGTAATCATGCATATCATGTAAGTTGTATGCTTGAATTTTCTAGGCATGGATTTTGTTTACATCTAATGCTTAATTAATTACTATTGAATGCTCAATAAGCCCCATCTAAAGCGTATTGTGTAAATAATCTCCATTCGTGGTGGTTTGTATCCTTTGGAATGCTTCAATTACTTGTGCCTCACTTATTCACATGTATGCTTCACATATTCACATGTATACTTCACCTATATTGTGTGTATTCATGTGTATGCTTCATGCTTCCAGTGCATAGTAGCAAAAATCTTTTGGGGAAAAATTTGACAAACCAAAAGTATAATAGTTTGTGAAAAAATCGGGAAAAATTGTAGAACAAGAGATATAAACTTTTTTTTTTAAAATTGAAAGGTATTTCCATACCATATAGAGATATAGAGAGAAAATAAAATAAATATTTTAACTAATGAATTGTAAAAAAATGGATTTTTGTATTTTATATTCATATCATTGATTACATTGCATTGTGCATCTTTCACAGTCAAAGCATTACTTCACTTTACATAACTAATAACTAGTTGCTAATAGATGAATTTTTTTTATGAAAATATTGATATCGCTGAATGAAAGTTGCACCACTTTGCACCACAAGCTGCAAAATGAAAGTTGTACCACTTTGCAACTTTTAATCACTTGCATTTGACACTTTTTCCATCAGGTGAAAACTGGACACCATAGGAAAATGCCTCTGAGATATCAAAAACTGAGAGAGGTTATTGTAGACGGGCCCAACATGATCCCATTGTCTCAAATGAGAAGTTTCTAAGAATCACGTTGTCTAAATATGAGAATATTGAATTTCATAGCCATTTTGCACTTTGGACCCTTAAGGGATCGATCCAGTTGAACGTAGCTTGGAGCGATTCCATGTGTTTGGGTGCGAAAGAGGACCATTCCTAGCGTAAAAATACCTATTCAAACACATTGGAATAGTGTGTTTGGTCGCATGAGCTGCAAAATGAAATTTGCACCACTTTGCAACTTTCAACTACTTGCATTTGACAAGTTTTTCCCCAAATGAAAATTCGCCACCACAGAAAAATGCCTCCGAGATAGAAAAACTGAGAGAGGTTATTGTAGAGGGGCCTAATGCAATCTCATAGGATTAGATGATAAGTTTCTAAGTGTCATGGTATCCGAGTAATAACATGCTGAAGTTTGCAACCATTTTGCACTTTGGACCCTTAAGGGATCGATCCGATTGAACGTAACTCAGAGCGATTTCATGTGTTTGGGTGTAAAAGAGGACCATGCCTAGCATAAACATACCTATTCAGATGCATCAGAATAGTTTGTTTGGTCATACGAGCTGCAGAATGAAAGTTGCACCACTTTGCAACTTTCAACTACTTGTATTTGACAACTTTTTCCCTAAGTGAAAATTTGCCACCATAGGAAAATGCCTCCAAGATAGAAAAAACCGAGAGAGGTTATTGTAGAGGGGCCCACCATGATCTCATAGGATCAGATCAAAAATTTCTAAGCATCACGGTATTCGAGTAATATCATGCTGAACTTTGCAGCCATTTTGCACTTTGGCCCCTTAAGGGATCAATCCGAATGAACGTAGCTCAGAGCGATTTCACGTGTTTGGGTGTGAAAGGGGTCTAAAACTTGTGTCAATTGTCTGGTTCTTGCCTCCAACCACTTTTATTGTTGACTGTCCTAGTTGACAGGGCTACAAGGAAGTTAAGGCCTAATGTTTTTTTGAAGAGTCATTGGTTGTTCCTAAAGTGCAAAGTCCTATTGGTGGGTGTTGATCAATCAAGTAAGGGATGTTGAAGATATTCCCAAGGCTTTGATTGTTAGAATGCACCCTTGCATTAAAAATGTGTCAACAAGTGAGTTTGTAAGCCTAAAAGGCAACATGAAAGATTGTATCTCAATGACATAATGGAGTCATTAGTTTAGTTAGTAGGAAAAGTGATAAAAGTTGCAAATTTGTGAGTTGCATAATGCAAAAAATTTGTAATTGCAATGGTTATGTGTTTTGAAAAGTTGGTTTCTTGGTGGTTAGGGGTGTTGATTAGTTAAAGGATGGTGCAAGAGCACCCATGGGTCCAATGGACCTAATGAACCTAGATTGATTTGAGATGTTTTATTTCTTGGTTTGATGATAGAATAATGTCCTAAGGACCATTTCAATTCTTTGTAATAGGTCTCATAGGTTTATGGTTGATTTTTGGTCTTGGTGACCAACTTCTTTGTACAACAAGGTCTCCATCCTCTTTTTGTAAGTATAATGCATCTTGGAAAATTAAAAAATAAGAATTCCTTGATGTAACTAGACACCTGAGGGGAGTCACCTTGCCCATTTGAGTGGGCTTGGATGCCTTTCACATATTTTAGAGGCATCTTTGTAGGCGGATTGAGGTAAGTTGTCTAAATTGACTTAATTAGGCATTTAAGTGACAAAATAGAGTCTTTTGTGTTTCCAACGACCAACTGATTCAAATTTAAGTTGTATGATGTTGGAGGAGGTTGTAAGGCTTCAAATATTCCTCTCTTGGTCGAGGCAAGGCTGTTGTTGAAGTTTGGAAGGAGTTTGCACTAAAGAGTTTGCTGATTTTTTGTGTTTTCCTGAAGAATTTATTGATCATGTACTTAGTATGGATTGTACATTTTGTATCATGCCCTGATCCTATAATGGTTGGATAGGGAATTGAATAAGCTTCATTTTGGTTCTGGTGTGGTGAGATTTCAATAATAAATAAAGGATATATCCTAATTTTACTATCGGGTGGTCTGAAAACCCTTAAATTCAGGGTTTTGAGGGAAAAATGTGTGTTTCTTCCATTCCCACATGGTAGAACTGCTCATTCTCGGTGGGATGGAAGATTTGGGGCTGTACTACTATACCCTCAATTTTTTGGAGAATGGAAGGCTCATTGGAGGAAGTGGTGCAAGGTTTTTGGCTTGACATCTCTATGTGGCAAGCCTAATTGACAAGCATAAAGTTGATATTTTGCTTGGTTTGGAGAAATCTATCTAAGAGGCACTTAGGAATGGTGGAAATAGGTGTGGATACCTTGTAGGAGTCTGATTTTTGGCTTTGGGGTGAAGGGGAGATCCTAGATAGTCATGACCTAGGTGTAGGTCTGTGATTTAGGCCTCTTGGAGCATCAATAGAAAGGGCTATTTTGGATTATACCTTGAAAGTCAAGAGGAAGGGTTTTGGGACTTTGTAGAGGTTCATTTTTGGGTGTTTGAACCCATAGGTTTGGTGTCTTAACAGTCCTCCATGTGGATTTTATGTTGACTGTCCTACCGGGCAAGGGCTACTAGCCTTTAGAGGTAAAGGGGTCTAAATCACCATAGTGTTGGGTGTTTGGTGAAACCTAAGTACTAGAGGGTTGTTGAACCTTGATTTGGCCTAGTTAGGCATGTTCCAAGTGTTTTCAAGCTTGGTGAGAGGTCTGAGTGGTGAAACCTAGGTGTGTGGGGTTGATCTCTTATAGGAATAATGGATTTTATGACTCCTCATAAGAGTATTTGAGAGAAGCGATGAGTTGGAGTGTCTTTGCCATTTGTGTTTGTGTTTTTACCTTCCCTGCCACTCTGCATCAGAGTGGTATCAAAGCCTGATTGTAGGTAGTTGTTGAAGGGAAGACATCATGCCTCCAAAAGGTGGATTGGTGGTTGCAAAGGAATTGAAGGCCTTGAGAGAAGAGATAGAGACCTTGAAAGAAAGAGACAGAAGGAGAGGAGTGGTGGTTGAGGAAGAGAGTTCCTCTGAAGAAGAACTAGAGGGTGAAGAAGATGAAGAGAACCCTCAGGGGGGAGATATACCCCCTCATGAGAGAAGAATCCTTAAAGCCTTGCAAGAATCCAGAGGAGAGTCCTCTTAAGTGAAGATTGATCTACCGATGTACAGTGGAAAGTTGGATGTGGAAGAAGTGTTGGAGAGGTTAGAGGCATTGAATAACTATTTTGAATATAAAGACATGGCGGAGAATAAGAAGGTAAATTTTGCTAAAACAAAGTTGAAGGGATCTGCCTTGACATGGTGGAATTTAATCCAAGGAGAAAGGGTGAAGATGGGAAAGTCTATGCTCAACTCATGGGATAGGATGGTGCATAGGTTGAAGGCACAATTCCTTCCTACTAATCATGAGGTGCAAGAATTTAGAAAGAGGGAGAATCTGAAACAAAAAGACATGGATGTTTCATCCTACATTGAGCAATTTTACAAGTTGAGCACGAGATGTGATCATGTAGAGAGTGATAAGGAAAAAGTGCCCAGGTATGTCAATGGCCTAAGACTTAACATATAATATGAGATCAGTTTGGTCATCCCTAAGACCATTGAACATTGCATACAAGTTGCATATAGGGCTGAAGAGAAGATAAGGAGGAAACAAGAGCAGCAAAGTAGAGGAAGAGGCAACAATTTCAGAGGTAGAGGTAGCTTTGGGGCCATAAATCAATCCCAAAACATCAAGAAGATTCTAATCATAATGAATCAAGTGGAGAATCAAGTAATAGAGGGGGATTTAGGGGTAGGAGACCCAATGGCAGAGGCAAATTTAATGGGGGAAGAGGTTCTGGTCAATTTCCAGGGAGATGTTACACTTGCAACCAGCCTGGGCATCTATCCTTCAAATGCCTTGAAAAGAAAGGATCAAACTCTAATGGTGGAGAGAGGAGGAATCAATTAGTGCATGAAGATGAAGAGAGTGTGACTTCACCTGTAGTAAACCTCACATCAGAAGTTGGAGAAAACATGATGACTAGGAGAACATTGCTCAAGGTACCACTCCCTGAAGAACCCCCACAAAGGAAAGCACTCTTCTGAATCAATTGCAAGGTACAAGGTAAAGTGTGTAAGATATTAGTGGATTCAGGATCAACTAATAATCTTTCTTCAATTGAGATGGTAGAAAAATTGAATTTGAAAAGGATTTCTCACCCTAACCCATACAAATTTTCATGGCTTAGTAAAGGACAACAAGTCTTATTGAATGAGCAAGTGTGGGTAGAATT
Source organism: Sequoiadendron giganteum (assembly GCA_007115665.2). Taxonomy (NCBI): domain Eukaryota; kingdom Viridiplantae; phylum Streptophyta; class Pinopsida; order Cupressales; family Cupressaceae; genus Sequoiadendron; species Sequoiadendron giganteum. The sequence goes on along the minus strand of CM021103.1, from coordinate 172,737,914 downwards.
CAACACTGGGTCATACAAGGATAAGATCCTATGTGACATCATCCCTATGGATGTATGCCACTTGCTGCTTGGTAGGCCTTGGCAATTTGATAGGAAGGCCAAGCATGATGGGGAGAAGAACACATATTCCATTGTGAAGGATGGGGTGACTTATAGCCTCTCATCTCTCCTAGAGGAAGACAAGACAAAGCATGAAGGGCCTAGTGTTTTGATGGTGGGTGAGAAGGAGTTGCAATAGATCACATACCTTCAATCGAAGGTGAAATTAATGACATACCTTGAGATTGACATGTAAACTATGTTGTACCTCCAACTTGAGATGTTGTTTGTGGAGTGCCTTCAAATAGAGATGTGTTTGCTGATGTACTTTCAAAACACAATGTTGTTGATGGTGTGTCTACAATTGGAGATGTGATTTCCAATGTACTTGGAAAACCACATGTTGTTTCTGATGTGTCTTCAACTGGAGATGTGCATTGAGATTCACCTATGGTTGATGATGTTCCCAAAACTTTGGTATCCATTCCTATCCTTCCATGAACTTTCCTCATTCGTGCCCTTTGTTTTGCCAATTCGACATCTCTCTTAGATTGCACAAAAATTTTTGGTTGTATGGGCCACAATTTCTTTGCTTCATAAACTACATTTTTTTATTCTCTTCTCCTTGCATTTTTAACTGCACGTTCTTCTGGTGTTAGAGGCTTCGATCGTTTCCTTAGCATGATGTTGAATGGTACATGTTCAAAAACACACCTAGAACCACAAAAACAAATAGAAAAAAAGTAAGTAATGCATTTTATGAAAATATTTATATCGCTGATTACATTGCATTAAATATGAAACACACCAAAGCATTTTATGAAAGAAGGCAACGAGCTGTTTGGAATTATCAAACATGTCTATGCTAGACAACATTTTTCATACATGATGGAGTTAGATGTCTATAGGGTTAGATATTAGAATAGTGATTTTGAGTGTGTTTGATGCAGAGAGGGATGGAAACCATTCAATAAACCAAATCAATGAGAATCAATCAGATTCCAAAGCAAAATCAGATGTTCAACTGAAAATCCCAACTTCTACCAAGCTTTCCCTTGTAGCATAGGTAACCCAGTTCAAGGCCCTTTTCACCAAGATTTTCAAAAACACTTGAAAAAATCAGGGATGATTAAGATACCCATTTGCAAGTTATAAAACATAGGTAAACTCTAGCATCAATTCCTTTGGACCAACATTGACTTCAAATAGACCCCCCTTGGAAAAGGCTATTCAATTGGCCTAATTTACAAAGAGAGTACCTTTTAAACACTATATATTCACTCAAAATCCTTAAACAGTACTATTTTATGTGTCAAAACCTCCAATTTCCTTATTTGTTTCCAGGTCCAAGACCTCTAGACCCCTAATACAGGTCAAACCCTCAATTTCAAGCAAAATACTTGGGGTTTTAATGAAACTCCTATCTCCCAGACTTGCCAAACCCATACAAAGCACCAAACACACTTACCAAACCCTACACATGGTGAATAATACATTACATGGATAGTCCTTCCCACATTTTGTCAAAACAACACTTGAAGCCCTCATTTTCACCATGAATATACCCTGCTATAGTCCTAGAACATCATCCCAAACACCCAACCTTGACCCCACAACATTATAAATAGGTTATGCATGTATTTTAAAAGTTAGAGGACCCATTCCACAAGTTATAGTAGGCACAAAAAGTGGAATGGGTTGAATTGTATCATGAAACCCTTCAATCGAAGAACACTGTGAAAGTAGGTAGCAGTAGTAAAAACAAGATAACTTTCACTATACAAAGAGTTAGAACCTCTAAATAGGTGATAATGAAAGGTAATTCATTAATCTACAACATCCAACTAGTTTTAGATCATCTTAGAGTTAGTATAGGCCATACAACAACAAGAAAAATGAGAGAAACCAGTAAGTGAATGTGAATTGGTCAGTTGAGCATTGAATTGAGTTTTTTGAGATTGAAGATTGTTTGAAATGAAGTCATGAAGAATATGAATTCAAAGAAGGGTTCGTGATGCTATATATTATAATTATTCACTATTTATTTGGCAATGAGGTAACTTAGAAAGATAATAAGCATTCTTAATTGCACAAAATTTTCCTTTCTTTTAATTTATTAGAAAGGTAAATGGTATGAATGAATGAAAACTTGCATTAACAACTATGTCAACTCACTTGAATTTATCTAAGCACATGTTCAATGCAGGTGAAATTTTTATGGAACAAAAAAATTGATGGAAAATTGCATTAACATTGATGAAAGCTATTAGGTTTTCCAAATTAGTTGAAAATAAAAGTTTTCCAAATTAGTTGAAAATAAAATGGAATAGAGTGAATTCCACTAACCATGCTGGAAATGGACTACTATAAGCAATGCAAATAGAATTCATAAGTAAATTTGTGTTAAGTATATTGCATTTTTTTCATTTTTTTGTTCTTAAAACTTGTAAAAATTAAACTTTTTTATGCAAATCCCATCTAATTCAATGTTGAATTCTATGTCCAATTGTTATGATTAATAAAATCATTGAATAAATTTAGTTTATATTGTCAAAAGAAAACAAATATACTAAATATAAACATTTCAATATTACCAAAATGAATATATTACCTCAGATAGTGTAAAATGATGTAGAAACTTCAAAATGTCTTCTTCTACATTGTCTACCATGTAGATTGGTGGTAAAAAGGTGATGGATCAAGCGTAGATTGGTACAATATGAAGTCAAGTGCATAAAAAAAGGCGTTTCTAAATTGGATAAAGTGCTAAACCAGACAAATACAAAAGCATGTGGGCCTGAATCATGGGGTCAACCCCCATTTTACTGTTTCAAGGTAAAACACATTTGGTGCTCGCCAAATTTATAGAGTGCAAAATTTGTTGTTTTGAAAAGGAGATACTTGAGAGAGAGGGAGAGAGACAAAGTGGGAGAGAGATAGAGGGAGTGAGAGAGAGAGGGTGTGGGAGAGAGAGAGAGAGAGAGAGAGAGAGAGAGAGAGAGAGAGAGAGAGAGAGGGGTAGGAGAGAGAGACTTGAGAGAGAGAGGGGGGGTAGGAGGTAGAGACTTGAGAGAGAGAGAGGGGGTGGGAGGGAGAAACCTAAGGGAGAGGGTGGGAGGGAGACACCTGAGAGAGGAGAGGGAGAAAAAGTGGGAGAGAGGGGGTGGGAAGGAGAGACCTAAGAGAGTAGGAGAGGGAGGGAGTGGGGGATAGAAGGATTGGTGAGATAAAAGGAGTGAGAGAGATACACTTGAGAGATTGTGAGGGGGTGGGAGGTAGAGGGAGTACTCAAGGGAGAAGGAGTACTCGGGATAGAGGGATTGCAGAGAGATGGAGGGAGTGAGAGAGAGATATTCGAGGTAGTGTGGTAGCAATTGAGACTTGAAAGTGATAGAGACTTGAGATGGATAGAAAGTTATCCAGTTACAATGGGGGAAAATACCTAACAATGGGAGAGGGGTTGGGTGGGAAGGAGAGACCTAAGAGAGTAGGAGAGGGAGGGAGTGGGGGATAGAGGGATTGGTGAGATAAAAGGAGTGAGAGAGATACACTTGAGAGATTGTGAGGGGGTGGGAGGTAGAGGGAGTACTCAAGGGAGAAGGAGTACTCAGGATAGAGGGATTGCAGAGAGATGGAGGGAGTGAGAGAGAGATATTCGAGGTAGTGTGGTAGCAATTGAGACTTGAAAGTGATAGAGACTTGAGATGGATAGAAATTTATCCAGTTACAATGGGGGAAAATACCTAACAATGGGAGAGGGGTTGGGAGGGATGAGGCCCGAGAGATACAAAAAGACCAAAAGGGGAGAGAGAGAGAGAGGGAGTGTGGGAGAGGGGGTTGGAGTGAAATATATTTGTCTAGGTAGGGTGGGAGGTAAGTGAGGCCTGACAAAGAGGGTATTTGAGTGACACAGATTAGTCTAAGTAGCATGGGAGGGAGTAAGACCTAAGAGAGAGACTTGAGAGGGAAAGAATTATTCAGTTATGGTGGGGGGGAATACCCAAGAGAGGGAGTGGGAGAGAGAGGGAGTGGGACCCTTAAACCATAAACCTTATACCATTAACTGTTAAACCCTTATCCCTCAACCCTTAAATCCTAATCTCTCAACCCCTATACACTCTTAGTCCCTCAACCCTCAACCCTCAACCCTTAAACCCTAATCCCTCAACCCATATACCCTCTTAATCCCTCAACCCTCAACCCTCAACCATTAAAACCTAATCCCTCAATCTCTATACCCTCTTAATCCCTCAACCATCTACACTCAACCCCTCATACCCTCTTAATCCTCAACCCTCAACCCAACCCTTAAACTCCTAATCCTCAACCACTATACCTCTTAATCCCTTTAACCCTCAACCCTTAAACCCTAATCCATCAACCCCTATACTTTTAATCTTCGACCCTTAACCCTCAACCCTTAAAACCCTAATCCCTCAACCCCTATACCCTCTTAATCCCTCAACCCTCAACCCTCAACCCTTATACCCTAATCCCTCAACCCTTAAACCATAATCCCTCAACTGCTATACCCTCTTAATCTCTCAGCCCATAACCTTAAACCCTAATCCCTCAACCCTCAACCCTCAACCCTTATACTCTAATCCCTCAATCCTCTACCCTCTACCCTCAACCCTTAAACCCTAATCCCTCAGCCACTATACCCTCTTAATCCCTCAACCCCTAAACAATAATCCCTCAACCCCTATACCATCTTAATCCCTCAACCCTCAACCCTGAACCATCAACCCTTAAACCCTAATCCATCAACCCTCAACCCTCAACCATCGACACTCAACCCCTATCCTCTCTTAATCCCTCAACCATCAACCCCTAAACCCTAATCCCTCAACCCCTATACCCTCTTACTCCCTCAACCCTCAACCCTTAACCCTTAAACCTTAATCCCTCAACCCCTATACCCTCTTAAACCCTCAATCATCAACCCTTAAACCCTAATCCATCAACCTTTATACCATCTTAATCCCTCAACCCTCAACCCTTAAACCCTAATCCCTCAACCCCTATACCCTCTCAATCCCTCAACCCTCAACCCTTATACCCTAATCCCTCAACCCTCAACCCTTAAACCCTAATCCCTCAATCGCTATACCCTCTTAATCCCTCAACTCCTAAAACCTAATCACTAAACCCCTATACCCTTTTAATCCCTCAACCCTCAACCCTCAACCATCAACCATTAAACCCTAATTTCTCAACCCCTATACCCTCTTAATCCCTCAACCAACAACCCTCAACCCTTAAACCCTAATCCCTCAACCCCTATACCCTCTTAATCCCTCAACTCCTCTACACTCTACCCTCAACACCCCCCTCTCTCTCTCAACCCTGCACCATCTACCCTTAAACTGTTAAATCATAATCCCTAAACCCTAAACCATCTACCCTTAACCCTTAATATGTAAATCCTAAACCCTAAATCCTCTACCCTCTACCCTCAACCCTTAAACCCTAAACCCTCAACACTCAACCCTCAACGCTCAACCCTTAAACCCTAATCCTTCAACCCCTATACCCTCTTAATCCCTCAACCCTCAACCCTTAAACCCTAATCCCTCAACCCCTATACGCTCTTAATACCTCAACCTTTAACCCCCAACCCTTAAACCCTAATCCCTCAACACCTATACCCTCTTAATCCCTCAACCCTCAACCCTCAACCCTTAAACCCTAATCCCTCAACCCCTATACCCTTTTAATCCCTAAAACCTGAACCCTCAACCCTTAAACCCTAATCCCTCAACCCCTATACCCTCTTAATACCTCAACCCTCAACCCTCAACCCTTAACTATCAACCCTTAAACCATAATATCTCAACCCCTATACCCTCTTAATCCCTCAACCCTCAACCCCTAAACCCTAATCCCTCAACCCATATACCCTCTTAATCCCTCAACCCCTCTACCCTCAACACCCCCCTCTCTCTCTCAACCCTACACCATCTACCCTTAAATCATTAAATCGTAATTCCTAAATTGTAAACCCTCTACCCTTAAACCCTAATCCATAAACCCTAAACCCTAAACCCTCTACCCTTAAACCCTCAACCCTCAACCCTCAACCCACAATTCTCTACCTTTAACCAAGTTAAACCCTAAAACCTTAAACCATCTACCCTTAAACTATAAACCCTAAACCCCTAAACCCTCTACCCTCTACCCTTAAACTATAAACCCTAAACCCCTAAACCCTCTACCCTATACCCTTAATCCTCTACCCTCTACCCTCTACCCTCTACCCTCTACCCTCTACCCTCAACACCCCCCCCTCTCTCTCAATCCTACACCATCTACCCTTAAAATGTAAATCGTAATCCCTAAACCCTAAACCCTCTACCCTTAACCCTTAATCTGTAAACCCTAAACCCTAAACCCTCCACCCTCAACCCTCAACCCTCAACCCTCTACCCTTAACTCGGTTAAACCCTAAACCCTTAAACCCTAAATCATAATCCCTAAACCCTAAACCCTCTACCCTTAACCCTTAATCCCTAAACCCTAAACCCTCTACTTGAGAGAGAGAGAGAGGGGGAGAGGTGGTGGGAGGGACATAGTTAAGAGAGAGGGAGAGGGAGAAGGAAAGAGATAGAGGGAGTGAGAGAGGGAGGGAGTGGAAGAGAGATAGAGGGAGTGATTGTGAGAGGGAAAGGGGGTAGGAGGGGAATACTTGAAAAAGAGAGAGAGGGAGAGGGGGTAGGACAGAGATACTTGAGAGAGAGAAAGAGAGAGAGGGGGTGGGAGGGAGAGAGACAAAGCGGGAGAGAGAGAGAGGGAGTGGGAGAGAGGGAGAGGGAGAGACATAGAGAGAGAGAGGGTACGAGGGAGAGACTTGAGAGAGAGAGAGGGAGGGGAAGGGAGAGGGGGTGGGGGGCAGAAATCTAAGAGAGAGGGAGAGGGAGAGAGGTTGGGAGGGAGACAAAGTTGGAGAGAGGGGATGGGAAGAAGAGACCTAAGAGGGTAGGAGAGGGAGGGAGTTGGGGATATAGGGATTGGAGAGAGACTTGAGAGATGGAGAGGGGGTGGGAAGGAGAGGGAGTACTTGGGGGAGAGGGAGTACTCAGGATAGAGGGATTGGAGAGAGATGGAGGGAGTCAGTTAAAGATAAAGAGAGAGAGGGGATGGGGGGAGATACCTGAGAGAGGGAGAGAGAGATTGGGAGGGGTTGGGAGGGAGATACCTAAGAGAGAGGGAGAGAGATAGAGGGAGTGACAGAGAGAGAGGATGTGGGAGAGAGATAGAGGGAGTGAGTGAGAGAGACAAAGAGACTTGACAAAAGGGAGAGGGGGTAGAAGGGAGAGACTTGAGAGAGAGTGAGAGGGAGAGAGAGTGGGAGAGATAAAGGGCATGAGAGAGAGAGGGACTTGAGAGAGAGAGGGAGAGGTGGTGGGAGGGAGATACTTGAGAGAGATGGAGAGGTAGAGGGAGTGAGATAGAGGGAGTGAGATAGGGAGGGAGTGGAAGAGAGATATAGGGAGTGACTATTAGAGGGAGTGGGGGTAGGAGGGGGAGACTTGACAAAGAGAGAGAGGGAGAGGGGGTAGGACAAATATATTTGAAAGAGAGAGAGATGGAGAGGCGGTGGGAGGGAGAGACCTGAGAGAGAGGGAGAGAGACACATTGGGAGAGAGTGGGAGGGAGATGAGTGAGAGAGAGGGAGTGGGAGAGAGAGAGGGATTGTGTGTGTGAGAGAGAGAGAGGGGGGGGATGGAGATACCCAAGAGAGAGTGAGAGGGAGGGAGACAAATAGAGTGAGTGAGAGAGAGGGAATGGGAGAGAGATAGAGGGAGTGAGTGATAGAACTAAGAGAGGGAGAGGGGTAGGAGGGAGAGACTTGAGAGAGAGAGACATAGAGAGAAAGATAACAACCTAAGAGAGGGAGAAAGAGAGAGAGAGGGAGAGTGAGAAAGGTGGTTGGAGTGAGATAAATTTATTTAGGTACCTATGTGGGAGGGAAAGAGACCTGAGAGAGGGGATTGGACTAAGAGAGCGGTCTAGGTCACATGGGAGGGAGTGAGACATGAGAGAGAGACTTCAGAGGGATAAAGAGTTATCCAATTAGGGTAACAAGTTTTAGAGCATATGAAAGGTAAAACCTCAACTATCCATCTATGATCATAAATTGTGCACTCTAAGTATTAACAAAGTTGTCGACCAAAGAGAGGGGAAATTCAAGTTTTGTACAAAGCAGGTAATTTGGCGAGCGCCAAATGACACATCACATTTGGCGCATGCCAAATTTGGCACTTGCCAAATGTGATGTGCCATTTGGTGAGCGCCAAATGACCTACTTTGGATGTGTTAGTTGTAAGGATTTTCCAAATTTCCTCATATTCTTGTTTGTGCGCCCCATCTCATTTGTACGTCTTTCAATGCAACTATATAAAGAAAAAAATGATAGCGTTAACCTATCTCTTAGCTATCTAAATATATAATTATTTTTTCATTTTGATTTAGTTAAGGTTTTGATAAATGACTCCTTTTGTAAATGCCTCCATTTTTTGTTAAAAACCAACATGTGCTAGTCTTAGGATAGATTTTTACTCGTTCATTGAAACGTGAAAAAAATTCCATTTTTAAAACTAGACTCCATTCTACACATGCTGAAAAAAAAATCAATTTTTGATTAGTTTTCAAAAAATTTAAGCGGGAGCATAGTCAAATTTTAGCTTTTTAGGATGTGTCCACTTTGAAAATTCATAAAATATTATATATTCATTAAAAAAATTATCCGAAAGAACGAGGATAAACTGCATGGTGTTAGCTAATTTCTCATCGTTGGGATTTTTGAAATTCTAAAAAATAGTTAATCAAAAAGGGGGGAGCCCTTAGACACTATGCTATTATTGTTTTTAAAAACATGACCTATTTCCCCTTTTTGAGACCCTTAATCTTCATTAATTTCAAAAAAACATAGTAGCTTAAAAACTAGACTTGGAGCACTTCAATTTTTTTTCTTGTTGCATCTTGAAATTTTGAGCGTAACTATCTTCGTTTTCTCATGCAAATCAGATTTTGCTGATTTAAAAAAAAAAAAAATGGCATCTTAAGAGCCAAAATTTTGTCACAGATTGGTGCACTTACCCTGCGATATTGATGGAAAGATAGGAGGATTTGGTATGATGTTTTGGTTTACGATTAGAGGGTTGTTCGCATTTTGTTGATTGATGTTTGGTAAAGGGGGATGGCCTAACCCAAGGGGTGGTGTGGATGTTAACAATGAAGGTGGAAATGGGGGAAAAATGGGTGGTGTATTCCCTTGGAGAAATTATGATGATGATGAAGGATCAAAAATTCCCCCTGATCCAAATAATCCACCTTCTCCTTGTGAGGTCATGGGGAGAGAGGTTTGTGTGTCAAGAGGATATGTCGGTGTTGTGTGAAAAGAGGTTAGATGTGTAGGATCATTGAATCCAAGCAGAACATATGGGTGTAATGGATTCAACGAGATGAATTAACCCAATATGGTGTTCGCATCCAAATCTTGGTTGTTCACAAGGGGATGTGTTTGAAGTGCATGAAGCAATGTTCTTCCCTTGTTGACAATTGGTTGAGTTGGAGCAATGGATGATGTGATTTTTGGGATGCTTTGAATGATGTTTTGAAATGGAGGTGTGGATGAGCTTGGGGCCATGATCCCAGGAGGCCTTTCCACAATATTTCTTGTAGACATCCAAATTTGATCACTTACATATGATCAAAATTGTCTATTATATTCATCTATTTCATTAATAGTGATTAAATAATTTATTTAATCATTATTTCATTTTCTGCCTAAGGTTCCTAAAGTATGTAATTAAATAAATTAAATACTTTACCTTATCCCTTTTCCTCTCTAAATTAAATAAATAAGACAAATTATTTAATTTAGTCATTTAACCTATTTGGATTAAAACTAATTTTTAATTCCTCTTTTCTCTCTCCTTTTCACATTCTCCATAACCCTCTTTTAATCGAGATTAAATTAATTAATCTGTGATTAGGATGTGTACCACTTAATCAAGATTAAGTGTCACATCCTACATAATCTCCCACTTGCCTCTAATCTCTCATTAACTATCCTAATCTTGTGTTTGCACAACCTTAATCAGAATCATTAGCCACATTTGGTTTACCTTTTCTAGTCAACCTTTCCACTTACCCATTTAGTCTAGACTCTCTTTCCCATGTGAATTTTTAATTCACATTTATTTATCCAAGGCTCCTCTCTTTCCCATGTGAATTTTTAATTCACTTTTGTCTTCCCAAAGTCTTCCCCATCCCCATGCAAGATTCTAGAAGGCTTGACTCGTCACTTTACATGTGCCAAGGACTTCTAAAACCTTGTCACATCACCCACATGTGACAAACCTCTAGCTTTTTGGAGACCTTCTTTTACCCAATAAACTCTCCAATGAATGTAAATTTTAATTTGCATTTATTCTTCCAACCACTTCCCCTTTTTCCATCGAGATTTTTGAGGAATTCTAAAATACCTCAAATGTCTCTTTCATACTCATTTGGGGACAAAAAGTTTCTTTTTGAGGAAATCTTCTCATCCCCCAAGGTACCTCAAAGGTACTTGTCCTTCATCCACCTCATGTACTTCTCTTCCACGTCATTTCCACATTATTCCACCCTAAGCCATCTCACATTCCACATGTCAAGATGTGAGGGCTTGTGAGTCCTCAACTCACCATAGCCCTTCATCTTGATCTTGTTGGATCAATCCCAACCGTTGAATTCTCTAGAGAATTCCAATTATCCTATAAACACCCCCTCATTTCTTTCATTTTGGGGATCAAGCCTTTTGCTATCAAACTTATGCCAAATTGTTATTTGCAGCATTTTAGTTTTATCCATAGCATTTCTCATAAATCCATCTTTCATCTTGCATTTATTTCACTCCATTATCATCCCAGGAACACACAAATCTTCAAGGTTAAAAGAGCCAACCAAGGAAGGAGACATTTGAAGGTATAATCAACAATCAATCTATTTTATCTCACTTTCATGTTCACCATTTCTTAGGCTAATCATTGAGGTGCCCTTTTATTATGATATTTCCTTTTATTGTATCATTTTAGCATCTCACATTAGGACTTATCATTTTATTAGTATCACATTTCTAGCACGCCCGGTGCGACCCACATAAGGGTCTCTTTCTTTTATGTTTGATGTTTTTAAGCTTGTTTGCAGGTTCAGGTCGCAGAGGGGCAAATTTACCCTCCCGGGCATTACAGAGGGGTGGATACACCCTCATGATCCGACGTTTCTGCCAGTTTTTCATTGTAGAAGTGTGGATACATCCTCATGATCCGATATTTTTGCTAGTTTTTCACTGCATAAGGGTGGATACACCCCCATGATCCGACGTTTCTGCTAGTTTTTCACTGTAGAAGTGCGGATACGCCCTCAGGATCCGATGTTTTTGACTGTTTTTTGCAAAAGTCCAGATACGCCCCCGTGTTTCGATGTTTTTGCTAACTATTTTTTGCAGAACTGCGGATATGCCCCCGCGTTCTGACATTTTTGTTGACTATTTTTTTGCAAAAGTGCAGATACGGCCTCCCAATTCAGCATTTTCTAACTGTTTTCTGTAGAGGGGTAGATTTTCCCACCCGGTTCAATGTTTTTCACTCCAGAGGGGCGGATTTTCCCTTAACAGCACATTCAGGAAGGTAAAAAAAGTTGCATTTTAGCTTCGTTTTTCCCTCTTTGTTTTGTTGTTTTGTGCTCTAATCCTCTAACCCTGTTTGTTGGTGGGTGAAGTCAGACTTCTTGCTGATATCTTGAGTATTTTGCTGAAAATCACAAATGGAAAAAGATAAAACAACTAACATTTAATTGTAGGGCCTTTGTTTTATTCAGATTTTTGAAATCTTTCCTTACTAATTTATCTATTTACTTAGTCTAAGTAGGGGAACGTAATATTTGCTACTTGTTGTGTCTATTTTATTTGTGTTACCCTAAGGGGGCATTAATTCATTTTCACCTTCCCCATTTTGCACTTTGTGTAGATCCGAGGGAGGGTAGTTGGAAACGATTAGTGTCTTCTTCTTAGCAGGACCTTCTTGGGGATTCCATCACCCTAAGGGATGATCCCAACCATGCGTACTGGCAAGGTATATAAATGGGGGAGAGCCAAAGTTGTACCCCAATCCAGTTGCATTGTAATTGGCAGAACGTTGAAGCTAGGGTGATACCTAGATAGATGTGAAGAGTTGGTTTGAGCCTTTCAGTATCTTGTTGGGGTTCCCGACTCACGCTTGTGATGGATTGGTGTTCATGGTTGTGCCTCACATACTGATCGTATATCAAGGACTCCCTAGAAACCTTGTTCATCCTAGAGTAAGACCTTTTCCGGCCATACCTCTTAATACTAATCATAGGATTGTGCTTGTTCAAAGTATCTCTTTGTGAAAAATCAATAAATTTTGGTAAGTCAAACCTTCATTGAGTCATTCCAAGTCTTTTCCATAATTCCTCATTTTCAAACCAAGTCACTATTTTTCTGCAGAGGGGTGAATTCACCCCCCTGTTTTGACATTTCTGCCAGTCTTTTTACTGTAGAAGTGCAAATATGCCCCCCTGTTCCGACATTACTGCCAGTTTTTTTATTGCAGAAGTGCGGATACGCCCCCCTGTTCTAATATTTCTACTATTTTTTCACTGTAGAAGTGCGGATATGCCCCCCTATTTTGATGTTTATGACAATTTTACTGTAGAAGTGTAGATATGCCCTCCTGAATGGATAGTTTCATCCATTTGAACATTCTAAACTTTTGTTTGAACTCCCAAAGTCTCCATTTGACCATTTGATCATCCTAAACACTCATCTAACCAATCCAAACATCCATTTTACCATTCCAAAACCTCCATTTAACTTTTCTAAAATGTCCATTTACCACATCCACATTGATCATTCCACCATTTGGGATACCCATCTTACCGTGTGACCTAAATATTTCCATTTTCATTCATCATCATCTCTCAACACAAAATCCCTTAAACCTTGTTTTAGGAGTTATCCCTTGAATTGACCAAGGTGTTAAGTTGATCATTATCCTACATAATCAATCCTTGTCTTCAACCTAATCAATCCGCTTCTATCTTGAGGTGGATTTGTGTTGTAAGACAAACATCATTGGCCCAAATCAATCCCCTTCCATCTCAAGATGGATTAGGTATCATGATCATTGATTTTAATCTGATCAACCAACATTATAAGTCACCTAGGGTGGTTTCCAAATCAGGTTTTAGGATCCCCTCCATCATCCAATCCTTATCCAAATCAAACCAATTGATACATCATCAATTGATCCAATCCAAATCATCAATCCAATCCAAATCATCCAATTGAGACATCATCAATTTATCCAATTGATCCAAACAATCCAATCTTTATCCAAATCAAATCAATTGATACATCATCAATTGATCCAATCCAATCTATCCAAATCCAAATTATCAATCCAATCCAAATCATCCAATTGAGACACCATCAATTTATCCAATTGATCCAAATAATCCAATCCTCATCCAAATCATCCAATTGATACATCATCAATTGATCCAAACAATCCAATCATCAAATCGATACATCATCATTTGATCCAAACAATCCAATCATCATCCAAATCATTCAATTGATACATCATCTTTTTATCTAATCAAATCCAATCCTCATTATCCAATTAGTACATCATCAATTTGAATCAAATCATCACCTAGATCATCCTCTAGAAGTTGCATCTTGAAATCACTTAGTTGTTTTGCACGTTCATGCCCATTCAGACCCGTTTACAAGCAAAAAAGTAAATGGCAGACCAACAAACCCAAGGCTCCCAACCAAATATCCCTCAAGATCCTAATAACATGCCTCATGATCCTCATAATGGTGTCTCATCCCAATCAAACACCGACATCCAAAATATCACATCACCTAGTGACGAAAACATGGTCAATCAACTCGAAGTCACCGTTGACGAATATCTCAGTAATCCCACAAATGTCCAAATGATAGATCATCTCCTAAACAAATGTGGAGATAAGATTCTTTCCACCTTACTCATGAAGGGAGTCAAACCACCATCTGGTTTTAATACATCACAATATGCCCTTCCCGCATTTGTCGATCCACAAACCTCACAAAATTTTCCCGAAGGTTCCTATGTTCTTGAAGGTGCACCCACTAAAAATTGGTACCACCCTGAATTTGGGAATCCTGTCATCTGTCAATTCCAAGAATATCCTCATCTTACAACCACAACATCTACTATTCCACCATCCAGTCCTAATGATCCCAATACCTATGGCATGCCACCATACAGTCCATTTGTTCCACCGCTTCCTCCCCCATATTCTAATATTGGGGGCACACCTACACTTACCAGTGTGATACCTCCTACATTTCAATAACCTCCAAACAATCCACACCAATCCACCACACTACCAGCACCGCCACAACATGTTGCTACTATTCTAGCTTCATCTCAACCTTTGCATCCACAACATACACAACACACTACCATTCTCACACAACCATCACATCAAGTAGTGCAATCTACCTCACAATAGCAACAACCACACATCTCATCTCACCCCTCTCATCAACAACAACATATCTTATCTCACCCACCTCATCAACAACAACAATGACCTCCACAACAACATGTGCATATCCCTACACAAACACATCATAATCTGCTTACTAAGTACCTCTATGATCCCTCTAGCACATAGACTATTCCATCCCATCTCATGAATCCTCATCAAAATGCGTAAAACCAAACACATACCCAACAACCACCTTACACCCGTCCTTCACAACCTCAGCACCATCCTCATCAACAAATATTGAATCCATACCCACATGCCACACAACAACCCTCCATTGCACAACAAAACCAATCCTATCTGTCCTACTTTCAACAACAACCAACTCACCGACAAGGGGCACCTTAAACTTCCTATTACCAACAAACATCATCACATCAACAAAGAGGCCCTACCTCCACACATTACCAAAATTCTACGCAGCAACATGATCCCTCTCTTGTTTCCTATTATCAACAAGTGGCTCCCACTCATCACAATCAACCATCCAACTATCAATCCACCTATAATCAGCAAACACATTCATATCCAACTCAACCCATCTATGATCCTACAGTGGTAGGGCCATCCTCATCATATCCACCATACTACCCATACAATCAATCCACTTTGACTTCCATGACTCCTATCAATAAGGACTTGGAAGAAGTAAAAGCAGCATTAAAGGACCTACAAGTTGGAGCAGGTAAACAATCATTCAAGTTTGAGGACATATGTCCTTATCCTTTTGATCCCTCCATCTCCTTGATTCCTTTCCCCGAACATTTTGAGATGCCAAAATTAGATAAATACAAAGGAATCAAAGATCCTAGAGCTCACCTCCAATAATTTTACGCCCATTTCCAAGAGGTCATGCATACCGATAATTATCTTATCCAACTTTTCTCAAAAAAGTCTACAAGGGGTTGCCCTTAACTAGTTTATGGGTCTTGAAAAAGGATCTATCAAAACCATTGCACAATTATCCGAACAGTTTGTCTCCCACTTCTCTTTTAATCTAGAGAAGGATATTGACACAGTTGATCTCCTAAAAGAAAAACAATGTGATGGAGAGACCTTTGCAAGCTACTTACAAAGATGGCATGCCTTGGCTAGCAGGATGAAATCCCCACCAATAGAAAAAGACATGGTCACTTTATTTATCAAAAATTCCCATCTAGATATGGCTCATAATTTCCAACTCCATTGTATCACCATCTTCACAGGACTTGTGGAGAAAGGCCCCATCTTGGAACGAGCCCTTGTTGGAAAAGGGCATGTCAAACATTTTAATTCTGATAGGGAGAAATCCTTTGGGGATAAACCTCATTATTGGAATAGAAATAAAAATACCATCAATGATGGAGTCACTGACACCAAAAATGTTCAAGTGGACACCACCATGCAAAGATACCCTCCTCAGCAACAACCGTCGGTCCAGAATGCCATATTCGTCCCCCAAGGGGCACCATGCCAGCAATCCAACCAAAATAACCAAGGGGGAAACAAACGAGAGTTCACTCAGTTGGGAGATCCCCTTAGTGTGGTGTTGAGCAAGCTTCTTCAAGCTAATTATCCCAACACATATCCTATCACCAAACACCTTGATACATCTAAACCCAAGCCTACTTGGTTTAAAGACAACGAATATTGTGAATTTCACAAGATTAAGGGACATACCTTAGATAAATGTCAAGGCCTAAAAACCTACGTTCAAGGCCTCATCGATCAAGGCGAAATCCCTCTAGATGCTAACACAACATCTTCATCCAATGCTCAACTCTAGATATATCAAAATGCTTTTCCTAACCACAATCAGGGTCCTAGTACTTCCAACTCTAATCCTAGACCTAGCAACACTAACAAGCAAGGTAACAACACCAATAACATCAGCTATAAAAATGTGCCATACAACTATCAAGGTGTGGTATCATATGTAGAACAAGTGGAGCCACATGTAACCATGATACATGTCAAGGGAAAAAATCCACAATGTGTTGTTACCACTTGGCAAACCCATATCATAGTCCCCGTAGCTCCTCCATCTACCCAACAACCATCCATCAATTCACAATATAATATCCTAGATCACCTAGGCAAGACTGTAGCCAAAATATCCCTCTTAGATCTACTTAAGTCATCTCCCGTGCATCAAGAAATCTTGACTAAGGCTTTGAAAAGAACACACGTGAGTGATGATATTGACCCTACCCAATTCCAAGCATTGGTAGGTAATCTCTCCTTGACCTATCAGTTAGCCTTTAGCCAAAAAGACATGCTGCATCTTGATTCAAGCCACAACTGCCCCCTCCCTCTCGAGGTTGGCATAAATTGTCAAAAAGTAAAAAGGGTACTAGTAGATAATGGTTCGTCCCTAAATCTTTGCACTTTAAAATTCATACAATAGGTTGGATACACCCAAGATTATTTAAGAAGTCAAGTCATCACCATCAAATCATATGACAATGCAGAGCAAGATTCAGAAGGAATTATTTTCCTCCCTATTCAAGTGGGCCCCATTGTACAATACACTATGTTTCATGTTCTAGACCTTGAACTTCCATACATTATCCTTCTCGACCGCCCATAGATTCATTCTATGCAAGCCATCCCATCCACCTATCACCAATGCTTAAAGTTCCCATTTCAAGGAATGGAAGTTACCATACAAGCTGATCCCCAACCTTTTGAATATTGGTGTGCCTTGGAAGCCTCTTTTCTGCATTCACATTACTACCCAGGAGTCGAAATGGGGGCATCCCCAACATCTGATCCTAACCCATCCACCAATACACTAAATAGTTCATCCCCACCATAATCCACACCTACTTCCACCGTCACCAAGGTCCAGATCATAGACAAGGGATGTGGCGAATACGAAATGCATACCACACTAAATGTGGCAGCCATGCCACCTTCACCCCGCACATATGGACAACCAATTCTGCCAGTACCACAAATGGAAGAAAATTTCACTTACACTCATCTCTAAGAACATGGGTTCAACAACATTCAATGATTTGGGATCCCTCCAGGATCAAATGGATGAAGATATTAGTCAATGGGTTTATCGAGAAGAACTTAAGCCACCACATCCCCTTATTGAATACTTCCAAGAATTTTATCCACGTGCCTCCAAGTTCATTGAAAAGTGTCATTACCAAGGTAGAGGCCTTGGTGTAGAAGAACAAGGTAAACATCAGCCCATTGAAGCAACTACCATCCGACCAAAAAAATTGGGCTTGGGTTATGATACTAAACAGAAGGGTCTTGTGACATCCTCTAGCACTTCTAACAATGTCAGTGTTGAAAACGGTTTCCTCGAATACATACCGGAGGAAGAGTCCATCATACACGCATATGATGATTTGAATCACATTGACCTCCCCGCCATGTTTGAATGCTTGTCTGTTTGTACCATAACTTTATCCCTTAAACATCCTAAGCTTATTGATCATGACCTACAAGGTAGCACACCTGTCAACACATTTCCCTCGGAGGATACCTACGTGCATCTAATGGGATTGGGGGAAGATGAATGCCCTAATGGAAAAAGTAAAAAGAAACAAAAACAGAATAGGTCATCAAGTGAAAACCTCTTTGAGGCACTTTTTGACTATGAAAAAGTAAAAACAAAGGATGTATCTAACAGTGAAAACCATGATACGACACTGGAAGATGGGGATGTTCATCTTCCCCTTGTGGGAACACAAGTATTTGAGCAGTCTTTGATTCTCATTGAGGAGACACAAGAGGTAAACTTGGGGACCGAAGAAACTCCAAGGACAAACCTATGTGACCAAATCTTTATCAGAAGAAGAATATCTCACCATTGTCCAAATTCTCTAAGAAGGGGTTATCAATTTTGCATGGGCTTACTCTGATATTCTTGGCTTTGATCCTAATCTTATTGTACACCATTTGGATGTTTGTCCCGATGCCAAACCTATCAAGCAAAAGCTCTGAAAGATGCACCCGCAGGTGGTGCTATTAGTTAGGAATGAATTGGAAAAATTACTGGATGCTGGCTTTATCATGTTCATTTATTATTTCGATTGGATTTCTAATATAGTACCTATTGCTAAACCTAACGGAGACATCATAATTTGCACAGATTTTCGGGATCTTAGCAAAGCTTGCCCGAAAGATGACTTTCCCTTACCTAACATCGACATGTTGGTGGAAATTACTACAGGACATGAGATGTTATCCCTCATGGATGGCTTCTTTGGTTATAAACGAATCTGAATTTCCCTTGATGACCAACACAAAACCACTTTTACAACACCTTGGGGTACCTTCTGTTATAATTTCATGCCCTTTGGTCTCAAAAATGCGGGGGCGACATATCAACGAGCAATGACCGTCATATTCCATGACCTCATCCACATTACCTTAGAAGATTATGTTGATGAGTTGCTGGGTAAATTTGGAATGA
This sequence comes from Sequoiadendron giganteum, assembly GCA_007115665.2. Classification (NCBI taxonomy): domain Eukaryota; kingdom Viridiplantae; phylum Streptophyta; class Pinopsida; order Cupressales; family Cupressaceae; genus Sequoiadendron; species Sequoiadendron giganteum. Next base: position 172,718,842 of record CM021103.1, on the reverse strand, counting down.
GAGAAGAACACCTCACCATCTTGAAAAAAATCTTTGAGCGCTTGGAGCAATACAACCTAAGATTGAATCCAAAAAAATGTGTGTTTGGGGTCACGTTAGGGAAATTGCTAGGCTTCATAGTCTCTTGAAGGGGCATTGAGGTTGACCCTACTAAAGTGAAAGCTATCCTAGATATGCCTCCACCTAGGAACTTGAAATAGCTAAGGAGCCTCCAAGGAAAGCTACAGTCTATCCGTAGGTTCATAGCCCAACTTGCAGATAAATGTCAATTGTTCACTCATCTTCTGAAGAAAGATACCACCTTCAAGTGGAACCAACACTGTCAGTTGGGTTTCGATATGATCAAAGGATATTTGGCCCACCCACCAATCTTGATGCCACCTATCCCTGGAAAACCCCTCTTGTTTTACATATCTGCCACATCATTTACACTGGGGGCATTATTGGCACAACATGATGAATCCTCAAAGGAACGGGTGATCTATTACATTAGCCGAACACTGGTCAGTTATGAACTCAATTATTCACCAATGGAAAAAGCATGTCTCGCCGTGGTCTTCAACACACAAAAGCTATGCCACTATATGCTTAGCCATCCTATAAAGCTAATATCAAAAGTGGATCCCCTCAAATACTTGTTATCTAAGATAGCCCTAACTAGCTAAATGGCTAAATGGATCATGCTTCTTAGTGAATTTGACATAGAATATGTGGATAGAAAATACATCAAATGAAAAGTAATAGCAGATCAATTGGTAGATGCTCCATTAGTAGATGCTTACCCCATCGAAGTCGAATTTCTAAATGAAGGTGTCTTTGCGGTCTCAGAAGCCACCACATGGACATTGTACTTTGATGGGTCACACACTCAAAAAGGATCAGGGCAGGAGTATTGCTCATCACCCCCCAAGGCGATTATATATTGAAGTCATTCAGAATAGCTTTTCTCTACACAAATAATATATCTGAATATGAAGCCCTTCTCACGGGCCTTAGAATCACATTCTAGTGGCACATCACCCATCTACAAGTTTTTGGTGACTCTCAACTGCTCATAAAACAGGTCAATGATGAATTTCTAACCAAAGATGAAAATTTGTTGCCTTACAAATGTATGGTGGATGACTTCAAAAAATATTTCACCTCCATCCAATTTGAGCAGATCTCGAGACTCCAGAATAAGGTAGTAGATGCTATGGCTACCATTGGTTCTCTCCTTGACATGCCGAAAGATTGCAACAATTTCCAGTTCCTAGTCGAGCAACTTCTAATCCCCGTGTACAATATCCTTGAGGGTGACATGGTCTATGTTATTGTAGGTCCTGAATCTCATTGGTACCATGACATTTACACCTATATCCATGATAATACCCTCCCGCCCAATCTCACAAGAAACCAACGTAAATTGTTTATCCAACGCACTGCCTACTACACCATTATCAGTGATACACTTTATCGACGTGGGTATGATGGAACTCTCCTTCATTGTTTACATGAAACTAAAGCCCACACGACATTAATAGAAGTACATAGCAGTATTTGTGGGCCCCATTCTAATGGTATGGCCCTCGCCAAATGGATTCTTAGAGCAGGGTATTACTAGCCTATAATGGAATAGGATGCTTGTGAGTATGTCAAAAAGTGTCTTCCATGTCAACAACATGTAGATCTGATTCACACTCTAGCATAAGAACTCCAACCTATCATGACACCTTGGCCATTTTCACAATGGGGTTTCAACTTGATTGGCAAGATCTACCCTCCATCCTCTAATGGTCGCACTTTCATCATCACAGCCACTGAATACTTTTCCAAGTGGGTGGAAGCTATACCACTCACCCAAATTACTGGTGTGCAAATCTCCAAGTTCATCCTTTACCATATCCTCTGCAAGTATGGTATTCCCTCCACTATCATCACCGACAATGGAAAGCCATTCAGAAATAAGTGCATGAAGATCCTTTGTGACACATACCATATCCAACATCATTGGTCCACCCCCTATTACCCTCAGGGTAATGGAAAATCCGAAGCAACGAACAAAACATTGATCAAAATCATTAAGAAGATGGTCAATAGCACGGGCCGCGATTGGCACCTCCATATCCATCCTAATCTTTGGGCTTACCGTACATCCATACATACCCCCACCGATGCTACTCCATACTCTCTTGTCTATGGTGTTGAAGCCATCTTTCCAATTGAAGTCGAAATCCCTTCACTCCGAATCTCCCTCAAGAATCTCATCACTAACAAAGACACCCGAGTGGCACACTTGGCACAATTGGAATTGCTAGATGAAAAATGAGTCAAGGCTTATAACCATCTACAAGCCTATCAACACCGACTCAAAAGGAGCTACAATAAGAAAGTCTACCCCCACCAATTCAATGTTGGTGATTTGGTCCTTAAAGAGGATCAGCGGAATCAACAAGATCGAGAGAAAAAGGGTAAGTTCGAGGCAAACTGGTTGAGCCCTTATGTCATCACCACAAAGTATGGTTTTGGTGCCTATAGGCTATCCACCCCTGAAGGTGAGCCCTTAGAATAACCCATCAACATCATGCACCTGAAGAGGTTCTATACTTAGGTCAGCTGGGGTATCCTTCCTAGTAAAAGTCAAAAATACAAAAAAATCAAAAAATCAAAAAAATAGTAAAGAGAAATAATTCATCCTATGGTGAAAACCACCCCCACATGGCACCTTGGATACGTATGATTGGTGAAAACCTTGCAACAAGCACATCTTGTATAGGGCTTGATCATTATCTACCTTGCATCTTGGCTACGTTATGGCTTATCCGCTAATTCCTCAATCCCCATATCCTCCCATCCATTTGCATCCCCTCGTCGCTTGGTATATTCTAGTTGAGCACTAGATGACTATCATCTACTATCCAACCTTGAGCTTGTTATCATAGTCTGAGCTTGTGTCATCTCTTTTTCATGGTTCTCTCCATCTAGGCTCACTCCTCGTGTTTGTCTCCACCTAGGTCTCATCATGGCTTCTTGTGAACTATGACACCTCTGCGCTTGCACGTAGGCAAGGCTAATCTTTTGATCGACCCCCAAGGTATTTTTTCCTTCATCATTTGTCACCATTGTCCACTTTATGATCTTTTCCATTCTCGATCTTTTGTCTTGTCTGAACTACGTTGCCTTTGCACTTTCATGTAGGCAAGGTCGATCTTTTGATCTGCCCCCAAGGCTTGTATTTGTCTTGGTCATCCATCGGTTTCCATCAGTCCACTTTCCGCTCTTTTAGCGTGGTCTTCTCCTAAACTACGAGGGCTCTATGCTTTCACGTAGGCAAGGTTGATCTTTGATCAACCCCCGAGCCCCTAGGTCTTTAGGTCGTGTCTTTTCCTCTCATCGTGTTGTTGTCAAGTATGTCCCTATCACTACTGGTTCTTCACAAATAAAATCCTCTCGTATCAAGAAATCTACCCAATGGCAATTATCCTGCATCATCTAGGTCACTTTAGCTTAGTATCCATCATCGGAATTAACAGGATGCATCCTTCATAATAGACCACATCAGGCCCATCCATCCTTGGGATCTTATGGCAAAGGACGCTTGTAATTGATTATGATCTTTTGGTACTTTTGGATTTTGTTTATCATTTGAGCTCCCTATAATCACTAGTCAAGATCATCATGATCCATCATATTATGGTGCATTTTTCCTAGTCAACATAGGGGCATCTCTTGACTATTTTATTGTTGTTGTCTACTGGGATACTCCACGTAGTACCCACCAGGATTCCTCTCGAATCCTGTGTTATGTGGGGGCATCCCTTTGTGCTTGTGGTTATTCCAATACCTGGCCCGACCAAAGTCATCACGACTTTGGGGTATTGGGATAATCTTCTTGTTTGTTGTGTTTATTTTATGCATTAGACATTAATCCTTCTTGGTTTAGATACCCTGACACCCGATGTGTTATGCTATACCAAAAATCAGTGCTCTAAAGGATGGAAAATTAGATTCATGTTGCATTTCATCTCATTGCATATTCCCCCTTCATCCAATCTTGCTCTCACATCTATGACTTCTAATTTTGGTTGTGCAAACTCCCATCCCCTCTTACTAACTTTTCTTCTTAGGATCCCTATGGTTCTTGATAGGTATTGTGCCACACACATGCCCTATACCTATCACCTTCCCATTGATACCTATGTCTACATTCATTTAGGTTCATTTATCCATTTGCATCAATTCATTAAATTCATTTATCCATTTACATCAAATCATTAAATTCACTTATCCATATTGCATCAATTCATTAGGATCAATCCATTAAGTTCATTTATCCATTTGCATTAATTTACTTAGGTTCATTTACATACATTCATTCATTCCTTTAGATCATTCATCCATACATCCATATGCATCAATTCACTTAGGTTCATTTACATTCATTTACATACATTCATTCATTCATTTAGATCATTCATCCATTCATTTTATCCATTTTATTCACATTTACATTAAGATCATTCATCCATACATTTATCCATTTACATCCATTCATTTATCCATACATTTCCATATATATTTTCATATCCACCTATGCATCATTATTAGACCTGTATTAAATACATCATGTATAAAATTACATTACCATTCATCGATCATTAACATCATCCATAAATCGCATCATCCGACCATGCATAAATAAATCGTTAACATCATCTATATAAGAAAACATACATCATCTACCATAAGAACATCAATATAACACCATAAGCATAACATACATCACAAAAATGTCGACATAATATCAATGGGGACCATCACATATCATCATCAAAATAATACAATGTCTATGTCAAAAATACAGTCACCACATAATCACCTACATATCATACTCAAATAAGACGCACAATCTCAGAATATGTGTTACACCACAATCTGGTACCTGTCGCAACACCTGTATCCTATCACATGTTCTCTGCTTGCCTTGAGCTGCCGACACCTGATCTCTGAGGAGACTCAGGTACTGGCCCCCTGTGTGTCGGAGTCCCATGTGACTCACGAGCTGGAGTCCCAAATCAACTGGGAGTCGGCTGAAACTCACTGTACCCCCTGGTCCGTGTCCCTAAAGATTGGGATAGTGCCGACATCTATGGTATCTGCCTAACATACTATGTCGTACATTGCACCGGATCTAGCACTGCTTGCTCATACACCACTCTCCAATACACTGCCTCATGCATGTACTCATCTCTCTACCCAACCTATATCTATCCCGCTCTCTGCTAATGGCTCATCGCTCCTGCTCCCATGCCTCTTGTGCTATTGTGAGTAGTCGTACCTACTCTACAGAACTCTCCCTCTCTACCCATATAGTATGTAGCTCTCTCCCATCACCCTACCATCTCGGCATTGTTAGCCCTTGCCACTACTCCATCTCTCTGGAACTATAGGATCTAGACTTGTCTCAGTACACTTTTCCTCTCTCCCTGTAATGCCCACACATGTCCCTGTGCACTCTCTCTCCCACTGTACTACCTCTAACCTAGCCTCTGTGGCCTTAGCCCTCACTCTCATCTCCTCTAAAGATGCATCTATTGTAGATACCCTCTTCTACAGTGCTATCCTCTCCTCCAAAAGTCCTACCACCTGAACTCTCAGTGCCTCCATCTCCCTCTCAACCCACTAAGAACACTTCACTGAAGCATGATCTTCTCCCCCTACTAGCTCTGGCTGACCTTGCATTTGAGCTAATGTCATCGGTACCTCTAACCTGTCTCGGTCCCATGTCACCCAAGCCATCTCCCCTCGTACTCTCTCCATCCCTACTAGCATCTCATCCCTCTCTCTCTCAACCACTTATGATCAAACTCTATCATCTCTGTCTCCTTCACCCTCTCCACCTCTACCTCTGCCCTCCTCAACCCGTCCTCTAGCACCCATACCCTCACCTGGGCCCCTCTCAGTAACCCCACTGTATCATCCACTGTAGCCGCTGGTACTATAACTAGAGGCTCCACCACCTATATATCCAGGTCCATAGCCTCCCCCTCCCTCTTCTCCTGCACATTCTCAACCTGGCTCATCAATTGAATCCTCCATGGCTATCCTCTCCTCCCCACCCTCATCAATCTCCTCGGCTCCCCTCCAAACTATCTCTCCCCCTCTGGCTCCTACTCAGTTGGCTGGACTCTCCTCTGTCGACTACTCTCGGGCCTCCTCCTGGGATGACCTCTAACATCTACTGCCCTCTCTACTCCCTCATGAGGATCTCTGGCCCTCACATCCTCCTACGGATCTATGGCCCTTGCCTCCTCCTCTGGCTTTAGGGATCTCACCTCCTCCTGCTCGGCTCTCACCTACACCCACCTCTATTGTACTCTACCGCCAATCCGTATCTAAACAACCCTCCCCTCCACCACCCAGACCATCTCTACCTCCAACTCACTCCCTAGCCTCACCACCTCTATCTCCTCCCCCCCACCACCTACCCCTCCTTCCTCCACCGCCTCTCCTACATCTCTCCTAGCCCTCCTCGCCCTCCTCGGAGGTCACCTCCTCCTGACCCTCCCCCTCCTCTCCAGTTGATCTCCAGTGTCGCCCTCCTCCACAACGCCACTCTGATGTCCCTCATCCTCTTGTCTCTCATCCTCATGTCCACCCTGCTCCAGCTCCTCCTCTTGTCCCCCCTCCTGCTCATCCTCTAGCCCCCACTCCATGGCTCCCACCACAGGCACCTCTAGTGTAACCCTCGCCCATCGATAGTTGCGAAACCACCAATCATACCGCTCTATTACTCCGGCATCCTTTGGACCCTCCCCCCTCCCTGAATAGGGCACCCCACCTGCCATCACCCATGCCTCCCTCACACCTCTCGCCAACAACCTCGCTCCCCAGGGTACCTCTCTGGTAAGCCGATGAAACATAGTCGGTGCTCCTGGAATGTCCTGCATGAGTCCAAACTGTCACATCACTCTATTCAGATGATGCAGCTCGACTATGTGACCCTGACTCCTAATCAGAAAACATCTGCATCTGAAGAAACCATGATGACTCTCCTCCTCAACCCTCTATCCCCTAAACTGTCGATACCTCTATGGACGCCATATAATGTCCTCCTCCTACAAATCATCAAATGCTCTCCTCCATTGATCCATCTCGCATTGCATCTCATACTATAGAATGCAACCCCTGGCTACCCCAAACTCCCAGGCCACTAGCTCTCTATCATTCAGCTCTCCTCTCCTGACCACTATGGGTCTCATCACCATGATGTGCTCCCACCCCCACACCTGCAATAGCATCTTGTGTGTCACGCTCTACATCCCTCGATAACAAATCACATGCATATCTTAGTATAACTGGGCCAATACACATGACGCCCAAGAAAATTGTCGGTCTCACCACTCGACAATATGTCGTATCACCTTCATATACCATCGGCTACAAAATCGCCTACTTCGGTCCGACAATAGTATCCTACTAATCAGACAACATAAAAAAAATGGTAATGCTGGCACCCACAGGGCTAGACATCTGTCTACATCTAGCTACCTCCTCTGTATCAACAGGACATCTCATCTGAATAGCACCAAGACGGTCTCATCTAGCCCTACACCTCTCAATACCACCTTACTCACTAACCGACCTACTATCGATAACCTCAGGATCTGCCACACATCCTCCAATGTCACCGTCATCTCTTTATCAGGGCTGTCAGCATCGCCCGATGTGCTCTCATCTTTGGAAACTGTACTAAGTGCAGTAACCCCGCCTACTCCAGTGCTGCATGGTCTACCCCAGTCATCGCCTCAATTGTTGTCGTCAATGCCTCGGGCCTCCGTTCGTGAGTTTGTAATCTGCCAAAATCCTGCAAACATCCCATTCACTTTATCAAATTCTTTTTCCCCCCCTACTTGACTTTCATTTTCTTCCCTTTCTTTTCTCCTTCTCTCTCTCTCCATTTCTCTCTCTCCTCTTCTCACCCTTCCTCCTAGCCGTGGGGCGAACCTGCCTCTGCAGCGGGGTGGACACTCCCTTGGCCATGACAGACGCACCCCTATAGTGGGGCGGACCCGCCCTAGGCTGGGGCGGACCTGCCCCTACCCCTGCAGCGGGGTTGTCCCTCCCTTGGCAGGGGCGGCCCTACTGGCTAGGGTAGCGCCACTGCTGGTCGAAGCGGCGCTTGTCCGAGCCACCGGGGCAGGCCCACCGGTCGGGGCGGCGTTGCCGCCGATGGTCGCGGATGGCACCGCTACTAGTCGTGGTGGTGCCTGTCCACCCATGGTGGGGCAGACCTGCCCTCGACTGAGGTCGCGGGGCAGACCCACCCCCGGTAGGGGCAGATCCGTCTAACCGAGGGTGTATTCACCCTCCGGTAGCAAAAAAATATTTTTCGCCCAAAAACTCATTTTCTTTCAACTTTTTAAATTTTCTTTTTTCTACTGATTATTTTATTTTCCCTCGCCCACAAAACCCATATGTTACATTTTTAATAAAACACTTCAAAATGCGTTAAATTTGCAAAAATCATGCATAGAGTGTTTTGTCGCCTACCTAGTGGGGCCCACCTTGCTGCCTGTAGGATCGTTGAACCTCATCTACTCGATGGACGATCTCAATTTCATTATCCTGCGGCATCTTCACTCCTCGTTTGCTTTCTCTCTACTCCTCTTCTCTCAACTGCTACAGTGCAAATGAGGTGAGGTAATTTTTGAAATTACCTTATATTAAATTTCCCCCTCTTTTAAGAGGTATTTTACCTTTTATTTACCTTTTTTTTTTCCTTAGATTAATCCCTTTACTTCCCGGGGCCGCCATTTGCACCCCGTTTGTCCGATTGACTTCTTTCAAAAAGAAAACTTGCCTAATATTTTTCCCTCTTTCAAATCGTACCATATTTTTCTTCCTATCGAGAAGTCATCCGGGACCCCTTTTTTCCCCGTCATCCTCTCGAGGGGGCATAACCTTCACATTTATCTATTTTCTCAGTCATAGTCAACCCCTTCCAGGAATGGGGAATCTTCATCCATTCCTTCACTAATTTGGACAGCTTAGGTCCTCCTCCCCACGCTGGGGCATTATCTTCTGGTTACTTCCTCTATAGAGTCATCTGCACTTTCTTTTCTTTGAAGCACGGCTATTCTAACGTACTTCAAAGAGGGGAAAAATGTAGACATCCAAATTTGATCACTTCTATATGATCAAAATCGTCTATTATATTTATCTATTTCATTAATAGTGATTAAATAATTTATTTAATCATTATTTCATTTTCTGCCCAAGGTTCCTAAAGTATGTAATTAAATAAATTAAATACTTTACCTTATCCCTTTTCCTCTCTAAATTAAATAAATAAGACAAATTATTTAATTTAGTCATTTAACCTATTTGGATTAAAACTAATTTTTAATTCCTCTTTTCTCTCTCCTTGTCACATTCTCCATAACCCTCTTTTAATCTAGATTAAATTAATTAATATGTGATTAGGATGTCCACCACTAAATCAAGATTAAGTGTCACATCCTCCATAATCTCCCACTTGCCTCTAATCTCTCATTAATTATCCTAATCCTGTGTTTGCACAACCTTAATCGGAATCATTAGCCACATTTGGCTTACCTTTTCTGGTCAACCTTTCCACTTACCCTTTTTAGCCTGGACTCTCTTTCCCATGTGAATTTTTAATTCACATTTATTTGTCCAAGGCTCCTATCTTCCCCATGTGAACTTTTAATTCACTTTTGTCTTCCCAAAGTCTTCCCCATCCCCATGCAAGATTCTAGAAGGCTTGACTTGTCACTTTACATGTGCCAAGGACTTCTAGAACCTTGGACTTGTCACATCACCCACATGTGACAAACCTCCAATGTTTTGGAGACCTTCTTTTACCCAAAAACTCTCCAATGAATGTAAATTTTTAATTTGCATTTATTCTTCCAACCACTTCCCCTTTTCCCATGGAGATTTTTGAGGAATTCTAAAATTTTTCAAATGTCTCTTTCATTCTCATTTGGGGACAAGAAGTTATTTTCTAAAGAAATCTTCTCATCCCCCAAGGTACCTCAAAGGTATTTGTCCTTCATCCACCTCATGTACTTCTCTTCCACCTCATTTCCACACCCTAAGCCATCTCACATTCCACATGTCAAGATGTGAGGGCTTGTGAGTCCTCAACTCACCATAGCCCTTCATCTTGATCCTGTTGGATCAATCCCAACCGTTGAATTCTCTAGAGAATTCCAATTATCCTATAAATACCCCCTCATTTCCCTCATTTTAGGGATCAAGTCTTTTGCTACCAAACTTATGCCAAATTGTCATTTGCAGCATTTTAGTTTTATCCATAGCATTTCTCATCAATCCATCTTGCATATTGCATCCATTTCACTCCATTTTCATCCAAGGAGCACACAAATCTTCAAGGATCAAAGGGCCAACCAAGGAAGGAGACATTTGAAGGTATAATCAACAATGTTATTTCCTCTTATTGTATAATTTTAGCTTCTCACATTAGGACTTAGCATTTTATTAGGATCATAGTTCTCGTGTCATAATCAAAACGGAGTTTAGCCCCTTCTTTTTCCAATTCAAGCATGTATTGGGAGGGATTGAGCCTCATCTTGATATTGAAAATTATATGAATCTTAGGATTTTGAACCATTTCAAGGATTTCATCTTATGTCATCCCTTAGACATTGTCGGTGATGTCCTCCACTTGACCTTCCTCTTGAGGATTTTATGATGACAGAGGAAGATTGGTTAGGGGATTGCTTGACCCAATGGGATTCATTTTAGGAGTATTTTGGATTAAATCACTTGAAGTTGATGTTTCTATGTTGATTTCCATGTTCTTCTTGTGTTATGATCTAGTTTGCACCATAAAATAGGGATCAATTTTCAAGAATGTGTGAGATGAACCTCTAATTCTTTAGATTGATCTAACTTTAGATACAAAAGATAGAAACTAGGATGATTAAGTATCAAAGTGTGATGATGAGACAAACAAAAGATGGATGATGTGAATGATTGAACTCTTTGAGAAATCTTGAAGGAGATACTAGACTTTAGGACTTGATTTGCTTTGATTTGATCTTGACTTTTGGCTTCATTTGATTTGATTTTGGATAGTGAACTCATAAACTCTAAGAGGTTGGATGTTGTCCTAGAGTAGACTTGTACACCAGATGATAATTTGACTAAGTGTGTAAAGACGGATTTATCTATACACTCCTAGTCAAACAAGATGATTTTGGTTTGATTTTCCCTTTGGATTTCGGATAATGAACTTATAAACCCCAAGATGTTGAATATTATCAAAGGGGTAGACTTGTTCACAATGATTGATAATTTGACTAAATGTGTGGAGAAGGATTCATCTACACACATCTAATCAAACAAGATGATTTGGATTTGCCAAAAGTCTAGCATGAATGATTTTTCCAAGATTTCCAAGAGTTGTTGGTGAGATGATTTTTTGATTGATGTTTGAGGGATGGATGAGGATGTTTGACTTTGATCGTAGATTAGACCTAGATAGAACTCCTTTCTAGAAGACCTCGGTATTGAAGAACATTCTTGGTACTTCCTATGTGAGAAAAGAAAACTTTCGAAAGAGACTTGGATTTTGCTAACAATAAAATTCATATAAATTAGGATTGTTCTTTGATGCACGTTTGTAAAAGTTGAAAGTCAATCTTTCTCTAAATTTTTAAAGCATAGACAAAAAAAATTTGTGAGGTTTTTGACTAAGACCTTTAGACTTTGGTTTTCGGATTTTGATCTTTTAGGAAATCATTTGGAAGAGCACATGTATGGAGTTCAATTGTTTCTTAGCTTTTCTTAACGACTTCATCTTACCACAAACAATTCTTGATTAGTTTTTCAAACTAGATGTCTAATTTCCTAACTTCTTATCATCCCATAAGGTCCATTATGTGGGAATCAAGGAAATTAAGGAAAAAGTTTCCTAATGTTGACTTTAGTGAGAAAAAATTATGATATAAATGTGAATACTTAGAATCCTCTAAGGATGAAATCCCTAGGGCAAGCAAGAGAACTTGGATGTGTCAAAAGTATTTGTTCCCGCTAAAGGGTTTGAAATTTTGAAGATTTGGTGAATGTTTTTTTTCAAACATTTTAGACCCAAGCAAAGTATTTTGATTCCAAAGTGATGCATAATCCTAGGATAAAATGAGGCAATATTTGTTGAGTTCCCACTTGGATAAATCCAACTACACTTACCCTTAGTAGATGATTAGATGCTTGACCACACAGGCTCCCCTTTGCAGTGCACTCGCTTCTCAGGTCAACCAAGAATCAGTACCCATGAAACTCCCATGGTATACTTCTAATCTCTACCAAGAGCCATAAAAATGTGGGACGGCTTCAGAAAATTGTTTTTACATCAACAAATATTCAAGGATTTGGGATTTCTAGAAAAAAGGTTTTAATGTAGCCATTATGTTCATTTGGGATCATCCATACGGCAAGAGACCATTGATTCCCTTCTTATCAGAACAATCCACATGATACTTGAACTTTCCTCAAGTATCCACACTTATATACCGGTTGGAAGTCACTTGCATTTAGCATGTTACCGGTTGGTTCATTCCCTTGGGGTAATTACATTTTCCCACCAAGACAGGCCCTCTAAGGATTAAACAAAATCAAGTACGTACATCCAAAGTTCGACCAATATTTGTTGAGAAACAAAGATAGAACACTCGCAATATACTCCACTCACACTAGCAAGAGTTTGTTCAATTTTAGGAACCCAAATTGAAATGTGGAGGTAATCACTGACACAACTTAATATCTCAAAAAATGATTTTGATTCCCAAGATCACAGTGAGGCACGAGAGAAGTGCATATGCCTTTTTAAAGAACATTAACTTGTGGAAGAGATTACAAGACAAAGAGTACACATGTTCATTTTAACAATAAAGCAATGATATGAATTCTTCTTAAGCACCACCTCTGAAGTGTGAGATTTGTTTGTTCATTTCTTAAGTCCAAAATAAAATCTAGTAAGTTTTCCTATGGTTCTTTTTAATCCCTTTGTTTTGTTCTTTTTAAGCCCAAATGGAGTTTATTAAGTCCTGAAAAGCAAGAAGATAACAAATCCTTAGAAAAGGGATTATAATTTCTCCCTAAAGTGTTTAAAAACACTTGATACAATGAGATGATAATTTCATAAAGAACTCTTAGTCTTCCTTTCCTTTCTTCACTTCTGATCAAGCCAACCTAAAAAAACTGGTTAATACTACAAAAATAGAGGCCAAAAACCAGTTAGAAGTCAAAATAACCAAAGTGAAAAAAGCACATGTTGAAAATAATCTAAAATATGCCTTTTACCCAACTCCAGCAACACAATCTATGATTGCGGTGTAGTTTGAGAAATTCAGTGTTGCTATATAGCACCGCTTGGGACTGACAACGATGCTCTACACAGAAACAATGAGCGTGATTGTGGCACAATTCTGGCCAGCGGTGGAGTTTGTGATTTGGGCGTCCAGCGTCGGAGTTTAAAATTCAAATTTTTGGGTGGGAAGACTTTAGTGGTGTCGTTTGAAGTTTAACAATGGTGATATATTGTGCCACTGGACTGATAGCAGTGGAGTTTGTTTGGCAGTGATGCAGTTTCCTTGTAGACACAAAAACTCAACAAAAAAGCATGAATTTTTTTTTAAAACATGTTAATTTTCTCCAAATTCGCCCTCCTTCTATCACCAAAATGTGAATGGTGAACCTATACTTGCAAAAACACAAAAGAACAAACATATAATTAGCTCATTATGCAAGTTAGATCAACATTCCCGATGAAATTAGTTTGAAGCATGAAAATAAGAAATGAAATGTAGAACACAATAACAAAGCTATCAAATCCTATTCTAATGAGCAAACTCTCAATCCCATGGGAGAATTGGTACCATTTTGATGTGGAAAATGGTCTTTTCCCAATTCCTTGATGTAAAGTGATGATCTTTGGTGATGATTGTTTCTTCCTTGATGAAATTTTCCAATAACCTAGCTAAATTGATTGCAAAATATGAAAATGTTATGAACTCAAATGCTAAATGCCTATAGTGTTTGTGCTCTTAGTTGATGGATCCAAGATCAATAGAGAAACTCTCTATTTATAGAAGAGAAAGATGGACAAAGAGGCAAAAAGGATGAATGTGGCACAAAAGATCAACCAATAGAAAGAGGCCACTTGTCAACATGTGATTGGAGGAGGAATGAGCACATTTTGATGAATGTGCATATAAATATGGTTTGGTGGAATTTGAAATTTGTGAAATGACAAGTTGGAGGGAGAGAAAAATGGAGTAACTACCAGTTGGCTCAAGGAAAAGGACATGTAAGAGTCCTTTAATGCCTTGTTGGATGCACTCATCCCTTTTGGAAGGATTTTTGAATTTGAGGAATATTCCCTCATTGATGCCAAGTTGAGAGAAAATAGAAGAATTAATAAATCAAATAAAATGATTTATTGTGCAAGTTGTAAAATCTAGAGGATTTGATGGATTAAAATTAGGATTAATCAGGATTTGATTAATTTAGATGAAGATTAGCTCATTTGACAATTTGATTTAGATTTTAGGATTTAAATCAATCAAAGTGAGATGAATAATGGATTTAGATTTAATTAAATAAAGTTTGATTTATTTAATTAAAGAAGGTGGTGTTAGATTAAATCAAATAAAGATTAATTTATTTGATTTAAAGGAGATGACTTTAGAGAGTAATTAAATGAATTATTTAATTAAAAGAGGGACTATAGGATTAACTAAACAAAATAATTTATTTAATTAATAGAAGTGAATGACTTAATCAGATAAATTTGATTTATTTAATTAAGAGAGGAAATATGATGAATTTAATCGAATAAATATTATCCAATTAAATGACGATCCAAGGAGATGATTCAAGATGCATTGGTGTTAGTAAGATCAGGATCATGTGTGTAGGATCAATCTGCATATTTTTCGTGTCTACACAACCTTGCTCAACTTAGGGATCAGGAGGCTCGGATGGACATAGATCTTCCTTCCTCAACTCCCTTTGAGGGGTAGTCAGTTTGGGGCTTGAGGATATTGGGGGCTCTACTCTCATTTGTTTGGGAATCATAGGGGAGAAGGATATTGCTGATCTAGGTAAAAATAATTCAACTTCTCTTGCTTTAGGCTTGCAGAAAAAGCCTCCTAAAAAGGGGTCTCCTAAGATGTCTCTTAAGGTTGGTAGAAAGAAGGGCCAAGAGAAGGTAAAGTTAATTTGCAAGACGTTGGTTGAGTCTGGATCAATGAGGAGCATTGATTCTCATTTCTCCCAACATCAACGATGATTATGATGTTTTGGAATGTAAGGGGTATGAATAGCATCCCTAGACATAAGGCTTTTCTAGAGATGATTTATATTCATTTTCCTAATTTGGTCTTCCTTCAGGAGACTAATTTGTCTATTGAAATTATGTTGAATGTGGCTTTGAAGAACTAGGATTGATGCCAATGCCATTTTGTGGGATCACATGGTATCTCCAGTGGGGTTTCTTGTTTATGGGATCCATCTAGAGTTAGTCCAATATGGTGGCTCTCATGTAGTTATTCCATTTCTCTTGTTGCTTCCAGTCTAGAATCAGGTGAGAGACTTCTTCTTTCTAACATATATGCTCATATTGATCTCTCTAATAAGTCTCAACTATGGTCTCATGTTAGATATATGTGCTCTTTGGATCCTTTTCTTCCTTGAATTTATGTGGGGGAATTAAATGCTATCTCCTCTCTTGAGGAGAAGAGGGGTGGTAATGTCCATTTCGATCCCTCCTCGGTTCTTCGAAGGAATAATGTTTCTCTTTTGAACTTAGATGACATCAAACCCTCTAATGGCATGTTTACTTGGAATAGTAGGAGAAGTAGAGATGATGCTATTTTTGAAAGGTTGGACAAGTTCTTTGTGTATAGATTTTGGATTAGTGATAGGTGGATGACAAGCTATGCAATTTTGAATTCATGAGGATCAGCTCATTGGCCAATCAAATTCTCGATAGGATTCTCTCATTATTCTAAAAAATAATATTTTAGATTTTAGCTCATGTGGCTTCAAGATGTGTCACTTCATGATCTTGTTCTTGGTTGGTGGTGTCTTAGAAATTCATCTCATGGCACTACAATGTACTCCTTCTCCAAAAGGCTTCAACATGTCAAATAAATGTTGAAGCAGTGGAATAGGCATCGTTTTGGTAATGTTTTTCAGGCTAAAAGAGTATTTCAAGATCATCTAGATTCCATTACTCGATAGATTTGGGACCATGATTTGACTAATGATAATGGTAAGCTTGAAGCAATGGCTATGAAGGAGATTGAGGAGTGGTAGCTAAGGGAGGGATTCTTTGGAAGAAAAAGTCTCGCATTGAATGGCTACAAGAGGGTGATAGGAACACTTCCTTTTTTTCATAATTCTCTTATGGATATAAGGTAGTGTAATATCATCTCTTCCCTCAATTCTATTGATGGGGCTCAAATTGCTTCCTCTATTGAGATTTCAAAAGAGGTTGTTTGATTCTTTTCTACTTTTTTCAATGAGTATTATTGTGCATATTTTGCACACACGCCCCACCATAGGCAGGGACCCTCTTTTTTCGCTCCCGTTGGGCTTCTTTTCTCCCATCTCATTTTGTGTGCCCCTCATTTTTGTTGTCCTAGTTGGTCAAAATTCCCTTCAAAGTCTCATTTTTGGCTAACCATATTTTTCCCCTAAAATAAAAAATTGCTAAGTCTTGGGTTTTTTGGGTTTCTCCCCCCCGCTCGCTTGATTCGCTTTTTCCTTCATTTTTTGACTTTGGGGATAGGTTTCTTGTGGATTTTGGATGTTTTTGTGGTGCCTGAGTGAACTGACAAGGTTTCATTAAGTTTCAGGAAGTTTTGAAAATTCCAAAACTGTATTTCTGCAGCAGCATTCCTACAGCAGCTTTCTAGAATGGCATTTCGGCCTCTTGTCTCTGGTGTAGGATTTGACAAATGCAAATCCACAACTCGCCAAGAACACCTGCATGCAAATACCTGATGCTGAATAAAGACCAAAGAGACAGAAGCAAGGGTTTGGAAAATCTCAGCGGAGTGAGAGTAGAATTATTATTTCCCAAAAAAGTGAATTACAATAATTACAAAAGCGGCATATAAGGTGAGAAACCCTAAAGCCGGAGAAAGCTAGGTTTGTGCATTTAATAATTAATAAACATATTAATTATTATGCACATACAAATGACAAGCTTAAGTGAATAGAATAATAGTTAGCATTAATAATTAAACCAAAGTGATTTAATTATAAAGGCAAATGAACTATTACTTTAACACCCCCCCTTAAGCAAAGCTCAGGAGGAAGCAAACCTAGCACAGCTAAGAAAGCAAGAAAAAATGGGTCCCAACAACAAGGCCTGATCAGGTACCTAACTACAAAGAAATCTCTGTAAAATGGGGAAATAGAGAAAACCCATTGGGAAAAACTCTAACCCAAAAAGAGATACAACAACATGCGGAAAAAAAACATGAAGGAAGGAAGGCCTCAACAAGACCCCCCAAGGACAACTTCCGTCACCCCAAGCATAGAACGCAACTGAAGATAGCGCGGAGATGCAAAAGGTTTGGTGAAGATGTCAGCAACCTGCACATCAGTGGGGATGTACTCCAAAGAGAGAACACCATCCTGAATCTGCTGACGGATGAAATGCATATGAAGCTCAATGTGTTTAGTGTGCTGATGCTCCACCGGGTTGTGGGAAATGTGAATAGCACTCTGATTATCGCACCACAGAATAGTGGGATGATCAGGAGGAAAACCAAACTCAGTCATCAATTGTTGAAGCCATAAAATCTCCTGACTAGCATGCACTGCCGCTCTATACTCAACCTCTGTAGATGAAAGTGCGCAAGCATTCTGCTTCTTGCACGACCATGCAAATACCTGATGTTGAATAGATACCAAAGAGACAGAAGCAAGGGTTTGGAAAATCTCAGTGGAGTGAGAGCAGAATTATTATTTCCCAAAAAAGTGAATTACAATAATTACAAAAGCGGCATATAAGGTGAGAAACCCTAAAGCTGGAGAAAGCTAGGTTTGTGCATTTAATAATTAATAAACATATTAATTATTATGCACATACAAATGACAAGCTTAAGTGAATAGAATAATAGTTAGCATTAATAATTAAACCAAAGTGATTTAATTATAAAGGCAAATGAACTATTACTTTAACATCTGGAATGTCCAAGCGCACCTCCAATTTGAAAACAGACTTCAACCCAGATGGTAAAATTGGATCTTATCTTCTATTGACCTTTCAAATTTCAAATTGGCAGTTAGGAGATACCATCTAGAGTTCCATGCTCTGTTAGCCGTTTTCAAAACAACATTTTCAGAACAACATTCCAGACTCACATCTTCGGAACGTCCAAGCGGACCTCCAATTTAAAAATGGACTTCGACCTAGATGGTAAAATTGGATCTTATCCTCCCTTGACCTTTCAAATTTCAAATTTTCAGCTAGGAGATACCATCCGGAGTTCCATGCTCTGTCAGCCGTTTTCAAAACTGCATTTCTAGAATGGCATTCCGGGCTCACGTCTCCGGAACGTCCAAACGCACCTCCAATTTGAAAATGGACTTCGATCCAGATGGTAAAATTGGATCTTATCCTCCCTAGACCTTTCAAATTCTAAATTTGCAGTCGAGAGGTACCATCCGGGTCGCCATGCCCTATTCACCGTTTTTAATACAACATTCCTAAAATAGCATTTCGGCCTTTCATTTCTGGTTTCAAGAAGCCTACCATGGGTCAATCGACAGAACTATTTGATCCAATGAGTAATGCTATAATTCCATTGGGAGGAGGTAGCTTTTAGGCAATTTCAGCTACAGTAAAAGGGAAATCAGCTAAGACAAAACTGCTACAGTGACTGGCCACTACAAGACAAAATAGGAAAAAGACAAAGATGTATTTTAAATTGCTGAATATTGTGGGGTAGGTGAAGCCATAATGTAATTGAATCTAGACCACACAATGTAACTCAATCATAGCCATTCATTCAAGCTTTGGAAAACTATAAATAGGGGTCTTCCCCTCATTTGTAAAGGGTTGGAGAGTTGTTGTAAAAACATCCTGCAGCAATAGAAAGCAGCATTGCATGATCTATGGGTGTTACTTTTCAGTTTGCTCATTATGTCTGCATGGTTCTACCTTCCAAGTTAGTTTTAGTTGTAGTTTCTTGAATAGAAGTGGTAATGGTGATTTTTGTTCCAGTATTTGATGAATTTCCAGCCCATACTTTTGGCACTTGTTGATGACAAGTTGTTGTGCAAAGTTATCCTGGGCTTCTTTATTTGATTGTTGCAACTTAGTTCACTTGCATGTTCATGATGTGTGTATGCAAACTGAAAATCTGCAGTCCTTAGAAGATTGCACTGGTTTTGTGTAACTATAGGTTTCTCTTGGCCATGCAAAACCTAGTTTAGGGAGTTTGTCTACTATAGCAGCCTCCATGATCATTGTTCATTCATAGTTTCAGATCCAAGAACCTTCTCTCTTCCTTGCCCTTTTTCTTTTTTTTTTAAATAAGTAACCTTAGGCAAGGTTCATTGCACATTGTAAAGTTAAATTTGATGATGAAATGGAGTTCAAGATTGCTGTTTGAACCTGCAACAAACACAGAACAACTCTCCCATCTTAGGAACTCCATTTGCAGATCCAACTTTTCCGCTTTGTAACTTATCTGGAAGTCTGCCTTGTGATTCCAACAAATCACATAAATCAACTGATATATTCCAAGCACTGTCAAGACCTGACATCTGAGAGACCTTGGGATAGTGTTCTGCAATTTGATTGTGGAAGATTGTCTTTCAAGAGAGGTGATGCACCTATGCATTACCTATTTTGAGAAGTGCATGAAAACACCATCAACAAAACGCTGGCAGATACCATCTAGAGTTCCATGCTCTGTTAGCCCTTTTCAAAATAACATTTCCAGAACAGCATTCCGGGCTCACATCTTTAGAACGTTCAAGCGAACCTCTGATTTTTAAATGGACTTTGACCCAGATGGTAAAATTGGATCTTATTCTCCCATGACCTTTCAAATTTCAAATTTTCAGCTGGGAGATACCATCCGGAGTTCCATGCTCTGTCAGCCATTTTTAAAACTGCATTTCTAGAATGGCATTTTGAGCTCACGTCTCCGGAACGTCCAAGCGCACCTTCGATTTGAAAATAGACTTCGACCCAGGTGGTAAAATTGGATCTTATCCTCCCTAGACCTTTCAAATTCCAAACTTGTAGCCAAAAGGTACCATCCGGGTCGCCATGCCCTGTTCACCGTTTTTAAAACAGCATTTCGGCCTCTCATTTCCGGTTTCAAGAAGCCTACCATGGGTCCATTGACAGAACCATTTGATCCAATGAGGAATGGTGCAATTCCATTGGGAGGAGGCAAATTTTAGGCAGTTCCATCTATAGTAAAAGGGAAATCAGCTAGAAGACAAAACTACTACAGTGACTAGCCACTACAAGACAAAATAGGAAAAAGACAAAGATGTATTTTAAATTGCTGAATATTGTGGGGTAGGTGAAGCCCTAATGTAATTGAATTTGGGCCACACAATGTAACTCAATCATATCCATTCATTCAGGCTTTGGAAAACTATAAATAGGGGTCTTCCCCTCATTTGTAAAGGGCTGGAGAGCTATTATAAAAACATCCTGCGGCAATAGAAAGCAACATTGCATGATCTATGGGTGTTACTTTTGAGTTTGCTCATTATGTGTGCATGGTTCTACCTTCCAAGTTAGTTTTAGTTTTA
Organism: Sequoiadendron giganteum; assembly: GCA_007115665.2. Lineage (NCBI taxonomy): Eukaryota > Viridiplantae > Streptophyta > Pinopsida > Cupressales > Cupressaceae > Sequoiadendron > Sequoiadendron giganteum. The sequence continues at coordinate 172,698,016 of CM021103.1, read as the reverse complement.
GTTTCTTGAATGGAAGTGGTAATGGTGATTGTTTTTCTAGTATTTGATGAATTTCCAGCCCATACTTTTGGCACTTGTTGATGACAAGCTGTTGTGCAAAGTTAGCCTGGGCTTCTTTATTTGATTGTTGCAATTTAGTTCACTTACATGTTCATGATGTGTGTATGCAAACTGAAAATCTGCAATCCTTAGAAAATTGCACTAGTTTTGTGTAACTATAGGTTTCTCTTGGCCAAGAAAAACCCAGTTTAGGGAGTTTGTCTACTATAGCAGCCTCCATGATCACTGTTCATTCGTAGTTTCAGATCTAGGAACTTTCTCTCCTCCTTGCCCTTTTTTTGTTTTTTTTAGAAGTAACCTTAGGAAAGGTTCATTGCACATTGTAAAGTTAAATCTAATGATGAAATGGAGTTCAAGACTGCTATTTGAACCTGCAGCAAATGCACAGCAACTCTCCCATCTTAGGAACTCTATTTGTAGATCCAACTTCCCCACTTTGGAACTCATCCATAAGTCTGCCTTCTGATTCCAGCAAATCACATAAATCAACTGATATATTCCAAGCACTGTCAAGACCTGACATCCGAGAGACCTTGGGATAGTGTTCTACAATTTGATTGTGCAAGATTGCCTTTCAAGAGAGGTGATGCACCTATGCATTACCTGTGTTGAGAAGTTCATAAAAACACCATCAACAAGTATTCTCCTCTTACCAATGAAGATGAAGCTTCTATCTTGGCCTATATCGCACCTTTGGTGACTAGTGAAATGAATGACTATTTTCTCAAACCAATTTCCTTGAAGGAGATGGAGGATATTGTGTTTCAGATGAAAAGGGAAAGGCTCCTAGGCCTAATGGGTTCTTGATTGAATTCTTTATGGAGTTCTAGGAAGTTCTTAAGTTTAACCTTCACAAGGTTATCCAAGAAACTCAAAAGAACAAGAAAATTTTGAGGGCCATGAATGCCACTTTTCTTGCTCTTATCCCAAAGTGGGATGAAGCTAATTTCTTGAATATTTTTAGACCAATCACCCTATGTGATGTGGTGTACAAGATAATTATAAAGTTGAATGAAAAATGTCTGAAGCCTTGGTTAAGCAAGTTAATATTTGAGTAGGGTGGTTTTGTTGTTAGAACGTAGATTCTAGATGAGGTTGTTATTGTGGCTGAAACTGTTCACTCTATGGCTACCTCCAGGGAGAAGGCCATGTTTATCAAAATGGACATGGGCAAAGCTTATGATCAGATTAAATGGGCCTTTTTATTTAGGAATATACGAGCTTTTAGATTTGATAGTGCTTGGATTGAGTGGGTTATGAGTTGTGTCACTTCTTCCTCCATCTCTTTGTTGGTCAATGGGAACCTTTTGAGATTTTTGAAGCTTCTAGGGACCTTCGAAAAGGTGGTCCTTTGTCCCCCTAGTTATTTATTTTAATGGTTGATGGATTAGGCAGATTTATTAAATCTCGTGTGGAGTCAGATCTCATTTGGGGTTGGAGGTGGTGAAATAATTTCTACCCCAATTCCATATTCATTTTTTTGATAATATTGCTTTGATGGGGGTGGCTAGAGTGGAAGAAGTTGTCAAATTGAGAAAGGTCTTGGATTGTTACTTGGATTTTTTGGGTCAAATTATCAATGAGGAGAAGTGTTTAATTTTTTTCTTTAATACTCTAAAGTTGATTCAAAGTAGAATTTCTAGAATCCTTAGATTCCAGACTGACTCACTTCCTTTTTTTTATCTTGGTATCCCTCTTGCTGATCAATTACTCCCTAGTCCATTTTGGTAGGATGTTATTGATAAGTTTCAGAAAAAAAAATTCCATTGGCCTTGTAGGTGGCTCTCTACTGCAGGGAGAGTGACTCTTCTGAAGTTGGTGGTTCAGGTTCTTCCTTTGTATAGGTGCTTTATGTTATCTATCCCTTCTTGATTTATCAAAGAATTTGAGAGTCATTTCCAATATTTTCTTTGGTCTAGTAACCTCCTCTCTAGGAAGTGGAGCTTGGTTAAGTGGGATACTACTTGCAGGCTGAAGGAGGAAGGTGGTCTTGGGTTGCGATGTGCTTATTTGAATGGGCAGGCTTTGGCTGCTAAGTTGTACTATATATTGTGCTATCAACAACATTAGTTATCGGCTAGAATCCTTTCCTCGAAACATCTTTGGGGTGTTAAGAGTGTTGACGTGCATATATTTAGCCTTAAAGGGAAGGCCTCTATGATTTGGGGTACTCTTAAAAGGGGTGCAAAGCTGGTCAAATAGGGTTTGTTTTGGATTTGCAATAGTGTCTTAGAAGATCTTTTCTAGTTTGATTCTTGGGATGGTCATCCTCCTATCCTGTCATCTCACCCCCATCTAAAAACTTTGAGTAGATATTTTCTTCATTCTGGTTGGAGTAGAGTGGTTGATTTCCAATCCCCTCTAGTTTAGGATCAAGCTACTATGTATAAGTGGAAGGATCTACATGGATGGCCTCCAAGGGCTTCTTTGGATGATCAACAAGAGTTGGCTACTATTTTGCCTAGATGGGTTTGTAATTCTCTTCTGGGGAGGGATGCTCTGGCTTGGGGTCTTGACCTGAAAGGTACATTCTCCATTACCTCTGGATAACAAGTGTTGGATGAGAATAATTTTAGGTGTTTGGGAGTCCCTTGGTGGAAACATGTTTGGAATAGATTTTATTGGTCTATCTGTAATTTATTTTCTTGTTTGGTGGTTTAGAACAAATTCATCACCTAGGAGAATCTTGTGAAGTGGGGATTTCAGGGTCCCTCTATGTGTGTCATGTGTACCAATAATAAAGAGTGTACTCATCTACTTTTTTAGTGTCCCTTTGCTAGATTGATTTGGCACTTCTGGTGAGGAGTGTGGAACTAGTTGTGTAGACATGTCTCCTCCTTGATCGAATTTTGGTATGGCCTAGGGAACTCTCTAGTTTGGACTTCTTTCCTTCAAATTGGTTGGAAAATTGGTCCTAGTTTGATTATCTAGCATATTTGGTTGGAATGCAACCGCAAGATATTTTTGGATAAGAAGCTTCAGGTGAGATAGCTATGGTTGAGAATCTTGGGGGTTATCCATGAGACTCTAGCAGCTAAATGTGATTTGTTTGTTTATGTGGGTCATGGAGATTTGGGTGTTGTAGAACTTTGGAGCTTCCTATCAGTGATAGGAGTGGTCCCCTCCCTAGGCAAGGTTGGTGTGAAAAAGGGAATATTCCAAGAGATGCTCATTGTAAACCCCATCCTCTTGGAGTCTTGAAAATTAACACTGATGGGTCTTCCAAAGGAAATCTTGGGCATACTAGGGTAGGTACTATTGGCAAGGATAGTTGGAGGTGGTGGAGTTCTTTCTGATGTACACAGGCTAGCAAACCAATAACTTTATGGAGGCCTTATCTATTATGTTGACACTGGAATAGGCGTGTGCCCATTGTTGGAGAAGGATTAATTGTGAGTCAGATTCCTAGATTGTGATTGGTATGCTTCATAAATGTCATTTAGATGATGTGAATTGGTAGTTAGTTGTTGTTGTCAAAAAAATCATTTCTCTGGGTGAGGTTTTGGATTTTATCACCTTCTGTCATATCCCATGAGAATGGAATAAGGTGGTTGATGGCTTGGCTAAATGGGTGTTTGAGCAGATCGGGACTTGGAATGTGGAAGACTGGGGCAACCTTCCTGAGAATATTTCCCAAGTTTTGGAGGATATTTTTATGGATGGTATGAGATGTTTCTTAGGAGTTTCTTGATGGTTCTGGTTTAGGTTCTTGGCCCCTGATGGGTCTATTATTCTCCTTTGTTTTGTACAATTTTCTGGCTTAATAAAGTTTTTACCCCTTTCATAATGAAAATTCCCATATAATAATATGCCATGTGTTATAGTCTTCCTCCATGTTTTCCTCAGACTATACTAAACAAAAATGAATTTTCGTTCAACTTCACAAAGATAAAAATGACCCATTAAAACATGAAATATTAACTCCTTTCGTAAAAAAAAGGATACCCACTTCTTACCTTTAGTCAAAGATTCTTTCTTACACCTCTTTTGCTCTCATAAATCTTTCTTACACCATTATAAATGGTGAGATTCTCTTCCACTTCATGACAAGTGTCTCAACTTCCACCAAAATATGCATTCAAATTATTCATATAATTCTCGCTCCATAAATTCATTAAAATTTATAATATTTATTCACTTCCCTTTTATTTTATATTTTAATTCTACATATTTAATTAGATGATATATAAAAAAAAATATTTTAATTTCTAATACCTTAGTCATTTTTTACTTAATTTATTAACCTTAGAATTACAAGCAGCCAACCACAATAATATCACAAATCATAGTAGAATAGGGCATTAAAAGATTTGCAGTATACTCCATTAGTGTGACTACTTCCTAGACTTAAATTAGGTCTCTTTTTGTTTATTTAACTAAAATTATTAGTTAGGTTTTGATTTGAAATATTTAATTTTTTTATAATGATTTTTCAAATGTATTATAAAAATTGTCTTCAAAATTAAATGTTTTAAAAAATGGTAAAATATTTTTTTCCATCAAGTTAGTTTTTTGATTGTGTATTTGTAGTAGTTAAAATCAATAGAACTTATTTTAAAAAAATAAGTTAAAATTTTATGTATTTTAAGAAATATATATAACTATTAAATTTTTATTTCATAATATTTTCACATTATTGATGTGGTTATGTATTTAAGATATGAAGATATGAAATAAATATATTATTTAAATTGTAGATAAAAAATATTAAATGCATCTATCTAATAAAAACAAAATATCAAGAAATATATCTCAATATCTTTTAGATAAATGTATATAAGATATTTATATTGATTTTATAATTTAATTATTTATAATTATATCAACTTTATTTTAATTTCTATGTACACAATCTATGCCTTGCTACTACTATAAAATGCTTATCAAGTTAATATGTAATTAATTTGGTAAATACACTCTTCATATAACAATTCCAAATTCAACCATTGCTTTTTAGCACTTCAAATTAATTTTTAATAAAACTAAATGTTTATTAGACAAATAATTAGGATTAAATATAACAAGTGTCATGTAGCTGCAAGTACTTGTCTTTGTAGTGTCTAGTAATAATATATATTTAGTGTGGTTGCTTGGCATTCATATTGATACAAATTAGTATTTAAACTGAAAATAAATTGAAATTATTTGTTTTTAGATTTTTAATAAAAAAAAAAAATTCCTTGCCTCACTAATTAAATTTATCTTAAATTTTATGATAGGATTTAATTTTTTGTTTCCTAGGTTCTCTTATTTAATGGATTTTATTCCTTATCATAATGGATGGAGATAATTTTATAAAAAATAGACTTTACAAGCTTAGTTGTATATAATTTCTCTTGGTATTCATTAGACATTAATATAATTGTAAATCGGTATGAGCTTAGTGTTACCTAACTACTTTATGCAAGTTATTTAATATCTCTTATTTTTTCAAATTTGATGAATTCTTAGGAAGGAATTTATCTAAACTCACATGGCATATTCATGAGTTTGTATTTTTTTCATTAGACATTTACAATTGCATCTAAAATGTCAACCTAATATAACTTTTTTAGATTTAGATATCAATCTTAGTGAATATATTTTAGGTATTTTAAATGGTATTCTAATTCTTCCCATCCTTTTTGCCATCTCCCATTTTTTCCTTTTTTTTGAGCTAATCATGGATTGATTAAATTCAATTTAAATAGTAATCTTTATTTCTATCTAGTAAAATACATAGTCTTGATGATGTTGAACCTTCTTATTGCTTGATCATTGTACTAGATTTTGATTAGCTTGTTAATTATAGGAACAATTTCATTTCTCTTTTAGGATTTTTTTTGGAAAAATAAATGATATCCATTATCTTTAGGAATTTATTCCTTTCATGGGAGGATTCATGTTCTCGATTTATTGGTGTGCTTTTTGACCCATCAAAAACAACAATTTCTCAAAGTAGTCAATGTTGCTTTAGGGAGAATTATTTTAAAAATAGATGATAGTTCTCTCACCATATTTGGAAGTGGTGATGTGTCCATTCACAATATAAATTTTTAAATAATTTTTTCATACTTAATAAATAGATCTCAAATTTTAAAAAACATATTTTGTCACTCAATCCAAAAATAAATTTATTTTTTATTCTATAGAAATGGGCTTTGAAAGTTAAGAGTGATTACTATGACATAGTTTTTTTGGGTATTTTTTGATGAGACAAATATCATGTATAAAAATTATAATTTCAATTCATTATGCAAGACATTAATCTTTATGGCTATGGTTTCAAAGGTGGATAATATACTCATTGAAATCACAACATGATTCACATTAACTATAAATTCCATATTGTGTGACTACATACATGGTTATAGTAGTTAATTGTACTAGTAATTAAATTTTAGAACCCTCACATTATTTTTCAATGTTGACTTTCTATTGAGGGTTACAGATCACTTAAGTTGTCTGACTGAGCTTTTCCTTCGTGCTCTTACCAACCCCTTTTAGCTAACCTATCGGTCTCTTATTTGCCACCTGGGATTAAATGTTTATGCCACAGATGGTTTTTTCCAGGTCGGTCCCACCAGTATTTTCTATATGATCTATGCAACTTGGTGAACCGTCCGATCACGGGTTTCGATCTGGACCATTTTTCGCAAACCTCGCAGGTTTTCCTGCTGATGTCACCGAGATGGTGCGAGGTGTGCGAGATTCCACCATCTATCATATACGGAGGAGTAGGGCCTTTTCCTGAAGTGTCGATAGTGACAAGTGGCCATCATTTCACCAGCAGAATTTAATGACGGGGACTAATGGCGACCGTCCCTCGCAAGCCTCGAATGATCAGATTAAATGTTCTCAAAGGTACCATGAGGTTTGCAAAAAGGTGACACATGGCCTGGCTATTGAAGCGATGGGACTAGGTGGGGCCTGTTGCCCGATTGCAACCTCCTGTTTTCATGGGTTGTGATTGGCTGTGATATTTCCCAAGTGGTGATGTGGATTTTCAACAATCATTGAATCGATCTGAGTCATATGACTTGCTAGGTCTGTTCCACATCAATGGTTCAATTTCAAAGGGTTATTGTTCATCCGTGTGAGGATTTTTTGTGCTCTGTAACTTGTTTTCATTAATGGCTAGGGTTTTTCAGTGAATTTTTCTCCTAATTTCCTTACTTGCGAGCAATAACCTCCTGATAAATACAATGATGGACTGTATGCTTGGAATAAATTTGTGGTGGCAATATCAACCACTAATCGTTCGCATGCTCATGCAAGCATTTGGGCAATTAATATTCCTTGCACTGGATTACTCTATAAATACCTATTGAATTGCTCAATATTATTATTGCATTTTTGAGTTGATCTGTTTGCAGGTAGTGGATTTGTTCGTAGTTTCTAAGCTACACTTATTCAATGGACAAGTCTGAGGTGTGTCGAAGTGCCAAAGTAGGTGCGAGGAATTCACAGCATGAAAAAGAACAATGTGCTCCCGATGCTCTTGAGGCAAGTGCCCGAGGTGTGGGAAAGTGGTCTAGTCACTGTAATTCTCCTGTCGTGCTCTCTTCGAGCTCTGGTGGCGATGGGTTTGAGACTGACTCACACTATTATTGCTTTCTCACATCCATCATTGAGCTCATGGGTGTTGATGAAGAGTTCCTTGAAGTTTCACCAATTACTAGAATGGCACCATGTCATGCTACTAGGACTAGTGCTGGTGTGGACAAAAAGAAGGGAGTGGTTTCGCTTCACACTGAAGCGAGAAGTAGAAGCGGTCACCTATACCGGGGTCGTGTGTTGACTAAATGATTGTTGCTGCTGGTGTGTGTTGCTTGTGGTTGGTGTTGTTCTGGTGGTTTTTCTTGTGGAGGTGGACATGCACGTGCATGACACACTCTTTTTTCTTTCTCTGACTGGTTACTAGGTGTAACCATTTTTTTTATTCCTCAGATCATAAACTATTTTGTTTAATGATGAGGAATATTTGGAAATGTGAATTCAAATTTCATTTCATTAGAATGAAATTCATTTTGAAATTAACAATGGAGCTCGATGCTTGTTGCTCTCTTGTTCTATAAAGGATATTTTACAGCTCATTGTTAAGGGTCAAAAATTTTGGTGTCTTGAGGCTTAGAGTATGTACAATTAGTTTTGTATTGCAGGATTTTGAAGATATTATTTAGGAAATCATTCTGGGTTGGGAATAGTATGAAATAAGTATACTATACTTTTGTAATTACTGATATTGAAACAAATATAAAAAATTAAGATAGTTGCTCTCCTGTGTATGTGTCATGGATTATGAATGGATTCATTAAGGGTTTATTCATTCAGTTTCAATGGTGTATTTGAAAATGTAATTCGTTCTCTTCCTTTATTAGCCACTAATCGTTGGCATGCTCATGTGAGCATTTGGGCAATTAATATTCCCTGCATCAGATTACTCTATAAATACTTGCTAAATTGCTCAGTATTATTATTGCATTTTTGTGTTATCTGTTTGCAGGTAGTGGATTTGTTCATAGTTTCTAAGCTACACTTCTTCAATGGACAAGTCCAAGGTGCACTGAAGTGCCAAAGTAGGTGCGAGGAATTCGCAGCATGAAAAAGAACAATGTGCTCCTGATGCTCCTGAGGAAAGTGCCCGAGGTGTGGGCAAGCAGTTTGGTCACTGTCATTCTCTTGTCATGCTCTCTTCGAGCTCTGGTGGAGATGGGTTCGAGACTAACTTAGACTATCGTTGCTTTCTCGCGGTCATCAATGAGCTCGTGGGTGTTCATGAAGAGGTCCTTGCAGTTTCACCAATTACTGCAATGGCACCGTGTCATGCTGCTGGGACTAGTACTAGTGTGGACAAAAAGAAGGGAGTGGTTTCGCTTCACACTGAAGCGAGAACCAGAAGCGATCACCTGTACCAGGGCCGTGTGTTGACAAAATGATTGTTGGTGCTGGTGTGTGTTGCTTGTGGGTGGTGTTTATCTTGTAGTTTGTCTTGTGGAGGTGGACGTGCGCGTGCGTGGCACGCTATTTTTTCTTTCTTCGACTGGTTACTAGGTGTAACCATTTTTTTTAATTCCTCAGATCATATACTGTTTTATCTAATGATGGGGAATATTTGGAAATGTGAATTCAAATTTCCTTTCATTAGAGTGAAATTCATTTTGAAATTAACAATGGAGCCCAATGCTTGTTGCTCTCCTGTTCTATAAAGGAGATTTTAGGGCTCATTGTTAAGGGTCAAAAATTTTGGCGTCTTGAGGCTTAGAGTATGTACAGTTAGTTTTTTACTGGAGGATTTTGAAGATATTATTTATGAAATCATTCTAGGTTGGGAATAGTATGAAATAAGTATGCTATACTTTTGTAATTACTAATATTGAAACAAATCTAAAAAATTAAGACAGTTGCTCTCCTGTGTATGTGTCATGGATTATGAATGGATTTATCAAGGGTTTATTCATTTAGTTTCAATGGTGTATTTGAAAGTGTAATTCGTTCTCTTGCTGGCTACTATTTTTCCTGGATGTGTTTGTAATTCCCTTCTGGGGAGGGATGCTCTGGCTTGGGGTCTTGACCTGAAAGGTAAATTCTTCGTTACCTCTCGATATCAAGTGTTGGATGAGAAGAATTTTAGGTGTTTGGGAGTCCCTTGGTGGAAACATGTTTGGAATAGATTCTCTTGGTCTATGTGTAATTTCTTTTCCTGTTTGGTGGTTTAGAACAAATTCATCACCTAGGAGAATCTTACGAAGTGGGGTTTTTAGGGTCCCTCTATGTTCATGTACGCCAATAATGAAGAGTGTACTCATCTACTTTTTTAGTGTCCCTTTGCTAGATTGATTTGGCACTTCTGGTGGGGAGTGTGGAACTAGTTGTGTAGACATGTCTCCTCCTTGATCGACTTTTGGTATGGCCTAGGGAACTCTCTAGTTAGGACTTCTTTCCTTCAAATTTGTTGGCAAATAGGTCCTAGTTTGATTATCTAGCATATTTGGTTGGAATGCAACTGCAAGATCTTTTTGGATAAGAAGCTTCAGGTGAGATAGCTATGGTTGAGAATCTTGGGGGTTATCCATGAGACTCTGGCAACTAAATGTGATTTGTTTGTTTATGTGGGTCGTGGAGATTTGGGTGTTGTTAGAACTTTGGGGCTTCCTATCAGTGATAGGAGTGGTCCCCTACCTAGGCAAGTTTGGTGTGAAAAAGGGAATATTCTAAGAGATGCTCATTGTAAACCCCATCCTCTTGGAGTCTTGAAAATTAACACTGATGGGTCTTCCAAAGGAAATCTTGGGCATGCTAGGGTTGGTAATATTAGCAAGGATAGCTCGGGGTGTTGGAGTTCTTTTTGATGTACATAGGCTAGCAAACCAATAACTTTATGGAGGCCTTATCTATTATGTTGACACTGGAACAGGCGTGTGCCTATGGTTGGAGAAGGATTAATTGTGAGTCAAAGTCCTAGGTTGTTATTGGTATGCTTCATAAATGCCATTTAGATGATGTGAATTGGTAGCTGGTTGTTGTTGTCAAAAAAATCATTTCTCTGGGTGAGGTTTTGGATTCTATCACCTTTTGTCATATCCCATGAGAATGGAATAAGGTGGTTGATGGCTTGGCCAAATGGGCATCTGAGCGGATGGGGACTTGGAATGTGGAAGACTGGGGCAACCTTCCTGAGAATATTTCCCAAGTTTTGGAGGATATTTTTATGGATGGTATGAGATGTTTCTTAGGAGTTTCTTGATGGTTCTGGTTTAGGTTCTTGGCCCCTGATGGGTCTATTATTCTCCTTTGTTTTGTACTATTTTCTGGCTTAATAAAGGTTTTACCCCTTTCATAAAAAAAATGCCCATATAATAAAATGCCATGTGTTATAGTCTTCCTCCATATTTTCCTCAGAATATACTAAACAAAAATGAATTATCATTCAACTTCACAAAGATAAAAATGACCCATTAAAAGATGAAATATTAACTCCTTTTGTAAAAGAAAAGGATACCCACTTCTTACCTTTAGTCAAAGATTCTTTCTTACACCTCTTACACTCTCATAAATCCTTTTTAGACCACTATAAATGGTGATATTCTCTTCCAGTTCATGACAAGTGTCTGAACTTCCACCAAAATATGCATTCAAATTATTCATATAATTCTTGCTCCATAAATTCATTAAAATTTATAATATTTATTCAGTTCCCTTTTATTTTATATTTTAATTCTACATATTTAATTAGATGATATAAAAAAATTATTTATTTTAATTTCTAATACCTTAGTCATTTTTTACTTAATTTATTAACCTTAGAATTACATGCAACCAATGATACCCAATCCACAATAATATCACAAATCATAGTAGAGTAGGGCATTAAAAGATTTACAGTAGATCCCATTAGTGTGACTACTTCCTAGACTTAAATTAGGTCTCTTTTTGTTTATTTAACTAAAATTATTAGTTAGGTTTTGATTTGAAATATTCAAATTTTTTATAATGATTTTTCAAGTGTATTATAAAAATTGTCTTCAAAATTAAATGTTTTAAAAAATGGTAGAATATTTTTTTCCATCAAGTTAGTTATTTGATTATGTATTTGTAGCAATTAAAATCAATAGAACTTATTTTTAAAAAATAAGTCAAAATTTTATGTATTTTAAGAAATATATATATATATATATATATATATATAACTATTAAATTTTTTTTTCATAATATTTTGACATTATTGATGTGGTTATGCATTTAAGATATGAAGATATGAAATAAATATATTATTTAAATTGTAGATAAAAAATATTAAATGCAGCTATGTAATAAACACAAAATATCAAGAAATATATCTCAATATCTTTTAGATAAATGTATATAAGATATTTATATTGATTTTATAATTTAATTATTTATAAAATATATCAACTTTATTTTAATTTCTATGTACACAATCTATACCTTGCTACTACTATAAAATGCTTATCAAGTTAATATGTAAGTAATTTGGTAAATACACTCTTCATATAAGAATTCCAAATTCAACCATTGCTTTTTAGCACTTCAAATTTATTTTTAATAAAACTAAATGCTTATTAGATAAATAATTAGGATTAAATATAACAAGTGTCATGTAGCTGTAAGTACTTGTCTTTGTAGTGTCTAGTAATAATATATATTTATAGGGGTTGCTTGGCATTCATATTGATACAAATTAATATTTAAATTGAAAATAAATTGAAATTATTTGTTTTTAGATTTTTAATAAAAAATAAAATTCCTTGCCTCAACAATTAAATTTATCTTAAATTTTATGATAGGATTTAATTTTTCATTTCCTAGGCTCTCTTATTTAATGGATTTTATTCCTTATCATAATGGTTGGAGATAATTTTATTAAAAATAGACTTTACAAGCTTAGTTGTATAAATTTCTCTTGGTATTCATTAGACATTAATATAATCGTAAATCGGTATGAGCTTAGTGTTACCTAACTACTTTATGCAGGTTATTTAATATCTCTTATTTTTTCAAATTTGATGAATTCTTAAGAAGGAATTTATGTAAACTCACATGGCATATTCATGAGTTTATATTTTTTTCATTAGACATTTACAATTGCATCTAAAATGTCAACCTATTTTTTTTGTTTTAGATTTAGATATCAATCTTAGTGAATATATTTTAGGTATTTTAAATGGTATTCTAATTCTTCTCATCCCTTTCGTCACCTCCCTTTTTTTTCTTTTTTTTGAGCTAATCATGAATTGATTAAAATCAATTTAAATAGTAATCTTTATTTCTATCTAGTAAAATACATAGTCTTGATGATGTTGAACCTTCTTATTGCTTGATCATTGTACTAGATTTTGATTAGCTTGTTAATTATAGGAACAATTTCATTTCTCCTTTAGGATTTGTTTTAGAAAAATAAATGATATCCATTATCTTTAGGAATTTATTCCTTTCATGGGAGGATTCATGTTCTCGATCTATTGGTGTGCTTTTTGACCCATCAAAAACAACAATTTCTCAAAGTAGTCAATGTTGCTTCAGGGAGAATTATTTTAACAATAGATGATAGTTCTCTCACCATATTTGGAAGTGGTGATGTGTCCATTCACAATATAAATTTCAAATAATTTTTTCATACTTAATAAATAGATCTGAAATTTTTAAAAACATATTTTATCACTCAATCCAACAATAAATTTATTTTTTATTCTATAGAAATGGGCTTTGAAAGTTAAGAGTGATTACTATGACATAGTTTTTTTGGGTATTTTTTGATGAGACGAATATCATGTATAAAAATTATAATTTCAATTCATTATGCAAGACATTAATCTTTATGGCTATGGTTTCAAAGGTGGATAATATACTCATTGAAATCACAACATGATTCACATAAACTATAAATTCCATATTGTGTGACTACATACATGGTTATAGTAGTTAATTGTACTAGTAATTAAATTTATTTCTTTGAAATTTGTATCTTAAGATAGTACCATTGACAATAATTCTCAAATTACCAAGACTATAGGGTTTCTCAATTTCTTGAGTTTGTATGTAGAGACATTAGTGTGACAATGTTAAATATCTCACCTTTAGGAAGCATGTAATTGAGAACCTTCAATGATGATTATTTCCAATTCCTTTTGTTCCACAACATCCAAAAAATGAAGTATTGTCTAGGTGGAAAGACAATAAAGCTCTTATGGAGAATAGTTTTTGGATAAAGATAAAATATCTCTAATCTAATAGAAGTGATGAGTATTTGTAGAGAGTTTTAATGACTCTTTATTGATCATGTCATCATATGTCATCACACAATTTACTACACTCCATAGTAAAATGGGCTCACAAATTGCAACAGTCATGTCATTATGAAAATTTCCATATCTAAACATCAGCATACTTTTTGTAAAGGTGTCCAAAAAGACCCAAAAAAAAGTGAGATCCATACTTACACTAAATCATACTTTTTGTCATATGTCCCCTGTCTCTCCTATTGGCCTTTATCTTTGAAGCAAAATTCAAAGTATTATTCAGTTGGAGAATCATGGCTTTGGGTAGCGTTTCTATCGTGCCAGAGAGCTCCAGACACTACTTTTTCCCTAGTGGAGCAGTACTATCTTCCCATCGAGATAACATTATCAGACGATTCCTGTAGGCCACGAGTTTTGGTGTAATGGACAAGGGAAAAAATCTGTAGACCAGGTAGAGATGCGATCTACAACTTTAGAATGAGAGGCATCATGCAACGCATATTACAAGTGCGGATAATTAAAAGCTCCGAGCAGGGACGTGACAGGACACTTTCACCGTTCCAGGGTCTATCTGTCGTGCTTGTGACGTGTACCAAAAATATTTACTATTTAAAATTAAAATGACTTTTATTTTAAAAAAAATTATACTTATATTTTATAATAGTTTTATGGCAGATTCATATCAATACGTTCATATTATATATTTTTAAAGTTAATTAACATATCTTTATGTGTTATATATTTGGCTTCTTCAATCACAATTCAATTGTTATTATTAGTTCTTTGAAAAATAAAATAATTATCTTAATAATTTTATGTTTAATCTTTGATCTAGAGTATTATTAGTTGACACTCATTAATTAAATGTGCATGTAGTCATCTAAGTATCTTATTAATGATTTTGTTTTGTTTTTTTATGTTTATAATGAAAATGATTAAAATATATGTATCTAGAAAAATGTTAGCATTGGATTATTTTATTTATCTAAAAGTTATTTTATTTTATTTTAATTTACAATTATTGAAGAATTATTTTATTCATTAAATAGACATTTTATTTTTTACTTAAAGAATTATTTAGTTTACTTCAAGATTATTCAAGAATTGTTTTAGTTAAAATATTTAAGAGATATAGCAAAACAAATTACACTAAGAGATCATAATATGTTACAAGACAATGATTTTCAAATGACGAGAGCCATAAGCAAAGCAAGAAAACATAAAACCTTCATGGGTTTTCCACAATCCCATTTCCATGAAAAATATAGAGACCCTACCAAACTACCACGAACTTGGAATAAAGGGAGCTCCTTATTAGCAATGCTAGTAAGACAAAGATATCGACCACAAGAAGCCAAAAAAATATTTAAGAGAAACAAAAAGGATTTGTAGAAGAGTTCCATAGAGAGTGACAATCTTCAATCTTGCTTTGCATTAGAAAATAAAGGGGGAGTTCAAAATGGTCCTTTGAACAAGATGGAGAAGTTAAGATACATTTTTAGGTGGTAAAAACCCCCACTTAGAGAAATTCTACTTGCAATTTTACTCTTAATCCCACTTGGAAAGATAATCCATAACCAAGCTCTATTCCTAAGGGATATGAACAAAGGATGTGGCTTCAAATTGAGGAGTAAGATGAAGAATATATTTGGTGCAGTCAAGGATGGAGGATCGTTCGGAAATAGGACTGTCCAACCTTGTAGCAAGAGTAAACACAATGGAAACTCAATAAATTGAAGTAGCAATAACACATAGATATAAGGAGAACATATCAATTATTCACTAGCAACATGCCCTACCTTCCAACTTACAGATTACAGAAAGATATGGCATTATGACCAAACATACATGCGGGTCGAAACCTTGAACAAAGATCTTCCTACTTCTATATCCCACAACTCATGTTGCCCCTAATGCAACTATACAATGCTTATATATATCAATCCCAACTCTAGAAAAGGTCTGCATCGGCCTTAAGAGGTCTGAAACCCCAAAGTAGATGAATCGTGTGAAGGTCAACTAAAACATATGGTTCTTCTTTAATTCTTGGAGAAACATGGTGCGGATCAGAATGAAGGTTCCTTGATGAGTGTGCATCCTTGAGAAATGATTACTAGAGCTCCGCAAGTCACGGAATAGGTCTCCACACTCAAAAAGCCAAGACTGGTCGGTGAATGCTCTCTGTCCAATTACAACTGATATTATGTTAGCGATAACTTTGTACTGGAATCTCCAAAACACTTGAATTTTGGATATGATGTAGATGTTGCCATGAAGATCACATATCCTGCTCCACAAGCTTTGATTTTACAATGTGGTACAATGCAAAAATGAAACACTAAGACTAGGTCCGACAACCAACTACATGAAATGAAAGAAAATAACACAAATGCAAATGTTTTTGGTTGATGCAAGATTTCTTGGCAACCAGGGATGCTCCTGCATCAGACACGAAAGGTTGAAGAAAAGTGAGCCTCTCACTTTCTAGGGACTAGAGGAAAACCAATGCGTTCCACCTCAGGCCAAGAAATCCATGATGAATCTTCCTAAGGTCTTCCTTTCCATCTGACTAGAAATTCCTTGTATTGCCTTCCTCTGGTACTACGTGCAACTCTGTTGTCTATAATTTCTTCAATTTCATCTAGATGATGAGCTATCTGGTCCAGTAAACCAGCTTCTATGTCCTTCGGTGACTCTCCTTCATGATACTGTTATAGTTCTGCAATGTTGAATATAGGTGATATGCCAAATTCCTTCGGTAGTTCCAGTTCATATGCATTTCTAGAATCAAGCTTCTCGATGATCTTACAAGGACCAAATTTCTTCATCTTCAACTTGTTATATGTTCCAACTAGAAATCTCTCTTTTCTTAGATATACCATCACTTCATCTCCTATTGTAAATTCCTTATTTCTTCTCTTCTTATCTTCTCTCTCCTTGTATGTATCATTCATCTTCTCCAGATGCTCCTTAACTTGAGTATTTATTGTCTCCATGAATCCTGAAATTTCTTCTGCCTCCACACTTGTTTTATTCTCCATACTGATGTCCCTTAATTTTGCTACTCCTTTGGGTTTTTGTCCTATCACAATTTCAAATGGTGTCTTCCCTGTGCTCCGGTTATCTAAATTGTAGTATGCAAATTCTGCTTGCGGTAGTATCAAGTCCCAATTTCCTACTTTACCTTCAGTCAAACATCTTAGTAAATTCCCCAAACTCGTATTTACCACTTTTGTTTGTCCATCTGTCTGTGGGTGAAATGTTGAACTATAATTCAAATCCATCTTCATCTTCTTCCACAATGTCTTCCAGAAATATCCAATGAACTTAGTGTCTTTGTCTAAGACTATACTCTTTGGTTGTCCATGTAATC
The DNA here is from genome assembly GCA_007115665.2 of Sequoiadendron giganteum. NCBI lineage: Eukaryota > Viridiplantae > Streptophyta > Pinopsida > Cupressales > Cupressaceae > Sequoiadendron > Sequoiadendron giganteum. The sequence continues at coordinate 172,680,844 of CM021103.1, read as the reverse complement.
TCACAATCTCCTTGAAAAATAGGTCTACAACATGTACTGCATCACTGGTTTTCTTACAAGGTATGAAATGTGCCATCTTAGAAAATCTATCCACAACCACAAATATAAAATCAAATCCTCTATGTGTCTTCAGTAATCCCAACACAAAATCCATGCTTATATCTTCCCAAGGTCTCTCTGGTACTGTCAATGGTGTATACATTCCAGTGTTTTGACCGTTACCCTGTGCAACTTGACAAATTCTACAACTTTGAACATACTTCCTAACATCCTTATGCAACTATGGCCAAAAATAGTTCACTCACCAATGCTACGGTCTTATCAACTCCAAAATGTCCTACTAATCCTCTGCAATGATTTTCCTTAATCAATTTTTCTCTCATTGAACTTCTAGGGATACACAATTGATTTTTCTTGAATAACATACCTTACTGAATGAAATAGTCCAACCATTTGCTTCTATATGTCACTACAGGTTCCTTGCAAGCCTTCCATGCCTTAGAAAAATCAATGTCATCCTCATACATATGCTTCAATTCTTCAAAACCTAATATTTCAGTTCTCATCTCTGTCAACAGACTTCTTCTCCCGCTCAATGCATTTGCAACCTTGTTTGACTTCCCACTCTGGTGCTTCAACACAAATGTATAACTATGTAAGAATTCTACCCATCTCATATGTATCTAGTTCAACTTTAGTTGACTATTCAAATATTGTAAAGCTTGATGATCCGTATACAACACAAATTCCTTAGGTAACAAGTAATATCTCCACTTCTTCAAGGCCTGTATTATTGCATATAATTCCTGATCATAAATTGAATATCTCTTCCTGGCATCATTCAATTTCTCACTGAAATAAGCTACTCGTCTCCCTTCCTTACTCAACATAGCTCCTATTGCACTTCCACTAGCATCACAATCCACTTGGAAAACCTTATCAACGTTTGATAATTCCAACATAGTTTGTTCTATCACCTTTTGCTTCAACAACTCAAAACTCTTTTGTGCTCCATACGTCCACTTGAATTCCTTCCGATCAACCCTCATTGTCTCTGTCATAGGTGTGTAAATACTACTAAAGTTTTTTATGAACTTCTAGTAAAAGCTTGCTAGTCCATGAAATGATCTTATCTCTCCAACATTCATAGGTGTAGGTCATTCAACTATTGCTCTAACCTTCTCAGGGTCCATCTTCAATCCTTCTGCAGATATCGCAAATCCCAAGTACACTAGTTCTTCCTTCATGAAACTACACTTCTTGATGTTTATCAACAACTTCTCTTCTCTCAACCTCTAAAATACTTGTTTGATGTGCTCCAAATGTTCCTCCTTACTTTTATTGAAAATCAGAATATCATCCAAATAAACAATGAAAAACTTACCCAAGAATTTCTTCAAGACTTCATTCATCAACCTCATAAATGTACTAGGTGCATTCGTTAGTACAAATAGCATGACCAACCACTCATACAATCCTTCATTTGTCTTGAAAGCAGTCTTCCATTCATCTCCTTCTTTGATCCTGATCTGATGGTATCCACTCTTCAAGTCTATCTTGGTAAAATACTTTGCTCCACTCAAACTGTCCATAATGTCATGCATCCTAGGCAATGGGAATCTATACTTCATTGTGATCTTATTGATAGCTCTTGAATCTATACACATCCTCCACTCTCCATCTTTCTTAGGTGCAAGTATAGATGATACTGCACATGGGCTCATACTCTCTCTTATCAATCCCTTCTTCAATAGCTCCAATATTTGTCTATTTAGCTCCACATTCTCTATTGGTGTCATCAAGTGTGCAACTTTATTTAGAAAACTAGCTCCTAGAATAAGATCCATATGATGACTAATACTCTGGATTAGTGGTAATCCTTCTGGCATATTCTTTGGTACAAGATCTTGGTACTTTGTCAATAGTTCAGTGACTTCCTTCTCTGGTGATTCTTCTACATTTAGCCCTCCATACTTCCTTGGAATCAAAGCAAAACGCATGTTTTCATGTCTCAATACATCCAAAAATTTCCTTCCATCCACCAAATTGATTCTAGTCATACCACATACTTCACTTCCAAGTTCATCTTCCAAAGGTGTCAGGGTGATTCTCTTTCCATCAGATGTTATGGTGTAAGTATTCTTTCTCCCATCATGTATAGCATTCTTATCACACTGCCAAGGTCTACCCAACAACATATCACATACATCCATTGACATAATATCACATAGTACTTCATCATGATATGATCCTATACAAAATTTCACTAGACATTGCTCACTCACTAGTATCTTGTGCTCATCTTGAATCTAAGTTATCCTATAAGGCTTCGGGTGTTTTCTCCTTTACAAATTCAATTTTGTCACCATTTCCTCAGAATCTAGATTATTTGTACTACCACTATCAATGATAACTTTGCAATGCTTACCTCCTACTTTGCATCTTGTCTGAAACAAAATTTTCCTTTGCAATGCTTCTTTAGGTACTTCTTTCTCCTGGATCAACGCTCTCCTCATGAATAATGATTCTCCCTTCTTAGGGCTTTCTCTAGAACTTGGTGGTTCCACTGGTTCTTCTTTCACATATCCAGTTCTTGCCTAATTTTCAATCTTCTTACTTTCTTGGTGACACTCAAATGCCCTATGTCCTTCTCCTTCACATTTAAAATAGGTTACTCTAAAATTTCTCTTGTCATATCCTCTCCCATCTCTCCAGTATCCATCATTTCAATAAGAATTTTAACCTCCTCTATTGTTGTGGTAATAACTTCTATCATCTCTCCCTTTATGGTATAAATTTGAATCCTTCTCTTCCTTGCGGTATGAATCTTTATCCTTTCTTTGCTCTACATATGACTTGTCTACTTTGGAATATGTCCTTCCTCTTTGAAATCTACCTCCTCTTCCTCTCTTCCTTTGTTCATGTCTTTTTTTTAGCTTGTCCTCCACCTTTAATGCAAACTGATATGCTTCCTCTACTGAATTCATCCTTACTAGACTCAATTCTTCCTGAATGTTCATTCTTAACCCATTGATATATCTTGCCACTTTCTCCTTGCTTGCATCACTATGTCCAATCTAGATAACGAGCTTACTGAATTCCTTAGTATATTCTTTCACAGTCTTCTCCTTTTGTCTCAGGTTTTGCAATCTCTTCAACAACTCCAACTCATAGTCCCTAGGTATAAATTGGTTCTTAAATTTTGTTGAACCATTATATCCCATTTCACAATCTTCTCTTTGCCTTTTTTTTTCTTCTCCAATTGAACTTCCTTCCATCATAATGCAGCCTGTCCTTTTAGCTTAGTCTTTGCAAATCTCACTCTCTTTGGATCTTCAATTTACTCATATAAAAATTATTCTTTAATATCATTTATCCAATCAATCAACTCTTCAGGGTTTAGATTACCTGTATAGTTCACAATCTCCATTCTAGGTCGCTTTCCTATTTTTGAAATATCCTGCAACATCTTTATTTGATCAGATTCTTCTTCTTCCGGAACATCTTCAGCTAGGGCTATAGCTTGAACTTCATCATCATCACTTTCATCATTAGGTCTAGGGTTTAATCCTTTTCTTCTATCTTCTTCAACAACATCTAATCTCACTTTCATGATTTTCATCATTTCCATCATCTCATCCATCTTTCCATCTACATTAAAAAAAGTATGAATTCTCCTCGGTGACATCTCTTCCTAGGATCTGGTGCAACTACCTCAAGTCGGCGATCTAGCTATAGAGTCACAACTACCTCACAATCGGCGATCTATTGAAAAACATAAGTAGGCTACCTCAAGTCAGTGATCTATCCACACAAAAGATCTTACAGAATGCCTTACTCAACATTGCCCTCTTCTCTAGGGTTCACAAACTCGCTCTGATACCACTTGGTGTAGTCAAGGACGAATGGTCCAGAAATAGGATTGTCCAACCTTGAAGAAAGAGTAAACACAATAGAAAATCAATGAATTGAAATAGAAATCACACATAGATATAAGGAGAATGATCAATTATTCAGTAGCAACATTTCTTGCCTTTTGGCTTACAGATACAAAAACATATGGCATTATGCCTAGACATACATGCAGGTCTAAACCCTTAACAAAGATCTTAATACTTCTATATCCCACAACTCATGCTTCCCCTAATTCAACTATACAATTCTTATATATATCAATCCCCATCTCTAGAAAAGGTCTACATTGGCCTTAAGAGGTCTCAAACCCCAAAGTAGATGAATCATGTGAAGGTCGGCCAAAACATATGGTTCTTCTTTAATTCATGGAGAAACATGATGCAGATTGGAATGAAGGTTCCTCGATGAAAGTGCATCCTTGAGAAATTATGCTCAGATCTCCACAAGTCATGGAATAGGTCCACACACTTGAAAAGCCAAGATTGGTTAGTGAATTCTCTTTGTCCAATTACAACTGATATTTTGTTAGCGATAACTTTGTACTAGAATCTCCAAACCACTTGAATTTTGGATATGATGTATATGTTGCAATGTATATCATATATCTTGCTTTCCGGGCTCTAATTTTATAATGCAGTACAATGCAGAATGAAACACTGAGATTGGGTCTGACAACCAACTACATGAAATGCAAGAAAAGAACACAAATGCAAATGTTTTTGGTTGATGCAAGATTTCTTGGCAACCAGGGATGCTCCTGCATCAATATTCAACTAAAATTACCAACTATTATGAGGACCTGTTAGTTCTCTCTAAATTAAAAGGAGAATCCATGATTAAGGAATTTGTTTCATAAATAATATTTTCTAGCCCAACTCAATATTTTTTAAGAGCTAAAAGAATATCATAGGCTTCCATTTAATTATTTATCAAGGTCCCATATTATGAAAGGAAAAGAAGTGATTACACCCATCTTAAGAATGGTGAACCCCTCTAGCCCTAGTAGCACCCAAATTTCCACAAAAAATATTATCAATATTTATTTTCAAAATATTGAAGGGGGGATTTACAAAACCTATTCACCTTTATAAAATCCCATGACATGGAGTAGAATAAAACTTAATGTGTCATCAAAGTAAAGCTCAATTATTTTTAAAATATGAAGATCAAAGGGAGACAATTGCTTATCCATAGAACACTTACCACCAATTGCCTCCTTAAATAAAACCAAAGCCTTCTATCATATTTATGTGATAGGACACTAATGACCTTGAAAAATATGATCATTAAATTCAATCTATGACTACTAGAGGATGCAAATATGATCCATTCCCTAGGAAACCTTCAAAGGATAACCATATAGGGTGTCCAACAGAGAAAATAGGTAGGTAGCATGAAAAATGGGTAAATTTTAGATCTTGTAGTATTGTTCCCAAATAGCTAGATTGAAAAGGCACTAGAAGAATAAGTGAGAAATACATTCTTCCTCACTAGTATATAGAAAAGATTTTTAAGGGCCTTGAAATCCTCACTTTTTAATATTATCTATGTGAGATGTTTATTGTGAAAAAGAAGCTACATAGAGAAGTTACATTTAGGCTATCTACGTTTGTCCTAGGTTTTACTCCAACTAGGAAATTATCTATCCTTACCATTTTTCCTATCAAGGGTAGAGCATCAAAGAGTCATCATATAAGTTAATTTAGAATCATGGATGCATGTAAGAACATTAGAATCCTCAAGATGGACACATGGCTGATGTTGAAGAACAAAATATAGGGCCCAATATTTAGAAGATCACCATTCAAGAAAACTATTAGGATCTTTCCAATGGTAGATAAAGGAACTCCCCACCTCAAAAGTTCTCTTAAATTCAAAAAATATAGACTATTCTATTCCTATAAAGGCTTGGGTCAAAGGATAAAGATAAGAAAATTAAGAGCCGAGTGAGGGGTGAAGATCTTAGTATCTTTCTGATAGATAGCTCTCTGAGCAATTTTAATAATCTTGAAGAGACCATCCTTGACTAGAAAAGAGATCCATTATTAATTATATTCCAATCTACCAAACCACTTCCAAAAAAACCATTCTTGATAGCTTGGGATTGTTGGTGTGAATAAATGTCTTGTACCTAGTTAATTTATTTATTAGGGACTTAGGGGACATATTCACATGTTAATTTTACTTAGTATTATAAGATTCCTTCTAGAAGTCTTAGTTGTCATTTGTAGATCTTATCTTATCCTAGGTTGTTATGAGTTAGTTGTCTTATGTGATAGCATTAAGATAATTGTCACAATCTTATCTAATACTTCCTCTCACCTTGCCTATATAAGTAAAGCCTCTCATGTATACTTGCATTTTCAATCTTGTAATATTGCATCCATTATTATAGAAATATATTCTTGCCATTTTCTCTCTTGTGTAAGATATTTTTGTCTAGAAACTAATCTTGGGGATGTTGAGGAGTCACCATTAACTCCTAACTAGTGTTAGAGCTCTAGTGTTGTAGATTCCTTCTCAGATCTGTGGGTTTTGTGTTAGCTTGAATATTTTTTGGGTGCATTTTGGGTTTTAAGGACCTCATAGTTGAATCCAAGGCATCAAATAAAGTCATGTTTTCCATTCGATTTTTCAATTTTGGTTATGTTTTGCCTAATCTATGAAGCTTTCATTTGAGGGTTACATTTGTAAGATCTGGGGGTAGTTGAAAGTTTAGGGCACTTTGGGAAAATATGGCCCTGCCATTGTGATCAAAAGGTTCGAGAGATAAATTTTGATCTAAAATTCACCTATGTTAGGTATTAGGTGTTTCTAAGGCAATTTGTTTCCTAGGCATGCCCTACAAATTTTAATTTTTTGCAGAAAAAATTAATATTAATTATTTTTATGGTTTTATTAAAATTTTAGGCAATAAGTTTTTCATTTGGACAATAAATTTTTCATTCAAGCACTATTTAAAATTTTTGTCAAGTTTTTTAAATTTTTTGGGTGAACAAATTTGTTTATTGTGCAATAAATTGGACGTCACACATGTAGGTTTGTTGGCCTCTACCAACCTGTCAAATTTGTCAATGCCCCAAGCCCCAATCACAAGAGTCGAGAGCTATAGCTCAATGGTGGTGATGGAATCTTCAAGTTTTCAAAATTTGAAGTGGCCATGATGTGGAAATTTACCTTGCACACTCAGAAGTGCCCTTGGAAAATCTACCCCAGTGACATACTTTAAGGGTCATAATTCAAAGCTAGTTGATTTTCATGCCAAATCCCTTGGTGAATGTATTCATTTGAAATATGTGAACATGCATGTTATTTTTCAGCCTCCTGTGATGAGTTTTGATAAGGTTTTAGAAAGAAAAGCTAGAGGGTTCTGGGATTGTTCTGTTGTTTGCAAACTCTCTATCCCATGACATGGCCTCCTTTTCAAGTTGATATTTCATAGCTGGATGATTGTCATGACAAACAGTTTGTTGCCCTACATTACCCCCACATTCATATGCTCCCTTTTCCGGTTTCAAATCCTCATGATCAGATTTGATATTTTTACCAGGTCAAAAGCAAATGCAGTTTGTTCTGATCTTACATCTGCATTTTTAGAATGTTTCAAGGAGGTCAAGTTTGACCCTTATTATCTTGTAATGAATGATGATTCAAGGAAAGCCCTCTTGCACACATACTTAGTGTACCCAAATTTCCTAGTGTGTCCAGTGGAAGTTCCCAAGGAGATGATTTGGTATTTTTTAAAAGTGGCAACTTGGTGAGCCCTAATTGGTTTTCAATAGGTGTAGTTGCAGGAAAGGATGAGTGAGCCACTTTGGCATTGAATATCTTTCACCTCAAGATGAATCTTTTCGAGCCGTTTATTGCATTGAAATATTATGTCAAATGTATACATACTTGTGTATTTTCATGACTTCAAGAGGTCATTTGATTAGTTTCCCAGGGCAATTCCAAAGGCCAATTGACCTATTTTGATCACTATGCAAATGTGCTAGAAAACAGATTTTAATGACAACCCACTTCAATTTTTGCACGCCTGATGCTTTCAGAGGTAGCCTCAAGGTTTGTTGAAGGTGAAATTTGTATCCAAATGATTTTTTTTAGCTAGGCCCACATGGGGACCTGACATGCTTTACACATATTTGAATTTGTAAGTGTTTCAATGTTAATCAAGGAGACACATTGCACTCAAATGAAGTGATCCAAGTTTGTGTCACTAATAGTAGAAAGTGGTTTTTAAGGATTTTCAAATTCATTATATGTGGAGATAGTTGTGCTTTCAGATAATCTAGGTGTTCCATTAGTTTGTGAGTGTTTGGATCAGCTGGGTGACTGCTTGGCGATACATAATAGTGAGATAGTAATGAGTGACTATTAACATCCAAAACTTCAAGTGTTTTTAATATATGGACTCCTTCCATCGATTTTTACAAAGCAATGACTTGAAGTCACCATGGGATAAAGTCACAACACTATTAATCTTGCTAAGTTGTTTGAACAGTTGCATGATACTGAGAAAAAAAATCATTTTATGTAGGCTTATGGTGTTCAAGTTTCCTAACAGTGTGGATGCATATATACTTGCAGCCATGGCTCAAACCTAGGTGAGATTTAACTAAACCTAGGAATGATCGGGATGCATTCGAGGTGAATAAAAACATGTTAGATCCTTTACGTATGCTTGGTAACATGGAATTAAAAGCAGCATAAGTGAATCCAAGAAAGAATCTAAGCACCATGTCTTTTATGGGGCACGATGATGACTAAAAAGGAGAAGCATCTGCATTTTGCTAAAAAGGTGAGTGATCTTGTGGAGCAGCAATAGGCTAGCACGCAACTTGGTAAGACCTATTATGACATTTATGATGAAAACAAAGATAATTAGTCTGCACTTAAAAAGGAAAAAAAATAAATGTCAAAATCCAAGCAACCTTGAAGCAAATAGTAAGTCTCAGAAGAAAGTCAATAACGATCTTCTTCGGAGGGTTGTTACTAGTAAGTAATCTTTGGACATGCATAGAACATTTATTGTTATGGTTTTACAAACCTTCAAGTAGGTCTTTCTATTGATACTCACAAGAAACACAGGTGGGGTTATTGGGAACAAATTTGTCAAAACTCATTGGCAAATTAAGATCTTGTTTTGTGCTTGCCTAAGCTGTATAGTGTTATTAAGATTCACAAGTTTACCGTGAGCAAATCTGGCACACAAACTACATGTTATCATTATATATGGTAGAACGAACTAAGTTTGTAGCCTCTTAATAGGTGCACATTTTGTCTTCCAAGGCCGTGGGTTTTAGTTCTATTGCCTCTTTACAATTGAATGAAGACGATTCTATTGGATGATAGTGGTCATGACCAACTAACAAAGGAATTTTTTTATAGTTCTTGGCATAGTAAGAGAATGATCCATAGAACACAACATCATGTCTTATTAAGGCATTGAAATGTGCACGACCATTGGCTTGCAGTAGAGAAAAAAATTAAAGATGCACTAGGTAAATCGATGCAGAGGATTCTTATGTGACACTTAGTGGGATTTGGAATTGAAAGTAGCTACTGTGCTAGCCAAAGGGAAACATTTATACTGCAAATGGCGGCAAAATATTTTGCAAAGAATGTAGCCACCATGCCAAACTGGGAGGTCAGCTTGATATTGCAGATGAAAGTTTTACCTAGGTATATAGGGCCATGAATGGGAATGCATTTATCTAATGCCTAGTGCATGGGAAAAGCTAGCACTTATTGAATATGAGCACAGGACATTTGTTTGAGGCCGCGAGGGTTCAAAATCTAGCAGAATGTGAGGACCACTAAAATGAAGGAGAAATCAAGTTTCCTTGCTAGCTCGTGAAGGTAGAGGCTGATGTCAGCAGAGAGGTGCGGGGAAGCAGGGAAGTGAGGTGTGAAGCTTTATTTTTAAAAAGTTTTAAATTATATTGAACGTAAACTGAGATGATTTTTTGCTGCCATCATCAAATCAAACAGGATAGCAGGGATTGGTCAGAGTTCATGGTGGGGCCCGCGCATAAAGTTTTAATGTATTTCTTGATATTTTATATTTCCAGATGAAGGAATTTTGAAGTTTTGACTATTTTAAAAACAAAGTCTTAAAATATAATGTGAAAAGTGAAAAATCCTAGGGAGATAAGTTTAGTGCTCGGGGAAATAATTAAAATTTTCACGAGATAGGTAAAGAGTGCAGCATAAAGTTTGAAAGCTAGAGTAAATGATTTTAAAAGGCCCAATTAAGTGAATTAATTATTCACTTTATGAGAAAAGGTTTTCTTTGCTAGGGGTGAATGAGTTTTCATTGACAAAATAATTTTACTTTGGCTGGGAAAATATTAAAAGAAGAAAATATTCTTCATAGGAAAATTATTTTCTTCAGCTATGAAAAGAGAAAGAGCAGAGTAAAAGTTTTTACAAAGGAGCAGAATGTTGGTAACCCAAGTAAAATGGAGTGAAGGTTTTCACAGTCAAGGTAAGTTTTAGAGTGGAGGACTTTGTCAGTGGCAAACAAATTTTTTCAACGGAAGGGCATAAAGGATGAAGAACGTTATCATGAAGGGAATATTTTCTATTATAGGGAAAGCAAATGAAAAATGCATGAACCAAGGAATAGATTGAATATTCTTCATGAAACAAGGGCAATTACAGATCAATGGAGAAGAATGGATCTAGTTGTCAACTATAGATGTAGTTTTAGGCTTTCTCCTTCTTCTATATCCTTTCTCTTCTTCTCATTTGTAAAGGGTTCTAGAGTTCTGAATTAGGAGAGTCAGGTAGAATAGTGCTAAGTCTGAGTCATATTTAGAATAGGTAAATTTTAATAGTTTGCTTTTATGAGCAAGTGGTAACCAATTTGTGTAGAAACAAATTAATATTCATGAAGTTGTCTCCAAATTTGTATGCTTTTAATTATATGAATTCAATATATCAAGGATTGATTGAGTTTTTCATCACTGTTTTCCTGTGATTGTGTTCTTTGGCCATGGTTCTCTTTCAAGTAAAGAGTTAAATTACTATGATCAGATAGCTATAATTTTGAGTGCACAAGTGGGATTGGTAAGTATAAATTTATGGAAATATGAGTGGGTTTTTTAATATAAGGCATTAACATATTTTAAGTCCATTAGTTGAACTTAATTTTTTGATAGGATCTCTATTATAGTTTTATATTTGACTCCATGGCCCATGATTAGGCAATGACCTATCACAAAGCTTGAGACTTTTTTAGAAACAATCTAATCATATTAAATCCCTGTTACTTTGGTCCTTTTGTTTTGTTGTTTAAGTTATCTTTGTTTCATGTATCTTCATGATATTTGGGAGAGGACAGAGGATGAATTTGAGAGAATTCCATCTATTATCCCTCTAAGTGTTTGAGATGAAGATATCTAAGTTATGTGTTCTCAATAATGTTCAATGCAAATGGGATTATGCTTGAACTTGGCAGAATCTACAATATCCATGTAACATCCCGTTATGCAACCCTGAAGGTTAAGAGCCAAAAGAGGACAAGATAATTCTTTTTTTTTTTAAATAAGGAATAAAATACACATAAAGTTAATTACCGATTCGATAAAATGACAACAAACAAGGTCAAATATAACCTAAATGACATACAAAAGGAGAGGACTAATCCACTCTCCAAAGAAAATCCAAACAGGAGCAAAAATGATAGCTCCAGAGATTTGCTCTGGAACTTGCTGCTCTGCTCCGGAACTTGCAGTTCTAGAGCCTGATACTATGGAACCTACAGTTTAGGAGCCCAATACTACGGAACCTATAGTTCCTGGCGGTTCTAGAGCCCAATGCTCCAGAACTACTATTCCTGGAGCCCAATGCTCTGGACCCGGTTTCTACCCACTGGACAACAACAAAGGACATCGGTGCTCTGGAACTTGCAGTTTCAGAGCTCTCTGCATTGGTGCTCTGGAACTTGCAGTTCTAGAGCTCCCAACTTCTGAACCTATTGCTGCTACACTCAAATAGAAATAGTAGGCACCAGTGCTCCGGAACCTATTGCTGCTACACTCAAACAACAACAGAAGGCACCGGTGCTCCAAAACCTGGGCAGATTGCCAAAGAGGAGAATCACACAACTATGGATCTAACTTAAACATGAAAATTAGTGACATAAAAGAATTTAAGGATGATCAAAGAACATTCAAGCCCGATACCAACATCGGAGCCCGTAAACCAAGATAAATATCACATATCTTCTCATTAAACTTACGATTAATTTTCTCTCTCAAGAGAGTACAATATGCATAAGGAACAAGTATGACTACAATTACATTTTCATGGAAGAAATACAACATCTATAGAGGTATATACACAAGGCATGTACATGAGTATATGTGATAAACAAATACAAGAGAGAGAGAGAGAGAGAGAGAGAGAGAGAGAGAGAGAGATCGATTCCAACCGGTACCTCAACCTGTACGTCGATCCCCAATGGCGCTGGCAACACCTCCCTACCATGTGGCTCTAAAGAGACCACCCCACCATGCTCGGAGGTAGTCACAAGGACCAAGAAAAAATTATAAAGCATGGAAAACATATATGGCCACACTCACATCAAACATGAAGCAAACACAAAATACAATGCATATGACCAATATCACAACATGAAAATGCTCATACAATTTAGTATGTTGGGTACTACTCAAGGCTACTAAGATGCAAGTTGCAAGATCACAAATTGAACGAGGAGACTCAACCATGCCCAAATCAACACCCCGCAGATGGATAGGCCTTCTTGAGTGCATCCTTAGCCCTTTTCAAGAGCTCAAGGCCATGCACAATGACTCATTATCATATTAGCTTTTACTCTATCAGGCTGCTCTAATGACCTTGACTTAAACTCATCTCGTTTAACCAAATGAGGAATCCATAAGAGAAACATGAAACAGTGAAAAGTCACTAAAAACCATCATTAAAACCTTTTGAAACAACCAAGTAACATTGCTACAAAAATCATTTAAATATCTAATCACATATGCCAACAAGTAGATCATCTACCATTCAAGCATTCACCATCAATTTGTAAAATGGAAACCAATCATAAAATCAATATAACCTCATAAAATAATCTTGTAAAACCACTCTTAAAATAGTGAAAACCACTAAGTGGTGGTGCCACAAAACATGGTTTCAGTGTTGTTCAAACGAATAAGAAAGAGGCATAGAAATCTAATAAAAATATAAAATGCCTAGATCAAAATTCTAAGCTTGACCAAGTTCATATTTCGGTGTCTTAATTTGGAATACACCTTCAATTTTGTTTTTAGAACCGAAAACAAGGTGCTGTTTTGAAAACTATCATTTTAAGCATGGTTGGGCAAAACATGAAAAAAATGAAAGTGCTCGGATTAAAAATTGGACGAAGACCCAGATGAGATATGCACATTTCTAATAGGAATGCACCTTTATTTCATGTGAATAACAGGTGGTTTAAGAGCAGCACAGAAAAATGACATTTTAACAAGTAGGAACAATTTGACCCAAAAATAGAAGTGCCTAGAATTAAAATCTGTCAAAGACCCAGTTCATATTTTGACATTTCCACATGAAATCCACCCCTTAAACCTGTTCTCAAAAAGAGAGTATTGAGCAGCAAAGAAAATTATTTTTTAACAAATTGCATAAATTTTGGCTAAAATAGAAAGTGCTCTAAATTCATTTTGGACTCCAACCCAGTTGGAAATTAAATGTTTTTTGGTGAATCTCATAGCTGGATTTGAGTATTAAACTAAGAGATTTATATAGATTTAGAAAAGTATCAAACTTTCTCCAAAATAAATACAATAACCAGGCTGAAGGTAAAACTCGAAACTTAAAATACCATGACAACACCTAAAGCAGCCAAGACTCCCAACAGATTTAATTACACACACACATACATTTCCAATTTATAACTTCAAGAAATGCACACAGAAAAATACCTCTAATTTCTACCCAAATTTGAGATGGAGGAAAGCTCAGCTTGCAAGGCACGGCTAGCTTCCAACTTCGGACAGCAAGGGGGAAATGGTATGTTGCCAATAAAAAACAACTGCCCACCTTTTTCTTCTCAAATAAACTCCTACAAATCTGCTGCCCAATTTTTGGGGTTTTTCTCCATTTTCTCCCAGCAGCAATTTTTCTTCTTCTTTTCCAAAAGAATGCTCCCCCAAAAATAGTTCAAAACAAAATATATATTATCTCCAAGACAAAGTTGCCCTTTTTATTTGATTTCTTTTTTTTAAAACTAACTGCTCAACACAATAAAATGAAATAAATCATTTTATTAAATAAACTATTAATGTTCTTCAAAGAAACTAATTAAAATCTCTATTATACAACATTCTCCATTTCCACATGAAATAATAATAATAATTTAAATCCAACATTGAAATACACGAACTCCCCCAAATAGGATTTAAATAAGACTATAAGAGTTCACCAAACGAAATTGATAAAATCATTTTAAAATTATTAAATAAAAATAAATCATTCTCTCGAATGATCAATAAAATCAATTAAAAACAAAATATTTAAAACCTCGTGGATATAACCATTCAAATATCCAATCGATAAACACCATAAAATACCATAAATGAAACCACGTCAAAACACTGACAACCAAAATAAGGCCATATAATAGATTCATGGAAACCATAACAAAACACCTCAACAAGGCATATTGGTAAACCACATATAACTGAAGGGTGTTCCGGATGTTACCGTTAGGTAACCGGATGGTAAGAAAATAAAGGAACACTGCACTAATGAGGTATAGTGGGCTAGGGTAGGGGACATTTGGCCTGTATGACTACCTCCAATTACCACCATTAGGGAATAGGAGTACGCTCAGGCCTATGAATCCAAGCGGAGTCGATACTCAGTACCTGCATCACTCCAATTACACATCAAGGTACATGTGCATATAACATATATCATATAGTTGAAACAACATCAATTATTAGGAAGATAATCATGATATCGTAAGCCTCTTGAATACGAGTGTTACGACATCATCCCTTCCAGTCCATAATCATACAAAAACAATTATAACTAGCATGTAATCCAGCATAATACTAATCATGATGACCTATCGCATAATCATCAATGTTTAATCTCATTATAACAATATTTATAATGCTAAATGAAAATTAAAATACCATCTTACCCAGGCTAGAGTTAGAGAGGTGTTACATCCACACACTGGGAGCTCTGGTATACATGAGCCTACTATGTTATGTTGTGTTTTCATGTGTGGCATGAGCTTGTTAAATTATTTTCCAAAGTCTTGATTGACTAGCTTTCATGCCTTAGTATGGTGTATAGATTTTCCATGTGATGACCTATTTTGATGCGTTCCTAGTTCCCTTTAGGATACCCCTAAAGGTAGAGCCAGAGGCAAGTTAGAGGTAGAGCCCATGTTGGAGCACTAGGATCCCTATTTTTGGTTGATACCTGCTTCGTGTGTTGGGTGTGGTGGATGGCAAGAAGTGATGTTGTTTCCTGCCCCTTGCATGTTTTGTTGAGGAATGCTTTGGTGAGGATTAGTTAGACCCTTGAGCCTACGAAGAAGTGTGTTTTGATTGATCTCCTTCTTGATGTGTGGCTCTTTCATTGTGTAAAGGGTTATGACCCTTGAGTAGTCCCTGAGTGTGTTTGTAGCCTATGTGGTTTTGGAGTGATTTTGCATGACATATTGCATTGAAGTTATAAAATATGGTAATAGAAAATGAATTATCGTGTTGTTGGAGATTATTGCATGCTCTCTTATGATTGATGCATTTGTGTGGAAGTGATCATGTGATGATGAAACCATGTTTGCATTCATGCATGTGTCAGAATTGTGAATTTCTCCCTCTCCTCTCTCTTATTATTGGTTTAACAAAGATGCTTACCTTGAGTGTGTGGGGTATTAAAATCCATTGTGTGCTATCCTTCTGGAGCAAATGCTTATGCATTCATGAAGATTTGTTTTGTTAGATCAAACCTTGGGTAAAGGACCTAAGTCCCCAAGTTGCATTCATAATCATGAATCATGTATGAATATGAATAGAAAATTGTACTATATTGAGTAAAAGTTTAGAGAAAAGGGAATAGTGAAGCCATTTCAAAGTTAATGATGAATGAAAATGATTAATGTATGATGAAGTGGTAATATTGCATGCCTTGTTTTGAGTAAAAATTATAATGATATTGCACTATGTATAGGAAATAAATGTGGTTAGCATATGTGTGTGGTAAGGTGATTTACCACTTAATAATTGCGAATGTGAGAATTATTATGGCATTGATGACTTACTCCATGTAGCACTGTGATATATTGCATGTAAAAAAATGTTGTAATTACAAAATTATGTTTAATGATATTATTGTCTTGAAAACAAAATATTGTATGGATGTTGGGAGTACATGTTATTGGGAAGTTTGTATTGTTCTTGCACAATTAATAAGTGGATAAGTGTTTTATTTTGGTAAGAGGAAATTGGAAAAAAGTACCCCCTACTATGTGAACATCATGTATTAATGCTCATGTTGAGTGTTGTGGATATCATGTGCTTGAGTTGTGTTCCTGTGGGATTGTGGTACAGGGTACCCATCCATGGATGATATGATTTTGGAAAGGGATTCACATTGATTATGGAAATATATGTATTTATGGTATGTGATCTTTGGAAAGTAATGGAATTGAGTATGTAAATGTAACTCCCCTATATATGTGAGAAACCTGTAACTGTGTATTGGTTGAGTGTTGTGAATACCCCATACTTGCATTGTGTGCCATGGATGGTGATACTGTGTACCCATCTATGAGGAATATGTTGTATTTTAGGTATGGGATTAACCATAGCATTTTGTGTGATTGTATTTTGTTACTTGATTGAGGGCCAACCCACATGTGGTTGAAATTTATATATATACAAGAGTAGCCAAAAGTTAGTTTTGTAGATTCTCTTCTTTTGGTTCTCTAGTCCCTCAGTCTGTGAAGGGGTAGTAGCAATCACAAAGTTCCTTGGGCGGGGTGTGCTACATGTGCATATTGCGATGTAGAGTAGTCTCAGCTCAACCAATCCCAAGGAAAGTACTCACTACTTCCCCTTATGATGGATCAAGGTACTTGATCCATATTTGTTATCCTTTTTCCTAGATTTGAGTACAACAACATTGGTTTGTTAGTTTTGCTTGGCCGCCTATAAGGGTGTTGAGTTGGCTTTAATGAGTCAACCTCGCCCATATTGATATACTCATATATGAATTATATATACCATATCTACAAGTCTTTCTACATGATGCAATATATACGATGCCATGTGCATAGACACGTGAAGGTGCACTATTATTTTGTGTTATGATAGCCTACTCGTGTGGTGAGCGTAATGGGGCCTCGTACACTTGTAGAGGGTCACTCATGCTTGCTTTTGACAATGTTTGGGTTGGTTAGCATATGGGTATGTCCTAGCCATGTATACCTCTAGCTACGGCGAGTACTTGCGTGTGCCTTCTCCACGAGGTATCACTATGTGGGGTGTGTTATGCACGTGCCTACTTCCACATAGCCACATACACATTGCCATGCGGCATACAACCAGTACGTGCCTTCTCCAACTTACGTATGGCCATGCTGCACCAAGACGCGATTCGAGATGGGGCCGAGGTGCACATCCCATGCAAGCAGCCAAGAAGTGCATGGGCCACTTGGCGAGTCCATGCTGCGTGATGACACGATGCGAGGTGTAGCCTAGGAGTACACCTCATGCCATGTGGTTGGCGTGCTCACTCCGCACCACATGAGGAGCTATTGCAATAGTTAGACGTTGTTCCCTCCTTCCTCTTTTGGTGGCTAGTATCTAGTCACACAGTGTTGTACAGTGCAATTTCAAAGATTGCAGACTTTCCTTATGGTTATTGATGATATTCTATTGATTGTGAAGGCTAACACTTTATTTATATTTGATTGTGATGGTTTAGCCACACCTTGTGATATTCATTAGCATGTAACTCTCATGGTTACATTTGATTTAGTGTTGAAATTGTGCACATTTCTTGCTTTAATGCTGAAATTGAATCTTTATTTGATATTTATTTAAGATCTTCGGTGGCTAAACTAGTTTCCTACTTGTTGTTTTCAAATGTCAGTCTTGTGTTGTAATGTAACTCCTCATCGGGTATGGGAGAGCCAGACTTGGTTGAGAGTATACGAGGAAGTAGACATATGGAACCTTGAGGATGGGTGTATGTGAGGCTATTATACAGCTAGGACCCACTACCCACCTATGTGTGATGACCATTTCTTGGAGGCTAACCACCTTATACAAGAGATATGTCATTGTGGTCTTGTTTAGATGGTCTCACCATGTGCGTGTGACCTAACACCATCAAACCACTGAGTGTGAGGTATGGATTATGTGAGATGGATATTGACTCTTAGCTCATGGATTAGTATGCTACTTCCCGGTGTCCAGATGGACCCTTGTGCAGCCTTGTGATGTGATTCCCAGTGATGTAAGTATGTACATATGTATAAATGCATGTTTCATATTGGCTATGGTTTCATATGAAAAAGTTCAAAAGTTGGCTTATTGTGCTTTAGAAAGTGTAAATTGTTATATTTTGTAGAAAATGATGCCAAATGTGTTCTAATGTGTGGGATTGAAAGTGTGTGGAAAACAATTATTGTTGCAAACATTGGTGTTTTGGAAAGAATTGAGTGCTTATGCATCTGCTTTACCCTATTCTTAGTGGAAATCAAAGAGTATTTTAATCTATCCTTGAATGAATGTGGATGTTAAAATAAATGCTTATTTTGAGAATTAGCATACATGTGATGTTAGCAAAATTAACCATGCTATTTTTATTTCATGTTGAGATTTTATAAGTAAGGAATATGTCAATATATTGATAATGATTCCTAGAAAGGTAAATGCTAAATGGATGTCCTTTCTATTTGGTCCAATGGTCAATGGTGTATATTATATTTCTCATCTTTGGAATGAAGTACAATCGATTAATGATGATTATTATATTTTGAGTACTAATGTGTGACATGGCTACATATTGAGATTACATGACTTCCAGGAGTAAGTCAAATCTTAGGGAGGGAGGATGTAACACCTCTCTAGCTCTAGCCTGGGTAAGATGGTATTTTAATTTTCATTTAGCAATATAAATATTGTTATAATGAGATTAAACATTGATGATTATGCGATAGGTCATCATGATTAGTATTATGTTGGATTACATGCTAGTTATAATTGTTTTTGTATGATTATGGACTGGAAGGGATGATGTCGTAACACTCGTATTCGAGAGGTTTACGATATCATGACCATCTTCCTAATAATTGATGTTGTTTCAACTATATGATATATGTTATATGCACATGTACCTTGACATGTAATTGGAGTGATGCAGGTACTGAGTATTGACTCCGCCTGGATTCACAGACCTGAGCGTACTCCTATTCCCTAATGGTGGTAACTAGAGGTAGTCATATAGGCCAAATGTCCCCTACCCTAGCCCACTATACCTCATTAGTGCAGTGTTCCTTTGTTGTCTTACCATTCGGTTACCTAACGGTAACATCCGGAGCACCCTTTAGTTATATGTGGTTTACCGATATGCCTTGTTGAGGTGTTCTGTTATGGTTTTCATGAATCTATTGTGTGGCCTTATTTTGGTTGTCAGTGTTTTGACATGGTTTCATTTATGGTATTTTATGGTGTTTATCGATTTGATATTTGAATGGTTATATCCATGAGATTTTAAATATTTTGTTTTTAAGTGATTTTATTGATCATTCGAGAGAATGATTTATTTTTATTTAATAATTTTAAAATGATTTTATCAATTTCTTTTGGTGAACTCTTATAGTCTTATTTAAATACTATTTGGGGGAGTTCATGTATTTCAATGTTGGATTTAAATTATTATTATTATTTCATGTGGAAATGGAGAATGTTGTATAATAGAGATTTTAATTAATTTCTTTGAAGAGCATTAATAGTTTGTTTAATAAAATGATTTATTTCATTTTATTGTGTTCAGGAGTTAGTTAAAAAAAAAAAATCAAATAAAAATGACAGCTTTGTCTTGGAGATAATATATATATTTTGTTTTGAACTATTTTTGGGGGAGCATTCTTTTGGGAAAGAAGAAGAAAATTGTTACTAGGAGAAAATGGAGAAAAACCCCAAGAATTGGGCAGCAGATTTGTAGGAGTTTATTTGAGAAGAAAATGGTGGGTAGTTGTTTGTTATTGGCAACATACCATTTCCCTCTTGCTGTCCAAAGTTGGAAGCTAGCTGTGCTTTGCAAGCTGAGCTTTCCTCCATCTCAAATTTCGGCAGAAATTAGAGGTATTTTTCTGTGTGCATTTCTTGAGGTTATAAATTGGAAATGTATATGTGTGTGTAATTAAATCTGTTGGGAGTCTTGGCTGCTTCGGGTGTTGTCATGGTATTTTAAGTTTCGAGTTTTACCTTCAACCTGGTTATTGTATTTATTTTGGAGAAAGTTTGATACTTTTCTAAATCTATATAAATCTCTTGGTTTAATACTCAAATCCAGCTATGAGATTCACCAAAAAACATTTAATTTCCAACTGGGTTGGAGTCCAAAATGAATTTAGAGCACTTCTATTTTAGCCAAAATTTATGCAATTTGTTAAAAAATAATTTTCTTTACTGCTCAATACTCTCTTTTTGAGAACAGGTTTAAGGGGTGGATTTCATGTGGAAATGTCAAAATATGAACTGGGTCTTTGACAAATTTTAATTCTAGGCACTTCTATTTTTGGGTCAAATTGTTCCTACTTGTTAAAATGTCATTTTTCTGTGCTGCTCTTAAACCACCTGTTATTCACATGAAATAAGGGTGCATTCCTATTAGAAATGTGCATATCTCATCTGGGTCTTCGTCCAATTTTTAATCCGAGCACTTTCATTTTTTTGATGTTTTGCCCAACCATGCTTAAAATGATAGTTTTCAAAACAGCACCTTGTTTTCGGTTCTAAAAACAAAATTGAAGGTGTATTCCAAATTAAGACACCGAAATATGAACTTGGTCAAGCTTAGAATTTTGATCTAGGCATTTTATATTTTTATTAGATTTCTATGCCTCTTTCTCATTCGTTTGAACAACACTGAAACCATGTTTTGTGGCACCACCACTTAGTGGTTTTCACTATTTTAAGAGTGGTTTTACAAGATTATTTTATGAGGTTATATCAATTTTATGATTGGTTTCTATTTTACAAATTGATGGTGAATGCTTGAATGGTAGATGATCTACTTGTTGGCATATGTGATTAGATATTTAAATCATTTTTGTAGCAATGTTGCTTGGCTGTTTCAAAAGGTTTTAATGATGGTTTTTAGTGACTTTTCACTATTTCATGTTTCTCTTATGGATTCCACGTTGGGATAAACAAGATGAGCTTAAGTCGAGGTCATTAGAGCAGCCTGATAGAGTAAAAGCTAATATGATAATGAGTCTTCGTGCATTGCCTTGAGCTCTTGAAAAGGGCTAAGGATGCACTCAAGAAGGCCTATCTGCCTATAGGACGTTGTTTTATCCATCTGCGGGGAGTTGATTTGGGCATGGTTGAGTCTCCTCATTCAATTTTTGATCTTGCATCTTGCATCTTAGTAGCCTTGAGTAGTACCCGACATGCTAAATTGTATGAGCATTTTCATGTTGTGATATTGGCCATATGCATTGTATTTTGTCCTTGCTTCATGTTTGATGTGAGTGTGGCCATATATGTTATCCATGCTTTATAAATTTTTCTTGGGCCTTGTAACTCCCTCTGAGCATGGTGGGGTGGTCTCTTTGGAGCCACATGGTAGGGAGGCATTGCCACCGCCATTGGGGACTAGCGTACAGGTTGAGGTACTAGTTGGAATCTCTCTCTCTCTCTCTCTCTCTCTCTCTCTCTTGTATTTGTTTATCACATATACTCATGCACATGCTTTGTGTATATACCTCTATAGATGTTGTATTTCTTCCATGAAAATGTAATTGTAGTCATACTTGTTCCTTATGCATATTGTACTCTCTTGAGAGAGAAAATTAATCATAAGTTTAATGAGAAGATATGTGATATTTGTCTTGGTTTACGGGCTTCGGTGTTGGAATCAGGCTCGAATGTTCTTTGATCATCCTTAAATTATTTTATATCATTAATTTTCATGTTTAAGTTAGATCCATAGTTGTGTGATTCTCCTCTTTGGCAATCTGCCCAGGTTCTGAAGCACCGGTGCCTTCTGTTGCTGTTTGAGTGTAGCAGCAATAGGTTCCGGAGCACTGGTGCCTACTGTTGCTATTTGAGTGTAGTAGCAATAGGTTCCAAAGCTAGGAGCTCTAGAACTACAAGTTCCAGAGCACCAGCGCCCTCTGTTGCTGTCCAGTGGGTAGAAACAGGTTTCGGAGCATCGAGCTCTTGAACCGCCAGGAACTGCAGGTTCCGTAGTATTGGGCTCCTGAATTGTAGGTTCCGTAGTATCGGGCTCCAGAACTGCAAGTTCCGGAGTAGAGCAGCACGTTCCAGAGCAAATATTTGGAGCTATCCTTTCTGCTCTTGTTTGGATTTTCTTTGGAGAGTGGATTAGTCCTCTCCTTTAGTATGTCATTTAGGTTATATTTGACCTTGTTTGTTGTCATTTTATCAAATCGGTAATTAAATTTATGTGTATGTTATTCCTTATTTAAAAAAAATAAATAATTATCTTGTCCTCTTTTGGCTCTTAACCTTTAGGGTTGCGTAATGGGATGTTACGATCCATCACTCAAACATCTGAGAACTATCCACTTTCGTAGGTCTGTAATTTGTTGTTTGGCATAAGTTTATCTTAAAATTAGGCCTATAATTAGGAGTACCCTCCCGAGTCCTGTGGAGCTCAAAGTGACGAAGGCTTTCATAGCCTTGTTCTTTGGATTTTCTTGTCTTCAACTTGTTTATAGTGCAGATTCCTTATCCTAAACATTATATCCCCTTGTTTAGGCATTGTGTTTCTACTGGGGAGAACTCTAGTGTTATCCATTTGAAAAGAGTCAATCAGTTAGTTGATCTATAGTTTTGGGTTAGATGATCCAAGGACCTGCATACATGAAGGAGATTACTACAACATTTCTGGTGTATTCTTGAAGTATGATGCTTTGCTGGTGGAGAGAACTCAAAAATACCTTGATCTTTGAAGCTCTTTGTTGCTTGAAGATATTTTCCTCTTTCTAAGAGGTAGCGATTCTACATAACATTTTACATCATTGAAAGAGTTGGTTGCAACAGTTCTCAAGTATTTTTCTTTTGTAATATTCCTATATGAAGGTTTTCAATAATTTTTCTAGTTAATATTGTCCCTTATCAAGCATTTTAAGATACTAGTAGAAAGGGAAATGAGAAAATAGGATATTCTGAAAAGATATCTTGAAAAACTAGTTGTAGGGGGAATAAATTTTATTTGCAGAAATGTATTGTTGTCCTAGTTCTCCCACTACAAGCTGTAATATCATGCTTAGAACATAGCCATGTCCTCAAAGGAAAGTGTTCACTAGTAAGAGATATGACCCTCTGTATTTCAGTAAAATCTAGGCTTACGCACATTCTATCCCAAGAAGAATTAATGAATATTTTCCTAATTTTAGAGGAGATTTTGAAGAATCAAAATCACATGTACAAGGTTTTCTTGTTGTGATGGAAGACTATCAAATAGTAGAAGAGGATATTGTCATGAAGTTTTTTGTAAGAACTTTAGAAGATACTACTGAATATTGGTTTTCTAGTCTACCAATGCATTCCATATGTTCATGGCAAGAGCTTGAGAAACTATTCATGGATAAGTTTGGTGAATTGAATGATGAATGTTTGTCTGAAGAAATAAATCTGCACACCCAAGAAAAGTATGATGAGAAATCTGAAAATGAGGTTGAACTTATGTCACCTATTGATGCATTGTGTGATATAAAAAGGTTTGAGGATGAATCCATCTATGATTTTTATGATAGATTCGTGAAATTTTTGCTTGATATACCAAAATCAAAAAGGCTTGATGAATCATTTTGAATTGATTTGTTCTGTGAGAATTGTGAGCTAGGTATGAGTACTATGCCAGCTCACTTGAAGCCCCCTAATCTTAAATGTGTATATCAATGGCTTTCAGTAATTAAGGAAATGATAGATAAATATGGAAGTAATCTCCTAACTCAATTATGTGATGGTACTTTTTAAAGACTTAGTCCAATGGATGCAGATGGTATAGCAAAAGAAAATGATAGTGCATCATGTAGTTATGAGATTTATGTTTTTGAAAAAATCCATGGAGAGAATGTATGCAGAAGAATATTGCAGCCATGATGAGATAGATGAAACATCTGAAGTTTCTTCTATTTTCTTTGAAAATGAAAAAATGGAGAGCAAATTTTCTATAGAAAATAAAGGCTGCAATGATGTAGATGATACTGAAAGTATTTTCTCTTCTATGGACTTTGAATATACAGTTGAATATCTTGTTGATTATGAAGTTTCATGTCTTCATGATGAGAACAATGGTGTTGTAAATGGAAGTTTTCAAACAACTGAAAAACATTCTTGTCTGGGTGATCAAGATGATTTCAAGTCTATATGCAACACTGATGACTGTGATTCCTTTCAAGAGGAAGAGGTAGAGTTAATTTCTTCAAGTAGAAAAATTTTCAACAAGTAAAATGATGATAACATTTCTGAAGCCTCACTATTGCATGATGATGTATATTAATTGAATATTCTTTTTGAAGAGGAGATGTGTAATTAGGAGTATTGTGATACACTTGATCATACTAATTCTACAAGTGTTGAATGTGGCATTGATGCAAGCTTTCATGATGATAATACAAAGGAGCTTACTAATTTGAGAAATTATTTTGAGAATGTTAGTATATCAGCTACAAATGACAAAGTTTGCAATGAATTTCAGTTGGAGAGATCATGCAAAAGCAACTACAATGAAGAAACAAACAATAATTTTTAGTTTGATGGTGAATAATATGACACTACTGATTGTTGTATCAGTATGGACAAAGAAGAAGTTATATGTGCAAGAGATTCATTGGATGAATCGGTTCAGGTAGTTGATTATGAGGATCATGCATATGCTGGTAATGAAAGTGATGAAAAAGGAACTTTTTTCTTGTTTGAATCTTCACCTTCTTCTATTCCTATTGCTAGTTTTGAATATATCACTGAATATTTGCATGAGAATAGCACAAATGTGGTTGTATATGAAAGTAAAAAGGTAGAGACAAATATTGGCACAACTGATGAAGATCTTTATGATGAGTTTGCACTTGAAGAATGTGATTGTGTCAATCATATGGATGCATATGAGAACCTTTTTTTCTAGATTTGCAACTCATATCCCTTCTCATGAGCAGTATGTTTCAGATTTTCATGTTGTTGCAACAGGAGGTAATGTTGAGTGGGATACTCTTTGCAATAGTGAATGTGTTTTGAACACTCACTATGATGATTTTGTTGCAAATGAAGATTCTGAGTCATGAACCTGTACTTGGAGCTTCCTTTTGTGATAACATATTGAGTGCTGACAATCTTTTCCATGAACATAAAGTGGAGAATATTGTTTGGGATGCTAATGCATTTTCTGAATGCTATGATTTGAATGTGGACAATGGACTTGTGGATGTTGACAAGTTTTGTTTTCAAAACCTTGAGGCATATGGTAATGTGATGGGGTAGTGTTGTTGGGATGATGATAAAATCACGTGTGATGCAATTCAGTTAGATGAGTTACAAATGTGTGAGCATTCTTTGCTTAACACACAGGAGGATTGCACATTATTTTTGAAGTATGATTTCTTTTCTAAGCCTAATCTTTTTGAGGGAATTGGTAAATGTGATAAGACTATGTTTTCAGATAGTCTTGATCAGGATCCCCACATTTTGTCACATTCCACAAAACTAGAAAATGAAACAAGTGGCAGTGATGCACCCTATGTCATTTGGTTGCCATGTGACAGTAAAGCTAAATTCAAAGGTGGCCTAACACTTGCCTTTGAAAAAATGAAGTCACTCATATTCTTGTGGTGTGACATAAGCAAGTATGGATTAAAGGGGATCAACTACTTTAACAGATTTATGTTTGATAGGGGTAAAAATTGGTTTCCCTTTTCCATTTGGTGGCCTGGGGCCACCAAATGAGATTAAAAGGTTTAAAAATAAAGACTCTATTGCTCATTGATTCTAGCATTTGGTCTTCTCTCCCAGAAGATTATGAATTTTCACTCTATTCACTGAGCAATAGGTGTCCTAAGAAAGAGCTACTGATGGCACCTTCAAATTTGCAAAATTTGAAGTGCCCATGATCTGAAAATTTACTTTGCACACTCAGAAGTGCCCCTAAAAAATCTGCCTAAGTGACCTACTTTGAAGGGTCATAATTTAAAGCTTGTTGATTTTCATGCCAAATCCCTTGGTGAACATATTCATTTGACATATGTGAACATGCATGTCATTTTTCAACCTACAGTGTTGAGTTTTGATAAGGTTTTGAAAAGAAAAGCTGGAGGGTTTTGGGATTGTTATGTTGTTTGCAAACTCTATCCCGCGAAGTGGCCTCCTATTCAAGTTGATATTTCATAGCTAGATGATTGTCATGAAAAATATTTTTTGCTCTACATTCCGCACACATTCATATGCTCTCTTGTCTAGTTTCAAATCCTCATGATCAAATTTGATATTTTTACCAGGTCAAAAGCAAATGATGTTTGTTATGATGTTACATCTGCATTTTCAAAATGTTTCAAGGTCAAGTTTGACATGTATTATCTTGTGATGAATGAGGATTCAAGGAAAGCCCTCTTGCACACATAATTAGTGTACCCAAATGACCTAGTGTGTCTAGTGGCAGTTCCCCAGGAGATGATTTGGTATTTTTTCAAAGTGACAACTTGGTCAGCCCTAATTGGTATTCAACAGGTGTAGTTGCATGAGTGAGCCACTTTGGCATTGAATATCTTGCACCTCGATATGAGTATTTATGAGTTGTTTGTTGCATTGAATTCTTGGGTCAATTTTTACATACCTGTGTATTTTCGTGACTTCAGAAGGTCATTTGACTAGTTTCCTAGGGTAATTCTAGAGGCCACTTGACCTGTTTTGATCACTATGCAAATGTGCTAGAAAACAGATTTTAATGACAACCCACTTCAATTTTTTCATGCCTAATTCTTTTAGAGGTAGCCTCAAGGTCAATTGAAGGTGAAATTTTTTTTGATATGATTTTTTATTTAACCAGGCCCACATGGGGACTCCACATGCTTTACACATATTTGCATTTGTAAGTGTTTCAATGTTATTCAAGGAGATACAATGCACTCGAATGAAGTGATCCAAGTTTGTGTCACTAATAGTAGAAAGTGGTTTTCAAGGATTTTCAAATTAATTATATGTGGAGATAGTTGTGCTTTCAGATAATCTAGGCATTCCATCAGTTTGAGTGCTTGGATCAATTGGGTGACTGCTTGGTGATGCATAATAGTGAGATAGTAATGAGTGACTATTAACATAAAAAAATTCAAGTGTTTTTAACATATGGAATCCTTCCATTGATTTGTATAAATCAATGAGTTGAAGTCACCATGGGATAAAGCCACAACACTATTTAATCTTGCTAAGTTGTTTGAATAGTTGCATGATACTAAGAAAATTAATCATTTTATGTAGGCTTATGGTGTTCAAGTTTCGTGATAGTGTGGGTTCCTATATACTTGTAGCGATGGCTCAGACCTAGGTGAGATTCAACTAAACCTAGGATTGATCAGAATGCATTCGAGGTGAATAAAAAAAATTTAGATCCTTTATGTATGCTTGGTAACACGGAATTAAAAGCAACATAAGTGAATCAAAGAAAGAATCTAAGCACCATGTCTTTTATGGGGCATGATGATGACTAAAAAGGAGAAGCATTTGCATTTTTTTCAAAGGTGAGTGATCTTGTGGAGTAGCAGCGGGCTAGCACGCAGCTTGGTAAGATCTATTATGACATTTATGATGAAAACAAAGATAATTACTCTGCACTTAAAAAGGAAAAATATAAATCAAAATCCAAGCAGCCTTGATGCAAATAGTAAGTCTCAGAAGAAAGTCAATAATGATCTTCTTCGGAGGGTTGTTACTAGTAAGTAATCTTTGTACATGCATAGAACATTTATTTTTATGGTTTTACAAACCTTCAAGCAGGTCTTTCTATTGATATTCACAACAAACCTAGGTGGGGTTATTGGGAACAAATTTGTCTGAACTCCTTTGCAGATTAAGATCTTGTTTTGTCCTTGCCTAAGCTGTATAATGTTACTAAGATTCACAAGTTTACCATGAGAAAATTTGGCACAAAAACTACATGTTATTAGTATATATGGTAGAACGAACTAAGTTTACAACCTCTGAACAAGTGCATGTTTTGAATTCCAAGGACGTGGGTTTCAGTTCTACTGCCTCTTTACAATTGAATGAAGACAATTCTACAGAAATATTGGATGATAGTGGTCATGACCAACTAACAAAAGAATTCTATTAGAGTTCTTGGCACAACAAGAGAATGATCCACATAACACGGTATCATGTCTTATAAAGGCATTGAAATGTGCATGACCATTGGCTTGTAGCTGAGAAAACAATTAAAGATGCACCAAGTAAATCGATGCAGAGGATTCCTATGTGACACTTAGTGGGATTTGGATTTGAAAGAAGCTATTGTAGCAGCCAAAGAGAAACATTTATACTACAAATGGTGGCCAAAGATTTTGCAAAGAATGTAGCCACCACGCCAAACTAGGAGGTGAAATTGATATTGTAGATGAAAATTTCATGTAGGTATATAGTGTTGCAGTTGGGAAAGCATTTATCTAATGCCTGGTGCAAGGGAAAATCTAGGACTTGTTGAATCTATGCATAGGAGCAGCCAGCGTTTGAAGTGAAAATGTATCAAAATTGTTTGAGGAAATTTCATTTCAAGAAGGCTTCAATGAGGAGAAGATAGATAGCAAGTTGACTACTGTATAGATTTGCTTGAGGCTGCGAGGGTTTAAAATGTAGTAGAATGCAAGGACAAGTGAAATGAAGGAGAAATCAGGTTTCATCGCTAGCCCGTGAAGGCAAAGGCTGATGTCAGCATAGAGGTGCGGGGAGGCAGGGAAGTCAGATGTGAAGCTTTATTTTTAAAAAGTTTGAAGTTATATTGCTCGTAAGCCTGGATGAGTTTTTGCTACCATCATCAAATGAAATGGGATAGTGGGGGCTGGTGAGAGCTCATGGTGGGGCCTGTGCATAAAGCTTTAGTGTATTGCTTGATATTTTATATTGCCTGATGAAGGAGTTTTAGAATTTTCACTATTTTAAAAGAAAAGTTTTAAAATATAACGTGAAAAGTGAAAAAGCCTGGAGAGATAAGTTTAGTCCTCAGGGAGATAATTAAAATTTTCACAAGACAAGTAAAGAGTGTAGGGTAAAGTGTGAAAGCATGGGTAAATGATTTTAAAAGGCCTTATTAAGTGAATTAATTATTCACTTTATGAGAAAAAAATTTCTTTGCTGGGGGTGAATGAGTTTTCACTCACAAAATAATTTTACTTTGGTTGGGAAAATATTAAAAGAAGAAAAGCTTCTTCATAGGAAAATTGTTTTCTTCAGCTGTGAAAAGACAAAGAGAAAGTAAAAGTTTTTATAGAGGAGCAAAATGTTGGTAACCCGGGTAAAATGGAGTGAAGGTTTTCATAGTCAAGGTAAATTTTGAGTGAAGGACTTTGTCGGTGGCAAACAAATACTTTCAACGGAAGGGAATAAAGGATGAAGAAGGTCATCATGAAGGGAATATTTTCTATTACAGAGCAAGAAAATACAAAATGCATGAACCAAGGAGTAGATTGAAGATTCTTCAAGAAGCAAGGGAAATTATAGCTCCACGGAGAAGAATGGATCTAGGTGTCAACTGTAGATATAGTTTTAGTGTTTCTCCTTCTTCTATATTGTTTCTCTTCTTGTCATTTGTAAATAGTTCTGAAGTTCTGAATTAGGAGAGTAAGGTAGAATAGTGCTAAGTTTGAGTCACATATAGAATAGGTAAATTGTAATAGTTGGATTTTATGAGCATGTGGTAACCAATTTATGTAGAAAAAAATTATTGTTCATGAAGTTGTCTCTATATTTGTATGCTTTTAATTATATGAATTCAATATATCAAGGATTTTTTGAGTTTGTCATCACAAATTTCCTATGATTATTTTGTTTGTCCATGGTTCTCTTTCAAGTAAAGAGTTAAATTACTATGATAAGATAATTGTAATTTCCAGTGCACAAGTGGGATTGGTAAGTAGAACTTTATGGCAATATGATTGGGTTTGTTAATGTAAGGCATTAACATATTTAAAATCCAATGGTTGAACTTAATTTTCTGATCAAATATTTGTTATAGTTTTATATTTGACTCCATGGCCCATGATTCAGCAATGACCTATCACAAAGCCTGAGGCATTTTAAGAAAAAATCTAATCATATTAAATCCTTGTTACTTTGGTCCTATTTTTTTGTTGTTTAAGTTATCTCTGTTCCATGTATCTTCATGATATTTGAGAGAGGACAAAGGATGAATTTGAGAGAATTCCATCTATTATCCCTCTATGTGTTTGAGATGAAGATATCTAAGTTATGTGTTCTCAACAATGTTCAATGCAAATGGGATTATGCTGGAACTTGGAAGAACCTACAATACCCATCACTCAAACATCTGAGAACTATCCACTTTCATAGGTCTATAATTTTTTGTTTGGCATAGGTTTATCTTAAAATAGGGCCTACAATTAGGAGCACCCTCCTGATTCCTGTGAGCTCAAAGTGCAGAAGGATTTCATAGCCTTGTTCATTTTCTTTTCTTGTCTTCAACTTGTTGATAGTGTAGATTCATTATCCTAAACATTGTATCCCCTTGTTTAGGAATTGGGTTTCTCCTTAGGGTTGAAGGTTCCAAGAAAAAGAACCAATAGATTGGTGACTCTACTAGGGAGAAGTCTAGTGTTATCCATTTGAAAAGATTCAACCAATATGCTGATCTGTAGTTTTGTGTCAGATGACACAAGGAATTGCATACATGAAGGATATTTTTGCAACATTTCTAGTGTATTATTGAAGTCTAGTGCTTTGTTGATCGAGAGAGATCAAAAATACCTAGATCTTGGAAGAAGATCTATGATAATTGAAGATCTTTTCCTCATTCAAAGAGGTGGTGACTCTACATAACATTTTACATCATCAAAAGAGTTGGTTGCAATAGATCTGAGGTATTTTTCTATTGTAATATTATTGTATGAAGGTTTTCAACAAATTTTCTAGTTAATATTGTCCCTTATCAAGCATTTTTAGATACTAGTAGAAAGGGAAATGAGAAAATAGGATATTCTGAAAAGATATCTTGAAAAACTAGTTATAGGAGGAATACATTTTATTTGCAAAAATGTATTGTTGTCCTAGTTCTCCCACTACAAGTTGTAATATCATGCCTAGAACACATCCATGTAATCAAAGGAAAGTATTCACTAGTGAGAGATATGACCCTCTGGATTTCAATAAAATTTGGGATTACCCGAATTATGTCCCAATAAGAATTAATGAATATTTGCCTAAGTTTAGAGGAGGTTTTGAAGAATCAACATCACAACATGTACAAGGTTTTCTTGTTGTGATGGAAGACTGTCAAATAGTAGAAGAGGATGCTATCATGAAGTTTTTTGTAAGAACTTTAGAAGATATTGCTGAATATTAGTTTTCTAGTCTACTAATGCATTACATATGTTCATGGCAAAAGCTTGGGAAACTGTTCATGGATGAGTTTGGTGAAGTGAATGATGAATTCTTGTCTGAAGAAAGAAATCTACATACCCAAGAAAAGTATGATGAGAAATCTGAAAATTTGGTTGAAATTATGTCACCGATTGATGCATTGTGTGATAGAAAAAGTTTTGAGGATGAATCCATCTATGATTTTCATTATAGATTCATGAAATTTCTGCTTGATATACTAGAATCAGAAAGGCTTGATGAATCATTTTGCATTGATTTGTTTTGTGAGATTTTTGAGCCAGGTCTGAGTACTATGCCAGCTCACTTGAAGCCCCCTAATCTTAAATGCATATATCAATGGATTTCAGTAATTGAGGAAATGATAGATAAATATGGAAGTAATCTCCTAACTAAATTATGTGATGGTACTTTTTCAAGACTTAGTCCAATGGATGCAGATGGTATAGCAAAAGAAAATGATAGTGCATCATGTAGTTATGAGATTTTTGTTTTTGAAAAAATCCATGGAGAGAATGTATGCAGAAAAATATTGCAGCCATGATGATGAACGACATGATGAGATAGATGAAACATCTGAAGTTTCTTCTATTTTCTTCGAAAATGAAAAAATGGAGAGCAAATTTTCTGCAGAAAATGAAGGCTGCAATGATGTAGATGATACTGAAAGTATTTTCTCTTCTATGGACTTTGAATATACAGTTGAATATCATGTTGATTATGAAGTTTCATGTCTTCTTGATGAGAACAATGGTGTTGTAGATGGAAGTTTGCAACCAATTGAAAAGCATTCTTGTCTGGGTGATCAAGATGATTTCAACTTTATATGCAGCCTTGATGACTGTGATTTCTTTCAAGAGGAAGAGGTAGAGTTAATTTCTTCAAGTAGAAAGTGTTTGAACAAGGAAAATGATGATAAAATTTCTAAAGCCTCACTATTGCATGATGAATTATATGAATTGAATATACTTTTTGAAGATGAGATGTGTAATCACCAGTATTATGATACACTTGGTCATACTAATTCTACAAGTGTTGAATATGGCATTAATGGAAGCTTTCATGATGATAAGACAAATAAGCTTACTGATTTGATAAATGATTTTGAGAATGTCAATATATCAGATGCAAATGACAAAGTGTGCAATGAATTTTAGTTGGAGATATCAACCACGAGTAGTTACAATGAAGAAAAAAACTATGATTTTTGGTTTGACAATGAAGAATATGACACTGCTGATTGTTGGAGCAGTATGGATAAAGAAGAATATATGTGTGCCAGTGATTCATTGGATGAATTAGTTCAGGTAGTTGAATATGAGGTGCATGCATATGTCGGTAATGAAAGTGATGAACAAATAACTTTTTTCTTGTTTGACTCTTCACCTTCTTCTATTCCTTTTGTTGGTTTTAAAGTTATCACTAAATGCTTGCACGAGAATAGCACCAAATGTGGTTGTATATGAAAGTGAAAAGGCAGGGAAAAATATTGGTATAGATGATGAAGCTCTTTATGATAATTTTTCACTTGAAGAATGTGATTGTGTAAATCATATGGATGCATATGAGAACCTTTTTTTCTTGATTTAAAACTCATAGCCCTTCTTATGAGCAGTATGTTTCATATTTTCATGTTGGTGCAACAGAAGGTAATGTTGAGTGGGATACTCTTTGCAATAGTGAATGTGTTTTGAACACTCACAATGATGAGTTTTTTACAAATGAAGATTATGAGTCATATGAACCTGTTCTTGGAGCTTCTTTTTGTGATAACATATTGAGTGCTGACAATCTTCTCCATGAACATGAACTGGAGAATACTTTTTGGGATGCTGATGCATTTTCCGAATGCTATGATTTGAATGTGGTAAATGGACTTGTGGATGCTGATAAGTCTTGTTTTCAAAACCTTGAGGCATATGGTAATGTGATGGGGTAGTGTTGTTGTGATGATGACAACATCACCTATGATGCAATTCAATTGGGTGAGTTACAAATGTGTGAGCATTCTTTGCTTAACATACATGAGGATTGCGTATTATTTCTAAGGCATGATTTATTTTCTAAGCCTAATCTTTGTGAGGGAATTGGTAAATGTGATAAGATTGTGTTTTCAGATAGTCTTGATCATTATCTACACATTTTGTCACTTTCCACAAAATCAAAAAATGAAACAAGTGGCAGTGATGCAACCTATGTCATTTGGTTGCCATGTGATGGTAAAGCTAAATTCAAAGGTGGCTTGACACTTTCCTTTGAAAAAAATGAAGTCACTCATATTGTTTTGGTGTGACAGAGGAAAGTATGGATTAAAGGGGATCAACTCCTTTAATAGATTGGTGTTTGACGGGGGTAAAAATTGGATTCGCTTTTCCATTTGGTAGCCTGGGGCCACCAAATGAGATTAAAAGGTTGAAAAATAGACTCTATTTCCCATTGATTCTGGCATTTGGTCTTCTCTCCCAGAAGATTTTGAATTCTTGCTTTGTTCACTGAGGAACAAACGTCCCCAGAAAAAGCCACTGATGGCACCTTCAAATTTGCAAAATTTGAAGTGCCCATGATCTGAAAATTTACTTTGCACACTCAAAAGTGCCCCTGAAAAATCTACCCCAGTGACCTACTTTGAAGGGTAATAATTCAAAGCTAGTTTATTTTCATGCCAAATCCCTCGGTGAACGTATTCAATTGACATATGTGAACATGCATGTCAGTTTTCAGCCTCTTGTTATGAGTTTTGACAAGGTTTTGAAAAGAAAAGATGGAGAGTTCTGGGATTATTCTGTTGTTTGCTTACTCTTTATCCTACGAAGTGGCCTCCTATTCAAGTTGATATTTCACAACTGGATGATATTTCACAGTTAACCTACTTTGAAGGGTGATAATTCAAATCTAGCTGATTTTCATTGCAAATCCCTTGGTGAACATAGTCATTTGACATATGTGAACATGCATGTCAATTTTCAGCCTCCTGTGATGAGTTTTGATAAGGTTTTGAAAAGAAAACCTTGAGGGTTATGGGATTGTTCTGTTGTTAGCTTACTCTTTGTCCTATGAAGTGGCCTCCCGTTCAAGTTTATATTTCATAGCTAGATGATTTTCAAGACAAACGGTTTGTTTCCCTGCATTCCCCCCACATTCATATGCTCCCTTGTCTAATTTTAGATCCTCATGATCAGATTTGATATTTTTACTAGGTCAAAAGCAAATGCAGTTTGTTCTGATTTTACATTTGCATTTTTAGAATGTTTCAAGGTCAAGTTTGACCCTTATTATCTTGTGATGAATGATGATTCAAGGAAATCTCTCTTGCACAAATACTCAGTGTACCCAAATGACCTAGTGTGTCCAGTGGTAATTCCCTAGGAGATGATTTGGTATTTTTTCAAAGTGACAACTTGATGAGCCCTAATTGGTTTTCATGAAGTGCACTTGTAGGAAAGCTTGAGTAAGCCACTTTGGCATTGAATATCTTGCACCTCTAGATAAATCTTTCCAAGCCATTTTTTGCATTGAAATCTTATGTCAAATGTCTACATACCTATGTATTATCATGACTTCATGAGGTCTTTGACTAGTTTCCCAGGGCAATTCCAGATGCCACTTACTTGTTTTGATCATTGTGCAAATGTGCTAGAAATTAGATTTTAATGACAACCCACTTCAATTTTTTCATGCCTGATGCTTTCAGAGGTAGCCTCAAGGTCAATTGAAGGTGAAATTTATTTCCAAACAAAAAAAAATTAGTCGGGCCCACATGAGGATCAAACATGCTTTACACATATTTGAATTTGTAAGTGTTTCAATGTTAATCAAGGAGACACAATGCACTCGAATGAAGTGATCCAAGTTTGTGTCACTAATAGTAGAAAGTTGTTTTCAAGGATTTTCAAATTAATTATATGTGGAGATAGTTGTGATTTTAGATAATCTAGGTGTTCCATCAGTTTGTGAGTGTTTGGGTTAGTTGGGTGACTACTTGGTGATGCATAATAGTGAGATAGTAATGAGTGATTATTAACATCAAAAATTGTAAGTCTTTTTAACATATGGACTCCTTACATTGATTTATATAAAGCAATGACTTGAAGTTACCATGGGATAAAGTCACAACACTATTGAATCTTGCTAAGTTGTTTGAACAATATCTTGATACTAAGAAAATAAATCATTTTATGTAGGCTTATGGTGTTCAAGTTTCCTAACAGTGTGGTTGCATATATACTTGCAGCCATGGCTCAGACCTAGGTGAGATTCAACTATACCTAGGATTGATCAAGATGCATTCGAGGTGAATAAAAATATGTTGGATCCTTTATGTATGCCTGGTAGTGTGGAATTAAAAGTAGCATAAGTGAATCCAAGAAATAATCTAAGCACCATGTCTTTTATGGGGCATGATGATGACTGAAAAGGAGAAGCATCTGCATTTTTCTC
Source organism: Sequoiadendron giganteum (assembly GCA_007115665.2). Taxonomy (NCBI): domain Eukaryota; kingdom Viridiplantae; phylum Streptophyta; class Pinopsida; order Cupressales; family Cupressaceae; genus Sequoiadendron; species Sequoiadendron giganteum. The sequence goes on along the minus strand of CM021103.1, from coordinate 172,644,641 downwards.
AAAAGGTGAGTGATCTTGTGGAGCAACAACGAGCTAGCACGCAGCTTGGTAAGACCTATTATGACATTTATGATGAAAATAAAGATAATTACTTTGCACTTATAAAGGAAAAAAATAAACGTCAAAATCCAAATAGCCTTGAAGCAAATAGTAAGTCTCAGAAGAAAGTCAATAATGATATTCTTTGGAGGGTTGTTATTAGTAAGTAATCTTTGGACATGCATAGAACATTTATTGTTATGGTTTTAGAAACCTTCAAGCAGGTCTTTCTATTGATACTCATAAGAAACACGGGTGGGGTTATTGGGAACAAATTTGTCAAAAGTCCTTAGCAGATTAAGATCTTGTTTTGTGCTTGCCTAAGCTGTATAGTGTTTTTCAGATTCACAAGTTTTTCGTGAGAAAATCTGGCACAAAAACTCCATGTTATCAACATATATGGTAGAACGAACTAAGTTTGTAGCCTCTGAACAGGTGCATGTTTTTTCTTTCAAGGACATGGATTTTAGTTCTATTGCCTCTTTACAATTGAATGAAGATGATTCTACATAAATATTCGATGATAGTGGTCATGACCAACTAACAAAGGAATTTGGTTAGAGTTCTTGGTGCAAGAAGAGAATGATCCACAAAATACAACATCATGTCTTATAAAGGCATTGAAATGTGCACGGCCATTGGCTCACAACAGAGAAAATAATTAAAGATGCACTAGGTAAATCAATGCAGAGGATTCTTATGTGACACTTAGTGGGATTTGGAATTGAATGTAGCTACTAAACCAATCAAAGGGAAATAGTTATACTATAAATGGCGGCCAAAGACTTTGCAAAGAATGCAGCCACCGTGCCAAATTGGGAGGTCAATTTTGGTTGGGAATGCATTTATGTAATGCCTGATGCATGGGAAAACCTAGCACTTGTTGAATATATGTGTAGGAGTAGCCAATGTTTGAAGTGAAAATGTATCAAAATTGTTGGAGGAAATTATGTTTCACCAAGGCTTCGATGAGGAGAAGTTAGAGTTGCAAGTTGACGACTATATATATTTGCTTGAGGCCGCGATGGTTCAAAATGCATCAGAATGTGAGGACTAGTGAAACGAAGGAGAAATAAAGTTTCTCTAATAGCTCGTGAAGGCAGAGGATGGTTTTAGAATAGAGGTGAGAGGAAGTGGGGAAGTGAGGTGTGAAGATTTATTTTTAAAAAGTTTTAAATTATATTGCCCATAAGCCTGGATGATTTTTTTCTACCATCATCAAATGAAATAGGATAATGGGGATTGGTGAGATCTCATGGTAGGGCCCATGCATCAATTTTTAATGTATTGCTTGATATTTTATATTGCTCGATGAAGGAATTTTAGAGTTTTCACTATTTTAAAAGCAAAGTTTTAAAATATAACGTGAAAAGTGAAAAATTCTGGGGAGATAAGTTTAGTGCTCAGGGAAATAATCAAAATTTTCACGAGACAGGTAAAGAGTGTAGAGTAAAGTATGAAAGCATGAGTAAATTATTTTAAAAGGCTAGATTAAGTGAATTAATTATTCACTTTATGAGCAAAGGTTTTCTTTGTTGGGAGTGAATGAGTTTTCACTCACAAAATAATTTTACTTTGGCTAGGCAAATATTAAAAGAAGAAAAAAATTCTTCATGGGAAAATTATTTCCTTCAGCTGTGAAAAGACAAAGAGCAGAGTAAATTTTTTTATAGAGGAGTAGAATGTTGGTAACCTGAGTAAAATGGCGTTAGGGTTTTCACATTCAAGGTAAATTTTAGAGTGAAGGACATTATCGGTGGAAAATAGATATTTTCAATGGAAGGGCATAAAGGATGAAGACAATCATCATGAAGGGAATATTTTTTGTTACAAGGAAAGCAAATGCAAAGTGCATGAACCAAGGAGTAGATTGAGGATTCTTCAAGAAGCAAGGGCAGTTACAAATTAGAATAGAAGAATAGATCCAGGTGTCAACTACAGATGTAGTTTTAGGGTTTCTCTTTCTTCTATATCTTTTCTCTTCTTCTCATTTGTAAAGGGTTCTGAAGTTTTGAATTAGGTGAGTAAGGTAGAATAGTGTTGATTTTGAGTCACATATAGAATAGGTAAATTATAATAGTTGGATTTTATGAGAAAGTGGTAACCAATTTGTAGAGAAACAAATTATTGTTCATGAAGTTGTCTCCAGATTTGTATGGTTTTAATTATATGAATTCAATATATCAAGGAATGTTTGAGTTTGTCATCACAACTTTCTTGTGATTGTGTTGTTTGGCCATGGTTCTCTTTAAAGTAAAGAGTTAAATTACTGTGATCAAATATTCATAATTTTGAGTGCACAAGTGGGATTGGTAGATAGAACTTTATGGAAATATGAGTGGGTTTGTTAATGTAAGGCATTAACATATTTTAAATCCAATGGTTGAACTTAATTTGTTGACATGATCTATGTTATAGTTTTATATTTGACTCCATGGCCTATGATTAGGCACTGAACTATCACAAAGCCTGAGACTTTTTCAAAAAAAATCTAATCATATTAAATCCCTATTACTTTGGTCCTTTTGTTTTATTGTTTAATTTATCTCTGTTCCATGTACATTCATGATATTTGAGAGAGTATAGAGGCTGAATTTGAGAGAATTCCATCTATTAGCCCTCTATATCTTTAAGATGAAGATATCTAAGTTATGTGTTCTCAACAATGTTCAATGCAAATGGGATTTTGCTTGAACCTGGTAGAATCTACAATACCCATCACTCAAACATCTAAGAACTATCCACTTTCACAGGTTTGTAATTTGTTGTTTGGCATAATTTTATATTAAAATTAGGCCTACAATTAGGAGCACCCTCCTAATTCCTGTGGAGTTCAAAGTGTAGAAGGCTTTCACAGCCTTGTTCGTTGTCTTTTCTTGTCTTCAACATGTTGATAGTGAAAATTCCTTATCCTTAACATTGTATACCCTTGTTTAGGCATTGTGTTTCTCTGTTGGTTTGAAGGTTCCAAGAAAAGGAACCAACAAGTGGCATGCATGGAGATACCACTCCTCCCATCACCTACCTCTCAACCCTTGCATTGCTTATCAACAATGATTTTATATAAAAATTTCACCCGTAGTCACGTGGGTAACCAAGGGCTAACCCCCAATGGCTAACATTTTGCACTTGATTAGTTTGCACATGCCTAAAACAGTCCTTTTTAAGTTTTCTATATCTTTTACCCCAGAATGCCCCTTTTTCCAAAGGAGATATTGTTGGAAAGGTAGTTCTCTCCGTTTTCTAATGGTGTAGGTTATTTTAGAAAATTTTGTTGTTTGATGATAATTATTTCTGATTGAAGTTAGATCTTTTTTTGGCTCCAAAGCTTCATAATATTTTGCCACATCCTTCAATTTTCATGATTCTTGCAGTGTTGGAAAGGTATTGATGAGCTCTATCCAACCATGCATGCACTTTTTTCTATTTCTATCCTAGAAATATTGTGATTTCAATTTTTCCTAGTGAGTATATACCAAATATTATTTAGATATTTTGACAATTAGGAGGGTGTTGTTTTGATCATTGTACTTTATTTCAGCTATATTTTATATATTTATCACATATTTTTTCATTTGAGAAGTGTATCATCATTATAATTATGGGTTATACAACTCATCCTTCTATAATGATTATGACTAAGGACAATTATGATTCATAGGAAGAAGTAATAATAACACATTATAAGTGGCTGAATATTTTGCCTCCTCTTTATAGACTAATACTTGAGTCAGAAGCAACATATAAGGAATGTATGCTTGTGGTAATAGGAATGATCATATCAGAGGATTTATTGGTTGTAGTTTTAGTGAAAGCATCTTTAGAGAGACTTACTATAATATTTAAGGAAACTCATGCCCATGCATAGCTTGGACCAAGGTTTGTGATATTTTTGGATATCCACATAATCCTTCATTCCTAGATGATCCTACATTAGATTGCCTCATTCCATTTGATAATATTGACAATATAGTTTATGATGAAAAGAACTTAGATGAGTTTGAATATGATGTTGAAAAAATACTTGACGATCTAGAGACTTATCCTACAAATACTTCTCCAATGGAGATCACACATTCATATTTTGTTGATGACTCATTGAGTAATTCTAGTGATTCATTACAAAAGGTATCTAATTATCTTCTTGATTGGGATTCCTACTTTTCAAACATTGCATCCTTGTTTGTACAATCTCACATTTCAGATTTTGAGGGTTTAATTTTCTTATTTGATGATATTCTTAGAACAACTATTGCCACTTAATTTTATCTTTGGAGCTTTTTCAAGATCAATTTCCATGTGTTCATGGGTTTTCATCTTTTTTGGTGATTAGGAATGTACCTAATTGGATTGTGGTATCATCATTGCCATCTAAGAACATATCAACACATGAACAACTTTTAGAGACACAATACATATGGGTTCATCTTCCTACCAATTCTTATCTGAAATGGGAAGCATTCTTGCATTTGTACTCGGTGTATATTCTTCCAAAGTGGAGAAACATTTTTTTAGGCATTGGATTATGTTATGTATTTAGACATTTACCATATTTGCAAGAGATTACACATTGTGGGGGACATTCTTCTCTCTGTATTTCCCTTTTATGGAAGGGTTATTCATTTTATATACATGATCATTGTATTCCTTGGAGGTATCACTGAGTCCTCCATACATCATCTTGATTTTGTTTTTAATCTCTCTTTTGGAGAGGAGTTTTCTCCCACTAGGTTTTCTCATTTTCTTTGTTTGTGAGAGACTACATTTATTGCATTTGCATTGTAAATGGCTACCTAACATAGCCTTTTAGCTGGGACCGATCATCATTTTTGCATGGTTTGCACAATAATCTTCTCCCTAATTTTCACTTAAGGGGGTGTTGTGAATAAATGTCTTGTACCTAGTTAATTTCCTTACTAGAGACTTAGGGGACATATTCAAATATTAAGTTTACTTAGGATTTGTAGTGTAGAAAATGGTACTCCCTCTTAGGTGATAATACAATTTCACACTTAGTTTTGACCTATTTTATTGACCTTGCATATTGTGAATCAAAATTTTGACTATGTTTTTTTGTATTTCGACTTTGTTTTGGTCTTTAAGGTGATCTGTGCACAAGGAGTTTGTATTTCTGATAGACACACAATGTGCCACATGGTGGTTGCACGTGTCTTAATAATCACTTTCTCCTCAGTCAGAAATCAGACCACATGTCAGCCTGGTGGATGTTTTCTTGCATCCTCTTTTCACAAATTTGAGATTATCCACCCTTTTGACACGTCATCCCTTTGCGCTATGAAGCTGTATCTTGGGAATGTTCACTCGGAGTCTATCGTAATGAATTTTTACTTTTACAATGAAGGGACGTGAGTTGGTGCCGCCAAAGCCACTTGGGTGATCGACAAGACTATTGCTAGACTATCTTTCTAGGATCAGAATGATTACAAGGGCTAATCCTATTGAAATATCTAAACAATATAAATGTGGTAGCTGAAAGTTGATGAGCAGGATTCCAATGACCTAATAAAAGATCTAGAATAGGATTTCTAAGCTATTGGGTTTGGACATCTGATAGTCATTAATTCTAGATGAGGTCAACATTTTTCTCTTCTAGGCAGCTATATATTGAGAGCAACAATATAATGAAGAAGTTCCTGAAGTTTTCCTTATGCTTTCTTAGTTAGTAGAAATATTTTCTTTTAAAATTTCATAGAACACTCCTTCACTCTGGCATGTTATGTCTATTTTATGATCAAACTATTATCGAATTGGAATCCGATCTTTATTTTAAAGTTCATTTAAATTTGAAGTACGAGTTATTCTGAAGAAATATTTGAAACTGTGCATGATATGGTCTGTATCAATATTTCTCTCATTATATCTTCATCTAGGCTAAAACAATGTGTCTTGCTTAATTTGAATAGTTTGATTATCAGATTTCCATGTTGTTTGTGTATATGATTAAGTTATAATCTTTAGAATCTGGACTATGTCTTTGGACTTCTCTATTTTCTTTGTAGGGTTATCATTTCTTCATGATATGCTATATTAGGAGGAATGGTTTATATTACTTTTGAATATTTTTCTATTAATTATGAAACTTTTATGTTTGATTCAAATCTTAATACACATTTCTTGTGGGTCAATTGAATGATTGCATTTGTGCTTGTATCGAGCCTCTATTGTTGTTTCTCCGCCCAACAATGAAGGGAAGTGTTCTATGTCTATCATATCACTCATAGAGGGAGGCTTGTGGTTTTGAAATGTTGTAAAAGCGTTGGTGCATCACCATTTTTATGTTTTTTTGTTTACATTTCTTTTTCCCTTTTCCCAAACTCAGAGAAGAGCCGACTTTCTATAAAAATCTCAGAGGTATTTAGTGAGGCGCATATTGTCCCCCACTCATTGAATTTTCAAGAATACTATTGGAGAGGTGCAAGCTTTTATGATCAACAGTTCTTTTTCTAGCACGCCTGGTGGGACCATTCCAAAGGCCTGATTAGAAGTCAAAAATATTTCTAGATCAGATCAGAGGAAGGAAACTAGAAGTTTCATGCACAGGGTTCAAACAAGAGCATCATCAAAGGGTAACTTTCAGTACTCTTAGTTACGAACCTTGATACCTAAGAGAGGAAGAGTCGCAGGTTCTATATCACCTATGAGAAGTAGAAGAGTAAGGAGTAAGAGTCCAAAGTTTAGAGCCTTATCTACTCCACCTAGATGCCAAAGTTTCCAAATAAGAACACTAGTTTACCCGATATATAGGAATCTTTTCTCCATGGCTCATGTACCCCCTCCCACTCCCAAAAAATTTATAACCTAGGATAGTGTTAGTCCACTATGGCCACCTACTCCACTCGATGTCTGGCTCGCCATACTCGCTAATACCCTCAAGGCTATTCCAAATTTTTTTTGGGAGGAATTTAAAACCCCTTCCAAACACCTCCAAGATGTAGCAGAAGTATGTAGGGTGCACAATATCATGGAAGAAAATATTTCTATGGGATTGCTAGCCACTTCTTTCAAAGGGAAGGCTCAAGACTGATACAAATCTTTGACTTCTAGTTTTATCAGCTCATGGGATGATCTCAGAGAAAAAAATTTCAACATTTTTCGCAGAAAGGAGATCATTCCTTGCTATTACATCAACTAATTACCATCAAGACAGCCCTACAAGAAGCTATGAGCAACTTCAACACTAGGTTTAACAAAACCTTGCAGAGGATCCCAACTACTGCACAACCTCTAGCTGCTATGGAATTCATGTTCTTTTTGAAGGCCATCAATTTAGATATTGTGGTCCAGATAACTTCCATGGGAGGAGATACTCTACCTAATGCCTATGAGTTGCCAGTCTGCACGAAGAATAGTTTGATAGATGTAGGAAAGCTTTCGCCATGACCCTTGATGCCTATTTTTCCTGAAATCTCCAGTGCTCCACTATGAGAAGAGTCTTCTTTGAACACTCTAGCTACATAGACGACGAGTCTAGCTCCACCCCATTCTATGTATGTGTACCCTATAGGATAGCCAAGTACGTCAGGTTCTTCCTCCATGGCAATGAACCTTAATGATATGAAGAGCTTGATGCAATCCTTTGCTAATGAGCTAGTCCTCATCAAGCGATAATAAGAAGCTCCTCTGAAACAAACTTAGATGTACCATGGAGGTAGACCCTTCTATCAACATAATCAACAAAGTACATATCAAGGACCTTCAAGTCAGGGAGGTCAGTAGGCTGCTTCCGCCAACCAAATAGTCCTGGTTACCATGTCATTACAAATGGTTAAGGACAACCATAGCAAAGAATTGGTACTAGGTCAAAATAACCTAGTGGATAATGAAAATGCATGGTGTTTTCCTTGCAATGATAGTCATATTCCTCGGAAGTGCCCCATAGGAAACCTACAACAAAGAATAGAAGAGCAAAGGAACAAAGGTACGCAGCCAAATACAGAAGGATATGACTCTCCCAAGATGGAAAATGCTCGATTCAGAGTTCAGATGCAAGGGATGTCCATAGAGAAAGAGTTGTACATAGCACCCGATCAAGTACTTTTCTTTTGGATGAGAGAAGAGGATGTAGATTTTGCAAACGAAGCTCTGAAAACCAACACTCCGTAGGTACTATCAAATTACAACACTAGATCCAAGAGAAGACTCACCGAGGAATATGTGCCATAGGCTTTGCCTCGTTTTCAGTCTCGCTAGCCACCATCGCATGAGAGACAACTACCCTAGCTATTTAATCAACTTAGCAATGACAAACTCCAGCACCCAACAAATTTCCTGATAAGACATCAAACCCATTCACAACAGATCATCTTCCTCATAAGCCAAGAGACATCCCGCCATTTAGACCAAAGATCTAGCTAGTCAGAACACTCAATGTGGTGGAGCAGATGAAGAAGGCACCTACTAATGTGTTTCGATGGGATGTAATATCTATCTCCGAGCAAAAGACATTGCTACGAGAAACACTAAAAAATGAAGAACCAAGGTCGCAAATGGATGAAGTTCCTTGACATGATCTAAATAAAGACAAAGTGCCTATGTCCAATCCTCAAATCCTGAAGGCTGTAGTTTATACATATGACATGGATAAAGAAAAAGAGAAAGAGATAAGCAAGCCAAATCCCACTCCTTTCTTTTTGACATTAATTGTGGAAGATAAACTTTTGTACAATAATATTATTGACTCTGAAGCCAGTACAATAGTCATGCCAAAGCAAGTGGTTGATACCTTAATGCTCAAGTATGAACCTTTGGAAAAGGGAATCATGCAGCTAGATGGAAAGAAGGTTCTGACAGTCGGTCGGATAAAAGATTTATCCTTAACCCTTTTTTCATGCCCACGTCAGACGGCTTTTCAAGAGGTAGTAATAATCGACATTCCCCCAATTTTTGGGATGTGTCTCTCTAGAGATTTCATCACAAAGCTGGGTAAATATTTGGCACTAGATTGGTCCCATCTAATATTGAGAACCAAACATGGGACAAAGATGAAGATTCTCTCAGAATATTTGCATCCTGAACACATAGTAGACAATGTTGTTCTCTATTTTAAAGCTGCACATACTTATTTTCCAAAGTAAGAAGGGTATTGCATCGAAATGTTGGAAGATGAAGAAGACACAAATGAGTGAACCCCTAAAGAAGAGGTTCTCCTTAACCAGTTCATCGACTCTGACCCATTCAAAAATTTCCCTGCCATGAGACTTGGTACTTATGTCATATTTGATGATGACATGGTCCATCCGAGACTAATGAAAGATTAGGTAAGCTATCATGATCCGATGGATAATCGCCTATGGACCTTGTACTTTGATGGTGTAAAATGGAAAACCGGTTCTAGAGCAGGAGTCTGTTTGTTGTCTCCACAGCCTATCATTTCTAGTTTTTGTGCTCAAATAATGATGCAAAATATGAAGCATTAATCCATGGTCTATTTCTTGTTGAGAGGATGGGTGTGAAAAGATTGCAAGTATTTGTAGATTTTGAGTTGATAGTAAGACAAGTATGTGGACAAGCAGTGACAAAAAATACAAGGATGAAGGCCTATAGACATGGAATATGGGATTTAATTGAGGGTTTTAAAATTTTCAATGTACAAGTTATTCCCCAATCCTTGAATGGTATAGCAGATTGGATGGCTCCCATTGTGTCACAGTTTGAACTAGGTTTTGACTCAAAGTAAAGTGCAGTCTGCATCATTTCCCGACCATCAATTCTGGACAATGATCAAAATTTCCAAGTGTTTGAAGATGATGCTTAGATAACCACTTTCATTCAAAAGTTAGAAGGACCTTTCGACCGTTCGGAATCAGAGTTTCAATTGCCCGAAGGGCAGGTCATTCAACAAAAGGGCAATAAGCTCCCTCAGGGTTTGATTTCCCTCGAGAATCTTTTTGATTGTGAAGATGTGAGGAATGGAAAGTAAAGGTTCATAGCTAACAAAAAGGATTATGAAGAGTTGGATGTCGGGAATGACAAAATGCTAAAAGTTAGATGAAATGTACAATGGGAAGATAGAGAAAGGCTAAGAGATCTATGCTCTAAGTAAGAAGGAGTTATAGCATGGAATTATGATGATCTCAGAGGATATGATCCTGATATAATTCAGCATACCATTTACTTGGCAGAAGTGTTGAAGCCGGTCTGACAAAAGCAAAGTCCTATTAATCTGAAGGTCGAAGCACTAATGGTACAAGAGATCACTAAGCTCATTGAGTCTTGAATCATTTATCTAAATAAACACTCAACTTGGGTGTCTAATTTGGTACCGGTTCAAATGAAATATGGTGATATTAGGCTTTGTATCAATTTTTGAGACCTGAACAATGCCTCATTGAAATATCATTATCCTTTTCCATCCATGGAGTAGATCTTGCAAACAGTGGCCAGGTTAGACATGTTCTCATTGCTTGATGACTTTTCAGGGTACAATCAAGTGCATGTCAAAGATGGTGACCAACATAAAATTATGTTTACCACTAAGTGGGGTACGTTCACATACGCAAAATGCCCTTCAGACTCTCAAATGTCAGCATGAATTTTCAATGGGCCATGGACATTTCTTTCACATGATTGATCAATTCAATCATCCTGATTTACTTGGATTATCTAACTGTTATTTTAAAATTGGAGGTTGATCATTTTGATCACCTAGAACAGATCGTCTAGAGGTGCCAAAAGTTCAAGATTTCTTTAAATCCCAAAAAATGTGTTTTCAAAGTACCTCAAGGTAAACTACTTCAGTTTGCAGTGTCCAAGGAAGGAATTGCAGTAGAATTTGAAAGAGTCAAATCTATAATAGATTTGCCACTACCAGTAAATCAAAATGGGTTACAATCTTTCTTAGGAAAAATCAATTTTGTCAATTATTTCATTTCTGACTTTGCACGTGTCACAAGGCCCATCACCTTGATGCTAAAAAAGAATTTGATTTTCAAATGGACTCTCGAAGGAAAGGAAGCTTTTGAGTAGATAAAGAAGTCTATCTCCACTACTCCGGTACTGGCCAAACCATATTTTTCTAAAGATTTTTTGTTATATGTGTACAACGGTTAGCACAACATAGCTTTTGTGCTCACTCAAAAAGACAATAAGGATAAAGGAGAGAATGTGATTTATTTTCATTCAAGAACCCTTAAGGGTTACGAAACCAGGTATAACTTTGTAGAGAAGCAAGCTTTTGCCATTTTAAAGAGTCTCAAGAAGTTTTGACACCTAGTGTCGGCCAATATGATCACCATTTTGGTTGCTCACCCGAGTGTAAGGGAATACATCACTGAGGGATAAATAAAAAAAAAAAGAGCCAATTGGATCACCAAGATCTTGGAGTACAACGTGGACATCAATCCAATTAAGTTGGTGCGGGGAAGAGTCCTATGTGAATATCTTGCACAAGAGTCAGGTCTTGAACTCGACAAGGAGATTGATCAAGTATTTTCAAATCAGTTCTAATTTGATGAATCCTGGGTAATCGATCAGACATTATACATGCAGAAAGGATACTACCCAATAGCTCTCCCCTCTCACAAATGAAGATACCACTGACCGCAAGGTAGTAGGTACATATTGGTTGAAGGAATTTTATTTAAAAGAAACTATGACGGAGTATTGCTCTGATGTTTAGACAAGTGCAAGTTAGATAGGGTTCTACCAGAATTCCACAACAATCTTGAGGGTGGAAATTTTTCTGCTAAAACCACCACTTTGAAAATTATGCAAGTGGGATACTATTGGCCCTCAATGTTTTCAGAAGTGCACTATTTGGTGCAAAAATGCACTCAGTGCCAATTCTTTGTTGGCAAAAGAAAAAAAAAATCTTTGCCTTTGAGTCCCATTGTAACCAAACAACCATTTGCTCAATGGGGATTAGACTTTGTCGGGATGATAAATCCTATCTCCAGTGCTGGCCATAAGTGGATCCTCACAATGACTGATTACTTCGCAAGATGGACAAAGGATATCGCCCTGAAAGATGCTATAGAAGGTGAGATTGTTAACTTTCTAGAAGGGTGGGTGACCAGGTTCACTTCACCAAAGAATATTATATCCGACAATGCTAGATCCTTCGTAGGTTCGAAGGTGTCGAATTTCACTATTAGGAATGGGATATACCTCAAGACCTCTTCAAATTACTACCCACGAGGGAATGGGTTAGTAGAGTTGACAAATAAAAACCTAACTAGGTTAATCAAGTGCATTGGGTCTGAACGGAAAAGGGAATGGCACGAACATCTATGGGCTGCTCTGTGTGTAGACTAGATCATGCCAAAATAGATCATGAAGATATCTCCTTATGAATTAGTATATGGGAAGGAAGTAGTCTTACCTGTTTCTATGGAACTCCCCACCTTACAATTACTGAAAGCCCTAGATATAGAGGAAAGTGGTGGAATGGAGGTATAGATAGCCGAACTCCTTGAACTAGAAGAAAAAAACGAAAAAGGATTTTGAAGCTATGATTGGCCGCCAACAGACTGTTAAGTGATGGTTCGACAAAAAGACTTCTGACCCAGATTTCCAGGAAGGAAGTTTGGTGCTAAAATATGATGAGCACACTGCAAAACCAGGACAACACACCAAATTCGAAGCACTGTGGAAGGGCCCCTTCTGAATCAGTGCATGCAAAGAAAGGAATGCATACGAGCTAGAAGATATGGAAGGTAATGCTTTAGAGATACTAATAAATGATATTTATTTGAAACCATTCCATTAAAGTACATCACTCTTAAAAAATTTCATAGATATGTACCATATGTAAATTTTTTGTAAAAATATTCTAAGTTTTAGATTAAAGAATAAAGTGAAGGAGCAAAAGAAGTACGAAAAGCTATATTATATATATTGTATTTTTCATCGAATTTATAGTATAGGGTAGCCTGAGGCTTAGATTCTAATAGAAAGGCTCTTTCGAGCAAAACCCAGAAAAGGGTATTTGAGCAAAATACAAAAAGAAAAAAAAATGGAGGAATTTTAAATAAAAAGCAAAAGGAAGGCCTCCAGCCATCGTTATAGGGGCTTGTTGCCCATAATTTCTTTTCTTTTTCTTTTTCTTCTTCATTCATAGGAGAGCAAGAAACACAATTCATGGATGTTGACCTCATTCTATGTGGCCAAAGACGACGAGCTCGAACTACTTCTTTAAGTCATACAACAGAGCTTCATCAACACCATACTCCTAAAGGAGGTAGGTGGCAGCGGGAAGAGATAGAGCACGGTGGCTATTCAGGTCCATGGTGCAAAAGTCATTGAGAAAGGGAAGCCAAGGCACATCCACACCATGATCAATGAACCAATGAAGGTCCATCATGCTGGGAATGCCAATGCCAGGGATATCAAATTGCACAATTTTGCTGAGCCCTTCCAACAGAGAGACGTCGAACATATGGTGACACAGCTCCACTATCTTGGTTTTGGTGACATTCAAGTCCAGTAGAGAGGCCACAAAGTGGGATAGGATGTTGCAATTGGTTCACATCTAGTTCTCATCTTCAATGAAGTCCATTCCATCGACCCATCGAAAAGCAATTACCCCCAGGCGGTCGCACCCCTTTACCAGGTGTTTAATTCTCTCACCCGCAATCTCCCCAGTGAAGGCATACTATGGCCTTCATGGGAGAAGACGGATAGGAATACATAGACTAACAAACATGGTTAGAGCAGTAGAGCAGAAGATAGTATGTAGATAGAAAAGAAGATAGCTAAATTCTGAAGTTTTACTTTTTCAAATGAATATAACCTTGAGGTGGCATAGCTATTTATAGAAAAGAGGTGCTGGTATGGCTAAATAGCAGAGGTTCTATTTTTGGCTGGATGGTAATGTGAAAATATCAAAGTAACTAGTGAACGGAGAATAGATCATAAGGAAAAACAGACATAAGGTCTCAAAATTAATGTTTGGGTGTTGAGAGTAAATGCTTGTATAGGCTGATTTTTGACATGTGTCCTTGGCCATCATCAGCATCAGCTAGTTCACATAACTGAAAGGACATGGATTAACACACTAATATCTAACAAATTAATGAGCTTGTCTTTTCAAGGGTACTTCATATCACTAAGTAAAGATTGACATAAATAATGACACTCTTCCTAAGGCAACGAGTTTATTTGAGAAAAGAGGCAATGAAAGGAATGTACTAAATCCATTTCTATAGATTTTTTGGCATTCTTGAGGGATAGAGATCCCCTAACCACACATATCTCCTTGCTAGCAGCATTTAATGGACTAGCGGTAACGACATAGCCTTAACTACATGTACTTCTTTGGGAAATTAATTGCACGAAAAGTAGATTTTTCTCAAAGAAAGCAAAGAGCAAGTGGCCATTTCAGTAAAACTCTCTACAACTTTTGAAGTAGCCATGGCAGAACCATCAACGACTGGAAGAAGAGCAGAATCTGCACCAAGGAGGCCCATTTTCACTAATATTTTTGGGTGAAGATCATTTGCCAATGCTCGAGTGCCTAAGGATTGACCATTCAAATTCTGTAAGAAGGTGCTAATAGATAGGAGTGTTAAAAGAGAAGCAATACGAGATGTCACCGACAATGTCCTCAACCCAAGGTTGGCAAAGAACCCTAAAAATCTAAGAGAAGGGGCATTTCAGAGAATGAAAGACCATGATACCTCTAAGGGTTTTTCCTCTTGTCTTTGGAATTGTGGCTTGCCATAGTTCATGATACCTATCGTACACCCATGCCCATAATTGGTGGATGCATGCACTAGAATATTTGATAAGGAAACTAGGACCATAACATATAATAGAATCAGGGTCACAATCTCTGCTCCAGCTATATGAGAAATGTTGTGCATACCTTTCAATCAACATGTCGAGCCATTGGTTGAAGAGGATATGGAGACCTATTGGGAAGAATCAAATGAAAGGGAGGGTTTCTATCATCATGAAATAGAGGAGAGGGTGACTAGAGGCCATTTTGTTTTTCCTTTGGCATTCAAGAAGTTCCCAGAAAGCACATAGGATCTTTTCTCAATGGTAGCCTAGGTTTTTGGTCTGGACAATGACGAAGAAGTCCATCCTTTCAAGATGGCCTTGGCTCTGATACTCAAGCATGAGTGGGAGTAGAGGTATTTTGATTTTTTTGATTTGATAGCTATAAATATGTTGTTGCATCTAAAAAATTACCAAGCTGAATCTAAATTCAAGTATTCTTCATTCTTCGTTCATTTGATCTTGCATCAAAACTTTAGGTTTTTGGAAAGAATTTTGCCTATATCTAGGTTAGATGAGGAGGTTTTAATTCAGCCAATTTGTGTATGGACCTATGTCTTGTCAAGGATAAGTAACTATTACTAGTTTTAACATCTCTTTCTAAGACCAGTGTTGCAAGAGTTGTTACCATGGCCCAGTGACCACTTGTCTCTTGAAGTTTTTCTATGGATAAAAAATTCATCGACCCCAATAGATTAATTCTTCGGGGAAGATTTTACATTTATTAAATATCATGGTTTTGAGGGAGAACCTTTCTGACTCACGAGATTTGTAACAGATGGAGTCTTCATGTTGGAGGCATGTCGACAAGCAACCCTTGCTGACAATGTGTATGGAAGAGAAAGGAATAAAACAAAGTTATATCTACTTCTCCTCTACATTGAAAATAATAGAGTAGTGCTAGAGAAGCATAAAGCACAAAAGGAATTGACCAACTGATTGGAAGCTCTAGGCTTAGTCCTCATATGTGACCAATGGGACTATAATCCGTCAAGGCAACTTCCCCTGAGGCACGAGGTATGGGAGTATGTGGAATCTAAGAGAAACCTGACTTAGGAGAGGCTAGATTTGTATGTCAACTTGGACCTCATATCGATGAAGAGGCCAAAGTGGCTAAGTTTCTATACACCACAAGAAATATATCAAAGGGAGATTTCGATAGGCAAAACCTTAAAGAATCAGATGAAACGACAAGGATGGTCAGAACACAAAATGGCAGACTTTTGGAGCTTCCACCAAGAAATGGGAAACACTCATAAGTTGCTTGAGGACTTTCAACCATATGATGAATAGTTTGGGGACATTTATGATCGAGAGGTTGATTTCGATAATAGCAACCTAGAGTCTAGCCATGAAGTAATAGAGGAGAGACTTCCACGCCATGCTCCCCAACTATAGGAGTCCCACAAGGGAAAGATCTCTAAGCAGAAGGACTCACAAGTTGTATCTTCTACCAATGTCTGAAGTAAAGGGAAGAGAACCCGAAGGTCCCCAAGAGAATCAATAGTGGAACAACAAGGCCAGGCTTCGGCAGGATCATTCACAAAGGGGTCAGGGCATTCTAGTTTAGGATGAACAAAGTTATGGTGAGTCCAAGACCTGGATATATCTGATGCAGCCATAAAAAAAAAAGAAGTAGATTCCACTCTCTAGAATGTTCAGACGGTTGCAGTTCAGGTAAGTCTTTCTCCCCCTCTTCTTCCTGCTTCTGCATCTTTGGTTAATCCTTTGCCTCCACCTATTGAAAAGAATCCTCTACCTTCAAACCCTGAGTTGTTAGTGTTAATTAAACCCCCTGCCATTTTAAATGTATCAGGTGATGGGCCATCGCATGCTAAACAAGCAGTATCTACTTTAGCCGCCATTGACTACTTAATATCCCTATCCAGGGCCCCCATAGAGAAAGCCAAGTCACCCATGCTACCTGTTACCCCAGGCCCATCCACATTTGGACAAAACTTTCCTACCTCGTTAGTTACTCCATTTACCCCAACTAGTACTCTAGGTGCCTAATCCCAATTTGGCATCATATCATTCTCAATGATTACTCTCCCATTTTCCTCCACACATGCCCATACATCCCAAGTGTCCCCTTCTGTCACTCTTTTTAGTCTACCCCTTGGTGCTTCTATGGCGGCATAGAGTATTGATACCCCACAGACTCTCTAGAAGCATTTTGATGAGACTAGGCAGTTCTGACAAACTAGAAAGTAGAAAACAAGAGAGAAGAATGTTGAGTTGCTAGCCTCGAAGAAGATTTAGACATGTTTTAATGAAGAAAGAAATTCTCTATGGATCGCCACTATGAAGCCACTTCCAACACGACCTGAAGGACATATGCAAATGGAGGACTATGATATTCAAGCAGTGGGTTTGGATTTGAATGAGATCTGTCCGTGTGACAAGGTAGACCTGGCCAAGACCACTCAGAAGGTGGTATACACAGACTATGAATGATTGGATTGGAAGTTGAGAAAGCATGAGAATGAGTTGGAAAATATAAAATAAATGGTGAACCATTTGTAGTCGAAGATCAGGGCCCAAAACGATGAAATGACCTGCATACTATAGGTGCAAGACCAACAAAATGAAGCAACATGATCTCTTGCAGCACTCCACGATGAGAAGATCTAGCTTTACACTGAAATAGACAGGTTGAAAGGTGAACTTGCAGTTGAGCACCAATCTATTGCAGAGCACCAATGTGGTTGAGAAAATATAAAGAAGGAGCTAGACAACATCTGAGCTCAGGCTTCCAATGATCTACAAAAGGCTCGATAGGAGATCAAAAAGCTGAAGGATGATAAATGAGGAGTCGAGGATGCCTTGCACACTCAAAATCAAGAGACCGAAAATTTGGTTTCGGAGCTAGGAGAAGCCTTTGAGAAGAGAGATCAACTAGATCATAGATTGAAAGCAAAAGAGGCTTAGGCACAAGAAGAGTTAGCCACTACGCAAAGGTCCGCAACCCTTCTTGTAGAAATGAAGTTGGTATCTGCCTACTGGGAGCGAATCATTGTCTCACTTGCCATTCTAAAATTGGCCTTACAATTCCTAAAGGATGCCTGAGAAATAAATGAAAAGGTTGGCCCATTGGCTGATCAAACTCTTTAGGAATATGCTCCCCGATTGGCTAAATCACATAATTTGATCTCTAAGCTCTGTGTGGCAATAGATGAGGCCCTGAGAGGTGTACGTATTATAAATCAAAGGGTTGCCTCTAGTAAAGCAAGAAAATTCACTTACTGCCATAAGGTGGCATCCAAAACCAAGAACAACTAGACAATTTTAAATAAGAGTGTCGATGAAATCAAGAAGGATTTTGGGATCTTATAAAGTTATGGGTTGCCTCCCTTCCTGATGGAAAATGGAGATGTACTGTTAGTCAAGCAAATTATAGAAGAGGTTAGAAACAAGGTTTGGAATTTTCCAGACCTTCCAGGCCTGAGTTCAACACCAGTAGTGGCTAACATTGAGAATGAAGTTCTCTAGCTTTCTTAGCTTTACTATCACCTGGAAGCCATTTTAGCGAGATGGGGATTTTTTTCTTTCAAAGAAGTCTTCGAGCTGGA
Source organism: Sequoiadendron giganteum (assembly GCA_007115665.2). NCBI lineage: Eukaryota > Viridiplantae > Streptophyta > Pinopsida > Cupressales > Cupressaceae > Sequoiadendron > Sequoiadendron giganteum. The sequence goes on along the minus strand of CM021103.1, from coordinate 172,626,291 downwards.
TCAGGCATATAAAGCCTTCTATAGCCTTGATCAACTGACTGAAATTGACTGGGAGATGTTGCATTTTTCTTTTCTAAAGCTCCAAGAATAACCAGTGTAATGCCCCGCCACGCAACCCTAGAGGAAGTTTCAATTCACTAAACAAGCGTACAAATTTTTTTTTTTAAAAAGAAGAGAAAGAAGTGAATTAAACCCACATGTTCAACTAAATTGACAACCTCCCCTAGGGTTACATAACTGAGATTACATAAACCCCATTAACCATTCAACATTAAAAAAAAAATACATTGAAAATAAATACACAAGTAATAACATTTTACATCAAAGAAAAGTACAAGATAAAGATAAAGCATTCATTTATATAAATCAGTTAAAAAGGTCTATTACAATCCTCATTGCCAGAATGAGTATAAATACATAAGTCTGAATATTACAAGATCCACCTCATACACAAGAGGGGTAAAATTAACATTATTACAAATGAGATAAAAAGTACAAGAATCCCAAAGAAGCAAAGAGAGATGTCCATCAAGAGTCTCACCAACAAGTACTAAAGATCAAGGGGACCCAACGGTTATGGTGCATGTTCCACCCAACCATGTGGTACCCGAAGGACCAACCCCCATGCTAGGAGATAGTAACCAAGTAACATGGCCGAGAAACCTACCACCTCAAACCAAAGGCAGACTCATACTGATAAAAACTGACTCAACCACATAAATGCACAATAACTTTAAAACTCTAATCATGGTTACATTGCTTCCAGACATAATATGATCAAATGAGCTAAAAGAACATATGCACAACAAAACACACAGTGTTATCCTAGACAGAGTGTCATCACAAGGTTTGTCATGAGATATCCTCTGGGCATTCTTCATAGGCTCCGGAAATCCTGGTGGCCTCAACCGAATCCCGGCACTCATACAAACTCAAGCGGAATCATCTATCTCTCATAGAGATGAGATAGTGATCTTGCCATTCCAGGCCTTCTCACTCACCCCAAGTCTAAACAAACCCTTGTGCCTGTGAGTGAGGTTAACTTATCTTGGTTAATGTGAACTACATCCTAATATGCTAAGTATATTTACTTTAGTTTTCAGTTGTTAAAATCACTTCTGAAGGTTTCCCGGTTTACCTCTTTGGGCTCCGGCCCCTAACAAAAGCCACTCTTCTAATTGGATAACACACTACGGAACTAACTCCAAGGGTTACTCAAGTGCTACAAAATTGCAACAATAAAACTCTCTCCAATCCTAGGAGGCAACACAAAGACTTCTACTCCAATACTAGGAGGACAAGACGAATGTAACACAACCCAAGGGAAATCAAGCAATATTATAATAAGGGAATGACCCACGTGTAAGTGGAAGACTTTACAACCCAACTACACAATAATCAATCACAAAATAAAAACATTACGAATACAATCAATGAAACTCGTGCATTGGCAATATAATTTCTATATTTGGTTATTCTAAAACCATGTTCCTATCTAATGCATTTTCGCAACAATTAGAATACTGTCATTCAATGTTTACAATTGTAACAATAGATTCCCATGACATAACTATTTTCGCAACATATGCTAATCATGGTTAATACTAGACCTAACCAAAATTGATTATCCATGTCATTACATAATCTTATTTTAACAAAATATTAAAACCATACTGGTCAAGAAAATCTTCTCATATTTAAATTTACTAAGCACTTATAAAAATCAAACGTATTTCGTAATCCAAACGAAATTAATTATACAATGAAATCTTTAAATAAAATTAAATCTACTATATATATAATATTAATTAAATTCTATATATATATATATATATATATTAAAATATTATATATATATATTCATATATAATAATAAAAAAATACATACAATATATATATATACAAATTAAAAATTATATATATATATAAAGTAAATTAAATTAAAATAAAAAACAACCTTAAAAAAAAAAAACGAAATAAAAATAAAATAAAACAAAATTAAAAAAAAACAAAAAAAACCAAAAATCGACGGTACGCATTCATGGCTGACTGGACGGTACCTTGTCCGACGGACGGTACCGCCGGTACCGCAGTCTTATCAAGGCCAAGGCTGACTGTACACTATGTACAGTCGGTGGGTAGGCAACGTAGGGGGAACGCAGTCCCCAGTGGACAGTGTGCCCCCCCGTACGGGTGGCGCACTGTGCAGTGGGTACTGCGTACCCACTGTACCAAATACACGCCGGTGGGGGCCGAGCCCCCCCACCAAATATTACCACATTTTTTTTTAATCAAAAAAATTCGAATGGCAAAAGGTTTCGGACGAATAAAAAAAAAATTCGGACGAACTTAATTTCGTACACAGGTACGACATGCCAGGCCGTACGCGGCCAAAATAAAAATGGCATAACAAAATTTAAACAACAAAATTTTATATGTATAATAATATGGATTGTATATATCATTTCCAGAAAATGGTATATGCAATGTGTATTATTATACATGTAATTTTTTTTTCAGAATTTTCAAAACTAAGGTAATTGAGGAAAAAATGTAAAAACAGCCAGAAAATGATTTTCTTTTGCAACCATAGCAAAATTTTCAACAAGGATAAATTCATAAAACAATAAAACCATTCCCTTTCCTTTGTGTTTTTCAAAATTTCAATGACACAAGAATAGTGATTCAAAGATCTGGTTTTCTCTTCCACCATTTTTCTAATAGGGTTTGCATTTCCAAAATAAATGAATCTGAATATCAAATAATGGAGTTTAACCTAGGGTTTCAAGAAAATTCCCCATTTGCAAATTTCTTCAAATTTAAACAAACTAGGATAAACTAGAAATATTAAAACAAGAAATAGAAAAGAGAACCTGGTTATTTGCAGCCACCAAGATTATTGATGCAGACTTTCCTTTGAGCTTTTCACAATTCTTTTTCCACAATGCCAAGAAATTTCTAGCAAGCTTCAATCTACTAATTCCACCTTCTTTATAGAATTTCTCTCCCTTTTCAATTTAATTCTTCATCCAGAAATAATTTCTTAAACTTCCATCAAAATTTTCTCCAACAATTTTCCTGCCTGTCCAAAAAATGAAGCAAGAAGAATCCCCAAATTTTCTGCCCTAAACTTATAAAATAACAATTCCAAAAAAAACCTAATGTAACCCTAATTCACTTTCAAATGCAAAAGTTGAATTTACAAGTTAATTTCATTTCCCTCATTTCCAAAAGCCCTAACATTTGACTTTTAATTAAAATTCTAATTTCTCAATATTCCCTTTTTGATTTAATTTAAACTTTACAAACAAATACTATTACATAATTATAATAAATTATCTAATAACTAAATTCAAACACAAGAGATTTAAATTTAATTAACAATTTAACTTTAATTAACTTACTCACAATTATTTATTAATTAAATTTAATCCTTTGAGATTTAAATCTAATTAAATAAATATTTTAACAAAACTAACCCACTTTCAATTATTTACTAATTTATTCCAACTCCATGAGCTCTAAATTTAATAAATTAAATAATTCAACTTCAGTAAGCCTACTTACAATTATTTAATAATTAAATTTAATCCCTTGAGATTTAAATTTAATTAAATAAATAATTTAAGTTTAATTTCCAAAATATAATTAAATATAACCAAAGAGCATAATATTAAATATTATAAAATCACCATTTCTTCCAGCCAATGCAATATTCAAAAGACCAAATCAAAGGGTTAACACATTTCGAAACATTACAAAAAGCATTCAATAAGATATAGCAAGACTCAAACATCAGAGTTGATGACACACTAAGACTAGGGTGTAGACCTGACACATGTTACCAATTACTATCTCCCATTCAACTTAACCGTTGAATCGACACGCTCAGACCTGTGGAGCCAGGTGGAGTCGATGTCATGTACCTGCAACCTATAATCAAATAATCAACATAATATATACAGTATATAAATCACACCGTGAAGAAGAAATCTCAGAATCGCAGGGCGCTCGCAAGCGAGTGATGCAAATCCATCTCCTTCACCAATACACTCATCCAAGACTGACACTAACGTCATAACAATAGTTTCATAACTAACCACATGATAATTCTACTGTCAGCATTCATTCATCAAAGCATGTAAAAATTAAATCAGATAATCACATCACATAGTAATAGTTTGTCGTTCAAGAGTAGCGATCAAAATCTCATAATAAATATGTCCAGTATCTCAGTAGCTATAATCCAAACAAAGCATAAACAACATGAAAATAGAAGCAAAACGGAGGGGTATTACAACCAGAGCTCTAGGTTCATGCCTTTGCAAGCGAAGGTCCCCTGTGAGTCACCAGAACTGTGAAGCAAAATTTTGCCTATGTTTGTTTTTGTATTTCAACTTTATTTTTGTCTTCAGGGTGATTTGCGCACAAGGAGTTTGAATTTTCGATAGACATGCAATGCGCCATGTGGTGGCTGTGAATGTCTTAATAATCATTTTCTCCTCAGTCAGAAATCAGACCACATGTCAACTTGGCAGACATTTTCTTGCATCCGCTTTTCACAAATCTGAGATTATCTGCCGTTCTGACACATCATCCCTTTCTGCTATGAAGTTGTATGTTGGGAATGTTCACTCAAAGCCCGTTGGAATGCATTTTTCCTTTTCCAATGAAGGGACGTGAGTTGGTGCTGCCAAAGCCACTTGGGTGATCGACAAGACTGTTATCAGACTATCTTTCTACGATCAAAATGATTGCAAGGGCTAATCCTATTGAAAGATCTAAACGATATAAATGTGGTAGCTGAAAGTTGATGAGCAGGATTCCAGCGACCTTAAAAAAGATCTAGAATCAGATTTCCAAGCTATTAGGTTTTGACGTCTGGCATTCATTAATTCTAGATGAGGTTGGCATTTTTCTCTTCTAGGAGGTTATATATTGAGAACAACAACATAATAAAGAATTTCCTGAAGTTTTCCTATTGGAAAAGTTTTCCATATGCTTTCTTAGTTAGTAGAAATATTTTCTTTTAAAATTTCATAGAACACTCCTTCACTCTGGCATGTTATGTCTATTTTATGATCAAACTATTATCGAATTGGAATCCGATCTCTATTTTAAAGTTCATTTAAATTTGAAGTACGAGTTATTCTGAAGAAATATTTGAAAATGTGCATGATATGGTCTTTCTCAATATTTCTCTCTTTATATCTTCATCCAGGATAAAACACTATGTCTTGCTTAATATAAATAGTTTAATTATTAGATTTCCATGTTGTTTGTGTATATGATTAAGTTATAATCTTTAGAAACTGGACTATGTCTTTGGACTTCTCTATTTTCTTTGTAGGGTTATCATTTCTTCATGATATGCTATATTAGGAGGAAGGGTTTATATTGCTTTTGAATGTTTTTCTAGTAATTCTAAAACTTTTATGTTTGATTCAGATCTTAATACACATTTCCTACAAGTTGATTGAATTTCTACATCTATGCTTGTATCGAGCCTCTGTTGTTTGTTCTCCTCCAAAAAATGAAGGGAAGTGATGTTCTGTGTCTATCATATCACTCATAGAGGGAGGCTTGTAGTTTTGAAATGTTGTAAAAGCATTGGCACATTGCCATTTTCATGTTTTGCTATTTACATTTATTTTTCCCTTTTCCAAAACTCAGAGAAGAGTTGGCATTCTATTAAAATCTTGGAGGTATTCAGTGAGATGCATATTATCCCCCACTCGATGAATTTCCCATAATACTTTTAGAGAGGCACAAGATTTTATAATCAACACATATTTTTTTACCCTTCCTAAATAGGCCCCTAATTCCCTTTATTATCCATCCCAAGGCCTATTTTTATCGTTTCCTAACACTAAAACACACATTGATCAAATGAATTTAATTAATAAATGACCTTGAAACAAACTAGTCCCAAACTTATAGGCATGGGTGAATGGGTCCCCTTCAAGTCCCAAAACCAAATTTTAAATATGTTTTTGGCAATATTTTAAAGTCTCAAATTCAAATTTCAAGTGTTAGCTATCAAGATCTAATATTTAGGAAATGAGAGAAGAAGCCAAACCTATTTCTTTCACCATTTCAAACTAAAAATGGAAATTTTTAGAAGAAAGGAAAGAGAAATTTGGAAGAGAAAGGAGATAAAATTCAAGCATTCAAAGTTGAAGTCTTGGAGCAACACTTTTTTTTGTAATCCGTAGGTCTTCAAGCTCATTTTGTCAAAGGTTTGATCAATCAATGTTCATGATCGGAGGTTGATGCCAATGGTGGACCATGATGGATTCTAGGTTTGGGAGATGCATCTGTCCATTTCCATTAACCTAATGACTTGTTTACTAGTGTTCCCATATTCAAGCATCATTCTACTAGAAACCTACAACAAGGTCTTATCATACTTGATATTTATTAGGGTGTTTCAACTTCTCCCTAATTGAATCTTTGTCATTTATTGTTGTCATACATGAATCATTCTCTAATGCAGTTGAGTCAGGTATATTTTCATATTAGTTCATAAAAACCTTATATGAACTTAAGGTTAGGGCTTGCACACACTATCATTTATCAAATATTTATATTTTATCAAGGTTTAATTACCAAACTTGGGGTTTGACCAATACAAACCCCCATACAAAATAACATTTTCTTTTGTAGATTTATCATAAATCTAGAATGAAAAGTGAATATTTGTAGCTATAGGAGTAGATTACAGAAAAAAGGCTATAGTTTCAAATTTTGAATTTTTAGAAGGAGACACAAAGACCCATTTTCCCCTGGGCAAATGAGTCCTTTATTAGAGCTCAAAACCCTCTTTTTATGACATGTGCACACAATTCTGCCCTTCTTAGATCTACCTAAAAATTGTCGTTTCCATTTCTATTATCATATAATTATTCATTTCAAGTGTTAGATCATATAATTCATTTAGTTAATGCACTTTAAATTAATCCAAAACATTGCAAATTACTCATTTCTATCATAAGAAAATAAGAAATCCCAAAATAGGGTTGACCCACCTTAAGGTTGAAAGTCAATCCCATCCCTTTGAGATCTCTTTTTTCTAATTAAATAAGGGAAAGGGGTGTTTGAATTCTAGGTCATTTCATCATTGAAATCATTGCCCCCATTTTCTACCATTTCATTTTTGTGGACACCTCTTTTCCTTTATTCCATTTTCGTGAATGCAACATTGTACATCATAAATTATGGTTTGGAAATCTCTAAAACCTTAGATATAGATTTTGTATTAGTTTGTTTTGCATCTCATTTAGTGTTTCAACATTGCATTTTTGCATCATTTAAATTCACAAAAAACAAAAAATCTTGCATAAATCTTGCATATTAGTTGTATCAAGGGTGTCTTTTGTTGCAAGTATGGATGAGTTTGGTGGTGTTGTCATTAATGTTGTCATTGATGTCAACATAGTTCAGTGTGATTGCAGATGGTACTTGTATAGTTGAGATACTATAGAAGTGTTTAGAGTACATGGAGCTATATTTATGAAGTTGCAGTGGTGTTGATGCCAAGTGCTTTTGAGAAAATTAAGAAATAATGAAGACTGTGTAGCGTGTGTGTATGTTCTGAGTGTGCTTCGGTATTGTGCTCTGCATTTCTTTTGTGTTGATCCTATTCCTTTGTGGATCTGTAGTAGTGTTCATGAGCTTCAATGGATAATGTATGCTAAGTTTTTGCTTTTGGATCGATGGAGAGTGAAAGATATGTTCACTGGTGTGTGAACCGGTTTGGAAAAACTATTTGTATGTGGACTGGAAGAAATGTTTTTGCTCTACAGTCTCTTGGTGTTTAGTTTCAGATCTCGCAGATCTAGAATAAAGTTAATCATGATGTTCTCTATGTTTTGGAAAATGTTCCTTTGGTTTGGTGCTCTAGAAGGCTTGTTCAAGAGCTTCGATGTGTTTCTACTTAGTCTGGATGGACTGCTGAAGAATGTTCTGTGCATAAAGGTTGTTTTAGTTGTTGCAGATGTATCTGAAGGTTTCTAAGAGATGTTAAAATTTTTGGTGAAGTGTGTTGGGTGATCCACATGTGATCATCTTCCTAGAAATGCATTCACTTCAAAGATCGTTGTTGTTTTCATTAGCTTTGACCGACCCGGTGTTTACATGTTACATAAAGAATTGCATCGAATTAAGGAAGTGTGTGATTGATCCAAGATGTTGTTTGGGTCCTAATTAAATGTGTAATTTGTCCTCTCTCATTCTTATCCACTACGAGAATGTTGAGTAGCCTACTTGATTTTAATTTTTAAAATGAATGATGTATAGTTGACCTTGGAGAAAGTTTCTAGGGTTGAAGATGGTATAAAAGCAAGTCAAGATGTTGTGAATTAAATTACAAGAAAGACAAGTGTACAAACAAGTGTGAAAAGAAGAGTGTGTAAGAGTGAATCAAGGCAGTTGTACTTTGATGTGTTGGATTCCTAAAAGCAGTGAGCTGATGGTGTTTGAAATATTTTGATCAAGCTATGAATGTGTGGAACCTAATATGGTGGATCTTTATTTATCTTTTCTTTACCTATAGGTAGTGTTCCTCCTTCTGGACAGTGAGTCCTATTGTAGGTAGCAAGCCTTTGTATCTGGGCAGTGAGCCCCCTAATAGTGAGCCTTTGTATTTGGTATTATGTTATTACTATATTGTAAGTTAATCCTCACTGTGGTTTTTCCCTCATTGGGTTTTCCATGTAAATATGGTGTCTCTGGTGTTTTCTTTCTGTTATTTACATTTCATGTTTACATTAAATAACAGATTGGGTTAAAGTGGAATTGATTAAGATTAGAAGTAAAGTAATTTGGTACAACTGATTCACCCCCCTCTCAGTTGTCTTGTGCATTTCAAAAATTGGTATCATAGCTCTAGTTCCTTGGTGAAAAGCTTAACCGATTAAGGTAGATTAGATGGTGCACAAGTTGCAAATCCCTATTTTTGATGGAGCTAATTACAGTGAATGGAAAGTGTAGATGAAAGGTTACCTGGTCTCTCTTGGGTTCAAGACATGGAAAGATGTGGAGACAAAGCATGTTGAACCATTTTCTGGTCCTTCCTCTGCAGATGAGATTTTTTCCTATGAGGAGAATGAAAAGGCAAGGTATGATATCTTTAGTGCTTTATCTAGAACTGAAAGGACAAAAGTTATTTCCTCATACATTGCTTATGAAGTATGGGAAAAATTGAAGGATATTTAGAAGGAACTAATAGAGTAAAATTATCAAGGAAGCTAACTGCTAAGCATAAATTTGAGAACCTAAGAATGGAAAAGGGTGAAGATATTGCATGCTATTATCAGAGAGTTGAACTTGTAGAAAATGAGATCAAGAATCAAGGTGGTACCATGAAAGATGAAGATGTAATTGAGAAGATCCTAATGACCCTACTAGAGAACAATAGTGATAAGGTTTCTGCTATTGAAGAATTATATGATCCAAAGAAATTTACTAAGGAGCAACTATTTGGCACCTTGTCTGCATTTGAGATGAGAAATTTTGGAAGAGAAAAGGAGAAATCTGAAATACCCTTTAAAGAAATTAAGATAGGAGATGACTCAGATGATGATAGTTCAAAAGAGTTGGAAGCAAACTTTACAAGGAAATTGAAGAAAGGTATTGGTAAGTACAAAGGTATTTTTCCCTTTAAATGTTTCAATTATGGAAATATTGGTCACTATGCTTCAAGATGTCCAAATAGAGCTACACACAAGAAGAACAGAGATAAGGATAATAATAATTACAAAGACAAAAAGGACAGGAAGTTCAAGAAATTGTATTTTGTTAAAGAAGATGCAAGAATTTCTGATGATGAGTCTAATTTTGAGGAAGATAAATGTGAATGCTTGTTTCTAGCTTTGGAAAATAAATCTATATCTGCTAACCTTGGAAGATGTGTAAAGGAATTTGATTCAGAGAGTAAGAAGGATGAAATGTAAGGTACTCTGGTGAATTATTTTCATGCTAGATAGAATGAATACTATTGGGTAATTGATAGTGGATGTTCAAATCATATGACTAGAGACAATTGTAAGTTCACTAAAATTGAAAAGTATGATGGAGGAATAGTTATGTTTGGAGATGACTCTGGTGCTAAGATTGTTGGAAAAGGAACAATTAGTTTTGATGGAAAACATAGTACTAATGATTTCTATTATGTTAAGGGATAAAGGCATAATATTTTGATTGTTGGGAAAATGTGTAGAAAAGGATTTAAGCTTGTGTTTTAGGACAACACCTATGAGATCAGAAATGGGTCCAAAACTATGGTAGCAATAGGAAAAAGAACTCATGAAAACATTTATCATCTTAAGAGGGGTGATGGTCAGTGCTTTGTTTCTTAGATTAATGAAAGTTGGCTATGGCACTAGAGGATGGGACATGTTAATTTTCACAATCTGGTCATGATCAATTCAAGAGAAGTTGTTAGAGATCTGCCTAAAATCACAAAGCCTACAAATTTAGTTTGTAGAAGTTGTCAGCCGGGAAAACAAACAACAAGCAGTTTTAAAGGAAAAGAACAATCATCTATCAGAATGTTGGAATTAATTCATACAGACCTGTACGGTCCTACAAGAATAGGAAGACTTAATGATGATAGGTATTTTATTCTTTTGATTGATGATTACTCTAGGATGACATGGGTTACTTAGAGAGAAAACTTAGGATCTAGACATATTTAAAGTGTTCAAGGAAAGAGTAGAGAATGAGGTAAACTTGAGAATAAAATGTTTAAGGTCTAATAGAGGTGGAGAATTCACTTCTAGTGAGTTTAATGCATTTTGTGAAGAGCATGGCACAAAGAGACATTATTCTACCCCTAGAACTCCTCAGCAAAATGGAGTTGTGGAAAGAAAGAACCAGACTATTCAAGAGGCTGCCCGAACTATGATGAAAGAAGCAAATGTTCCTGATGTATATTGGAGAGAAGAAATCCACACTACTATTTACATTCTTAATAGAGTTCAGATAAGAGGTAACAACACTAAGACTCCTTATGAGTTATGGATTGGTAAGACTCCTACTATTAAATACTTTAAGGTATTTGGAAGCAGATGTTACATTAAAAGAGATGATGAGAATCTTGGAAAGTTTGATGCTATATGTGATGAAGGAATTTTTCTTGGATATTCAAATAACAATGAAGCATATAGATGCTTTAATAAAAGACTGAGGAAAATAGTTGAAATTGAAAATGTAAAATTTGATGAAGCTATACATAGACTAGTAGAAATAAGTGAAGTTGAACCAGATGATCCTATTTGCAAGAAATTACAAGAAGAAGAAAAGGAAGAGAAATAACAAACTGATGAAGAGGAGATTCTAGAACTTGCACCTAAGAATCCTAAATATGTATAGAGGAATCATCCAAAGGAACAAATAATTGGAGATATAAGTGAAGGTGTAAAGACAAGAAGAAAATTGGTGAAGGTAAACTTGTGTTTACTATCTAAGATAGAACCTAAGACTATGAGTGAGGAATGCAAAGATGAGAGTTGGGTTAGAGCAATGAAAGAAGAACTGCATCAGATAGAAAATAATCAGACATGGGAACTAGTCCCTACACCTATGAACAAGAATGAAATTGGTTCAAAGTGGGTATTCAGGAATAAGTTGAATGAATATGGTGAAGTGGTAAGAAATAAAGAAAGACTTGTATGAAAATGTTATTCATAGGTTGAAGGAATAGATTTTGAAGAGACATTTGCACCAGTGGCAAGAATGGAGGCCATTTAGATGTTCTTGGAATTTTCAGCCCATAAAGATTTCAATGTATACCAGATGGATGTCAAGTCTACATTTCTGAATGGAGTATTGGAAGAAGTATACATGGAACAACCAGAAGTATTTCAATTGTGAGACAAACCGGATATGGTCTGCAAGTTGAAAAAGGCACTATATGGAGTTAAACAGGCTCCCAAAGCTTGGTATGCAAGGTTGGATAGATACCTGACACAACTAGGATTTAGAAAAGGCTCTACTAACAACAATCTCTATTTCAAAGATGTGAAAAAAAAATGTTGATTGTTGTGGTATATGTTGATGATACTATCTTTGGTGGAAATGAAGGTATGTGTAAAAAATTTGCAGAGGAGATGCAAAAAGATTTTGAAATGTCTATGATTGGTGAGTTGAATTTATTCCTTGGACTTCAAGCAAATCAAACTAATAAGGGGATATTCATTCACAATCTAAGTATGTTAAGGAATTGTTGAAGAAATTTTGAATGGATGACTCCAAATCAGTCTATACCTTATGGTAACTGGATGTAAGCTGAGTAAGGATGATGAATCTTCTAAATTTGATCAGAGAATGTACAGATATATGATTGGTGGACTATTGTATCTTACTACAACTAGACCAGATATCATGCATGAAGTATGTTTGGTTGCAATATTTCAAGCAGGACCTATAGAGACACATGTTACAGCTGTGAAGAGGATATTCAGATATCTAAAGGGAACTCCAGATTATGGGCTATGGTATCTTAAGGATAGTGATTTCACATTGAATTCCTACACTAATGCAGATTGGGCTAGTTGTGTAGATGACCAAAAGAGTATAAGTGGTGCTGCATTCTTCATTGGAGGCAGATTGGTCTCTTGGTTGAGTAAGAAATAGTATTCAGTTTCTTTATCCACTACAGAAGTTGAGTATATTGCAAAAACATCTTGCTATACATAGGTACTTTGGATGAAACAAACTTTGAAGGACATAGGTGTGATGTGTGATGGGCCTATCCCTATTTTTTGTGACAATACAAGTACAATAAACATTTCAAAGAATCCAGTGATGCATTCTAGGACAAAGCACATATCTATTAGGTATCTTTTCTTGAGGGAGAAGGTGTTGTAGAATGAAGTTAGACATGAATATGTGTCTACCAAGGAACAAATTGCTGAAATATTCACTAAGGCCCTTTTGAAGGATACTTTTGAGTATCTTAGAGGGAAGGTAGGGGTTACTGCCCCTCCTTCCTTGAACTAGGTGCACATGGAAGTGCATCAGTCCAATGGATTCACAAATTCTTTTTTGGTCTGGACTGATGATTGTGGTCTACTCCTTAGGGTGAGTAGAGAGTTGCATTGTTACAATATATGATGTGGGTGCACTCCTAAGGGGGATTGATTAGAGCATTATATGGTAGATGTTTTCATGCAAAACCTTTCCTTTTCCATTGATGTCAAAGGGGGAGAGAGTCATGTGAAAAATGAAAAGGAGGGAGTCATCTGAAAAAGAAAGGGAAGAAGTAGGAGTGTATGTTTGTTGTCTTTGATGTTTTCTCACATCATGTGTTGCCATCAATGACAAAGGGGGAGATTGTTGCAAGTATGGATGAGTTTGGTGGTGGTGTCATTAATGTTGTCATTGATGTCAACATAGTTTAGTGTGATTCCAGATGGTACTTTTATAGTTGAGATATTGTAGAAGTGTTTAGAGTACATGGAGCTATATTTATGAAGTTGCAATTGTGTTGATGCCAAGTGCTTTTGAGAAATTTAAGAAATAGTGAAGACTATGCAGTGTGTGTGTTCAAAGTGTGCTCTGGTATTGTGCTTTGCATTTCTTCTATGTTGATCCTATTCCTATACAGATCTGTAGTAGTGTTCATGAGCTTCAATGGATAATGTATCCTAATTTTGTACTTTTGGATCAATGGAGAGTGAAAGATATGTTCACCATTGTGTGAGCCAATTTGGTAGAACTATTTGTCTGTGGAATGGGAGAAATGTTTTTGCTCCACAGTCTCTTGGTGTTTTGTTTCAGATCTTACAGATCTGGAATAAGGTTAATCATGATTTTCTCTGTGTTTAAGAAAATGTCCCTATGGTTTGGTGCTTCGGAAGGCTTGTTCCAGAGCTTCGATGTGTTTTTACTCAGTTCGGATGGGCTATTCAAGAATTTTTTGTGCATAAAGGTCGTTGCAGTTGTTGCAGATGTATCTGAAGTTTTCTAAGAGATGTTAAAATGTCTGGCGATCCATGTGTGATCATCTTTCTAGAGATGTGTGTACTTCAAAGATCATTTCTATTTTCATTAGGTTTGGTTGATCTGGTGTTTACATTTTACATAAAGAAATGCATCAAATTAAGGAAGCGTGTGATTAATCCAAGATGTTGTTTGGGTCCTAATTAAATTTGTAATTGGTCCTCTCTCATTCTTATCCATCGTGGGAATGTTGAGTAGTTGACCTGGTTTGAATTTGTAAAATGAAGGATGTATAGCCGACCTTGGAGAAAATTTCTAGGGTTGAAGATGGTATAAAAGCAAGTCAAGATGTGGTGAATTAAATGACAAGAAATATAAGTGTGTAAACAAGTGTGAAAAGCAGCATGTGTAAGAGTGAATCAAGGCAGATGTACTTTGATGTGTTAGATTCTTGAAAGCAGTGAGCTGATGGTGTCTACAATCTTTTGATCAAGTTGCGAATGTGTGTAACCTACTATAGTGGATCTTTATTTATCTTTTCTTTACCTATAGGCAATGTGCCTCCTTCTAGAAAGTGATTCCTATTGTAGGTAGTGAGCCTTTGTATCTAGGCAGTCGGCCCTATAGTAGTGACGCTTTGTATCTAGTATTGCATTATTACTATATTGTGAGTTAATCCTCACCGTGGTTTTTCCCTCGTTGGGTTTTCCACGTAAATTTGGTGTCTCTAGTGTTTTCTTTTTGTTATTTTATTTTCATGTTTACATTAAATAATAGATTGGATTAGAGTGGAATTGATTAAGATTAGAAGTAAAGTAATTTGGTACAACTAATTCACCCCCCCTCTCAGTTGTCTTGTGCATTTCAACATCTTTTAGTCATTTTTGTTCACTTTTTTTTATTTGTTGCATTTCTATTTAGATAGAAAATTCTAGAAAATTAGTCACAGAAGAAACATTATGTAACCTAAAATAGTGAACACAAACAATAGCTCAGACATTGTATTGTTTATTTTTCAGAATTTTGAGCAAGGACCCATTTTCCCTTGGGCGAACCTGTCCTTGGATAGGTGTCCTGGAAATCTTCTAGGTACATTTGTGTCTCTATTCTTGCTTTATGTTTCTACTATTAAATTATAAATTTGTAATTTTGAATAGTTTTTTCTACACATTAAAGAAAGTTGTGCTTTTTTATTAACTTATGAAGAAAATTGAAAATAGTTTTTTATGTTCTAGTATTAGATAGTTTTAGATCTATAGACATTTTCTCTCCTTTTTGCATCATTGAATAGTTTAGATAGATTTGTTTTCATTTTTCAGTCATTGGAAACCAAAAGCTATCCCAAAACATCAAACAAAAAGTTGTACACTAAATGATAAACCTTGGAGAAAGCATAGGTATCTGATCATGTTAGATCTCTTTCTACAAGTTAATGTATCCCTCAATCCATTTAGTAGTGATAACTTTGACATGTTAGATAAAGCCCTTGAGGACTTCATCTCATAAATATCATCCACTAAGGCTTGTCATAACAAAATAAAACAAAGGGAAGTTAATGTAATCAAACCTCAACTTATCATTTACCCACCTTCACAACAATCACAAGTAAAAACCAATCCTATGCTCATCATAGGACCACCTAAGAACAAACCAAAACCTCAAGGACATATCTTAAATTTTGCAAGAAAACTCAACAATAAAATTATTTTACAACAACCAACTTATACTACCATTGCTCACATATATAATAAAAGGAATAATAGGTAGCCACAAATCATACCTACTTCATTGCCACTCCCTCAACCTATTTCTTCTAGTGCTCCTCGCTTGTCTCTCCATAATGAAATGGAGAATGATCTCGTGGAACAACTTCACAACACCCCTACTAATATTTCCTTATTGGGCCTCATCCAAACATCACCTAATTATCATATCATGCTTCAAAGTGCTTTAAAATAAGTTATGTTCCCTCTAAGTGCATAACCAAATGGTGTAATAGACCTAATTCAAGGTATGAATTCAACCAATTTAACATTGTCTTTCATCAAGATGAATTACCTCCATTAGAAGTGCAAAAGAAAAATTAGGCTTTGATGATAGCGGTCGTCATTAATAGGTTCGACATAAAATGTATTCTCATTGACAATGGTTCAACACTCAATGTTTGTATTGTAAACAGGTCTTCTAGATAAGATTGGAGTGGACAACAGTAAAAATCAATTAAATTCTTTACCTATCTATGGATTTGACAATGTGGGAAAACAACCACTTGGTGTGATAACATTACCTGTTAAAGTGGGTAAGGTTACATTGGAAACCCTTATTCATGCCATGCCTCAAGAAATATCATATAATATTTTCTTAGTTTGACATTGGATTCATGAAATGAATGGATTACCTTTATCACTTCACTGTTTAATGATGTATACTTATCATTTAAACAAGGTCTACAGAACAAAATCTAATCTCCAATCAAAAAGTTATTTCTAAAGAAAAACAAGCATGAAAAATCCTTTGAGAGCATTGATACCAACTTCAAAAAGTTGAACCTATACAAGAAGAAGAAAAAGAGAATTTTTTATCATCAATCACAAAGCTATTGGCTAATGATTTGGTTTCATTAGATTTCACACCTACATTCATGGGAAAATATATAATCACAGTGAAAGAATGAGGAGACGAAAAGGAAATAGAAGTAGTATCAACACAACATGAAGAAGTATCATCACAAGCATCCAAGTTGAAAACTTTTAGCAAAGAAGAAAAATAAAATTACACAATCAATTATGATGAGCTTGACCATGAGCAACCAGCATCCTTGAAAGTAATGTAATTTCTCTATGAAAGAGGGTATCAAATATTGAAAGAACTTGGCTATAATGGAAAAGGATGTGGCATGAACGAACAAGGTATTTGTTTTCCTATAGATCCTAATATACAAGAATTAACAAGAGGTTTGGGATATTGTCCTTCTAAGATAATAATAGCATCAAAAAATCCTTCACTCAATATAAACACTATCATAAAATATTCTCCTAGGACAACTCTCACATTGATGCATCCTGAATTAATAGATACCACAAGTGATGACATGCCAATGGATTACTTTCAAAATGATGAGGCTTTAGTGAAAATTTTAGGATTCTATGATAATTTACCAACTCATCACCACAAAAAATGATTCACTTGTACCTTAACAAATAAGAGATACTTTGGTGAAGAAACTAAAACAATCAATATTGAATGGGATGATGATGAAGAAATTCTTTAAATTAAAAATCAAAGTGCATTACTTATGGGAGATACAATTAACATACTAATGAATACATCTAAGAAAGAGAAAGTGATTCAAATAGAAAAGTGTCTTGATGATAATGAACAAGAAGAGCATGTAACATTATTAGATGACTTTCCTAAAATTTTTGCTTGGACTTATTAAAATATGTTGAGTATTGATGCTAAGTTAGTTACACACAACATTGTCCTTGAGAAAGATGCTAAACTAGTAAGAAAATCAATATGAAATATGAATCCTAAGATAGATTTGTTCTTTAAAACTGAAATTGAGAAGCTCCTAGATGCTAGCTTTATTTTTCCCATTGATTATTTACCATGGATATCTAATATTGTAGATGTTATAAAACTTGATAATCATATTAGGATGTGTTCAATTTTTTTTTATTTGAATAAAGCATCTTTAAATGTATATGACTTTCCCCTTCCTGATATTGACATGATAGTAGATTCAACCGTGGTCCATGCCTTATTATCATTCATGGATGATTTTTCAAGTTATAATCAAATTTTCATCAACCCTCAAGATCAATAGAAAACATCCTTTGTTATGCCTTGGGGGAATTTTGTTGGGTTGTTATTCCATTTGGATTAAAGAATGTTGGAGAAATATATCAAAGTACTATGACACAAATATTTCATGATTTCATACACAACAATTTGGAAGATTATGTTGATGGTATTTTGGCTAAGTCTTTAACTTGCCAAGATCATGTAAAAATTCTTCATAAAATCTTTGAAAAAATCATAAGTAGAACATGAGGTTAAATATGAAGAAGTGTGTCTTTGGTGTGGATAGTGGAAAAATATCAGGTTTTATAGTGTCACATAATAACATTGAGGTGGAGAAAAAGAAGATCAATTCTATCATAAACATGTCACCTCCTAAAAATATTTCTCAATTGCATAGTTTATCAAGAAAGGTTCAACCAATCTATCATTTTGTGCCAACACTAGTGGATTAGATTCCCCCCTTTACACAACTTCTTAAGAAGAAATCACAATTTAAATGGAATGAGGATTGTAAATAAGCTTTTGAAAAATTGAAATAATATCTAGCTAATCCTCCTATCTTGCAACCTGGTATTCAAGGAAATCCATTCATCCTTTACATATCAACATCCAATCATGCCCTAGAAATGTTATTGGCTCAACAAGATGAAAGTGGCAAAGAACATCATATTTATTGCATTGTCCAAGCTTTAGTTGATTGTGAAACTCAATATGAAAAAATAGAAAAATAATGTTTAGCTCTTGTGTTTGCTATGAGTAAATTGAGAAACTATTTAGTAAATGCAAAGGTGCATGTTATAAAATTTGATCCTTTGAAATACATTTTTGCTAAATCAGATTTTTCAAGATGTTTAGCTAAATGGATTATGTTGTTAACCAAGTTTGATCCTAAATTTTCTTCTCAAAAGATAATCAAAGGATAAGCCTTGACTGACCATTTAGCTGACACTTGTTCACCATTAACATCACCTAATCATGACTCCTTCCTGATAATAATGTTTTGACAACTAAAAATGAAACATAAAACTTGTATTTTGATGGTTCTAAGTGTTGAATTACATTTGGAGTAGGGGTTATATTAATACCACCTTTAGGAAATCCTATTCCATTATCTTATCATTTAAACTTCATATGTACAAATAACACTAGAAAATATGAGGCCCTAATTGCTAGAATACATGTGACCTTATCCTTAGGTGTTCAACACATTCATATTTTTGGTGATTCTCAATTGGTTATTAAACAAAAAAATGGATCCTAACAAGAAAAACATGATAAATTATCCCAATATAAAAACCTTACGATAATATTGCTCGAATTATTTGATTCATATACCATAGATAATATTTCATGAAAGGATAATTAGAACTTACAGATGCAATCACAAGCATTGCTTCCCATGTGTATCATAAAGATCTTTCTATTGAATTCACATTTGTAGTTCACATAATTAGAAAATTTTTAATAGATGAAAAGATGAAAGAAGCATTAGTGACCAATATTGCATCTCTAGTGAATAGTACACAATGATATTCAATTATTTAAAATAAGGTACCTTTCTTGAACCAACCACTAAAAACACTAGATCTTGTATTTGGAAACATGAAACTAGATACATAATCCTAGTAGGTATCTTGTATAGACAATCCTTTGACAGTCTCCTACTTAGATGCCTTAAAAAATCAGATATCCCTATAGCCCTTAAAGAAGCTCACGTCGGCTTCTGAGGGGCAATTTGGGGGAAGATCGTTAGTTCAAAAGTTAATCTACATAGGGTATTATTGAGGACATATGGAACAAGACTATTTTTATCATGTTAAGAGATGCCACAAATAAGAAAATAACAATTTGATCCACGCTTCTAGTTCCAAACTCTACACCCAAGTTTCGATTTGGCCATATTTGGTTTAGGGTTTGGATCTCATTGGAAAAAAATCCCCACCTTCTTCTTCTGGACATACATTTATAATTACCATAATAGATTATTTCATGAAATGGGTAGATTAAATTCCTCTTTGTTCCATAACCATTTATGCAATTTATCATTTCATATTGGAACACATTATTGCTCGATTTGGTCTTCCTTCTGCATTAGTTTCAGATAATGATACACCATTTAAGAAAAATGACATGAAATTTTTGGAAATATTTCTCATTCAACATCCTTTTTAAACACCTTATTACCCACAATCTAATGCTCAAGTGGAAGCAACTAATAAAACACTCGAGAAAATATTGTGAAAAAATAATAAGAAAACATAACAAGGATTGACACACTAAGCTATCTTACACGTTGCGTGCCTATCACACAAGTATTTAAATGTACACATGAAATAAACCTTAAATAACCTTGTTTATGGTGTTGACACAATAATACCATTGGAGTTAGAAATTGCTTGATTGTGAATTGACTTAGAGGGATTGTTGACATCACTTATAAAGAGAAATAGTTACAACAACTGGAAATGCTTGATGAATAGTGCATCAATGCTCTTGGGAATCTTCAAGGTTATTCCAAAATAATGCAGTGAAGTTACAATGATAATGTTATTCCTCACTCATTTAACAAAGTTGATTTGGTGTTATGTGAAAATCAATGTAATGTCAATGTCTCTCAATGTGAAAAAGGAAATTTTAGTTTAAATTTGTTAGGCCCTTGTGTCATTGCAGAAAACTACAGGTCTAGAGCATATAGAATTAAAAAAATAGATGGTACACCTCCTAAAAAGCCTATCTTGACACGACACATTTGCATAGATATTACACTTCACATTCCTTTTGAATAGTATGTCTATTAACTCATATTGTTAGATTAAGTTGATAGTTGTCTATTATATCTCACATTGCTTCATTGTTGAAAAAAATACTTGGTGTGTCTTGAATTACGTAGATTAACTATTCATTATTTTGAACTATTACTTTCCTTTACATGTTATTCAAACCCATGCATTTTGTGTTAAATTAGATCATTACATGAATTTAATTTTCATATTAGATTATAAGCCACGATACTAAAATGTGGCATAATATAGCATAACATATCTAGTGTGGTGTATATCTACTAGACTTCTTAGGGGTTGGAGGCAGTGCTCATCAATAGATAGTGGATTGTGAGTGACTCACGGATCTCATCTGATCCTGTAGGCCCTCTACCTCACCTCTAGCCATCCCTTCATGGATGAGTGTAGTGAAATGCTCTTGATCTATCTAGTCCCTCTCAATGTGTACTCTAGCAAGATTTTCTAAACTCTAGTGAGCTCCCTATAATCTATTAAGTTCTGACCACATGAAAGCCTATGAATTTCTCTCAACTAGAACCCAGGCAGCTTGAAGCTCCTCATATGCATCATAAATCTTTGCAAGTGCAACTCTCGATTACTCATCTCTAGCTATAAATAGATTAGTGATCCTTGTAGCCTCCCCGTATGATGCCCTCCATCTAGCTAAAGGCTCAAATAGGTCGACACAAAACCCCATGATAGGTGGTGGCCTATGCTCCACTCATGTCACCTAATGTGGGGGTATGGAAGGAAATATCTTAGGAATGACTTGACAAAATAATTCTAGCCACTCTCATGTACACACTCCAAGATTCAAAACATAAATAATAGTAGAACAAGATATGATAATTAAATGAAATAACTAGAAACACAAGAAAACTATAATAACACATAATCACTTAGGTTACTAGCTTTCCAATTAAGATCTTGATGTGATATAATAGGTCGCGCATGTGTAGGAAGCATGGAAGGTGCCACAAAAATACCCTCTCCATGCTCATGGGAATTAATGTCTACTAAAATTAATGTCTGTGCCTAGGTGACTCGAGGGAAAGATGAAGATCTCTCCTTGGGGCAATCTGCAATCTCCTCTAGCTCATCAGGGTCATTTCTCATAGGTTGTTGATCCTCCTCATCATTCTCTTCATCCAACTCTATGTCATCTACCCTATCCTCATCATTTGTGTCTCCATCCATAGCTCCATCCTCTCTCTCATCCCCATGACCTGGAAGAGGTCTAGTGTTCCCTATAGGGTGATGGATGTGCAAGATGTGTGTAGGTTCTACTCTCATCCACTAATGCTCATAGGCTATCATGGCACTAACATCATATAAATCCGATGTTGGGGACATATCTCAATCATCATCATTTGAATCACTAGAAATGACATCAATCATAGGATGCCATATTTCTCTTGGCCTAGAGATATTCTTTTCTACTCTCAGATATGTAGGTCATGGCTTAGGAGGTACCTAAACCTATCCAAACTACCACATAACATGCTCATAATAAAAGGGCATAACTATATAGTCATGTTGTCCAAGTACTAATCTATCCTATTACATCCTGATAAGCTATCATGTGTGATCTATCCATTGGGATATGGTATAGTAAGGTCTCCATACTATATTCTCCTCTTCAAAATGATCAAACTAGATATTGTAGTACAATAGATCCCCAAACTACCAAACTCATCTCAAAGTGTTACTAAAAGTTCATGGATATCTTGTGGCTGCTATAGTAGGTTAACCAATAGGCTTAGTACATATGATATACTCAAAGGACCAAACTTGTAGTAGTGTACAATTTATTATGCTATGTAACTCTTAATATATAAATCACTTGAGGTCATTATAAAGGTGAGCTATCATATTATGGCCCCATGCATACATAGTCTAATGTCACTCCATTTGACAAATGGTATGAATGAGGCCCCCCTCTAGGTGTGCACCCCATCCATCTAGCATAAGTTCTATGACAATGGTCACAACAATGTTGAGCATGCATATAGAATCCAATGAATATCGATGTGAGCTCCAACATCCTCTGTTGAAATAGGATTGCCCAAAAAATACTGAAAGTCCTATCTCATCTATCTGTGTGTGTGATCCTCCTCCAAGTGGATGCTATCACCCCAAATGATTAATCTCAAAATATAGTGAACATCTTCCAAGGTCACCATTGTCTCTCCTATTGGAAGGTGGAATGTGCATGTGTCTAGATTCCACCTCTTGACCAAGGCCATCAATATAGCATCATGGTACCTCATGTTTGGCATGAAATAGATCCAAAATAAATTCATCCCACATAATTTCCCAACCTCCTCCTCAGTCAGTCGATTGATTTTCTCTTGGAGAAGGGTGAACAAGTGGCCTCCTAGACATTGTAAAGTGTATGGTAGAACCTAAAAGAGACTGAAGAAATAATCAATAGCATTCCTAATAATGTTAATCAACCAATTAAAATCCAAACATAGTTACCCTAGGACACATGTGCCAAAATTGGACACTTAGGACATTTTTGGATAGGGGGTCTAGGACACTTTGGCCATTCTAGGACGCATGAAAAAAAAAGGGATAGGTGCATCATTTTTGGATGGGATCCTAGAACATTTAAAAAATGCATTAAAAATGTTACAAAATTTAGAAAAGTAATCATGAAAGCAAGTACAATGGACTCACTATGTGTTGGAGCTTGCCACGTGCCAACTAAGCTCACAAGACATCCAATTTTGGAGGTTGGTATTGGTCATTGACTCAACATATTTACTCCTATACAACAAGGTGATCTCTAAATGGTAAATATTAAAATCATGGTAAAAAAACATAATTTAGCACTAACATATAGTAAAGATTCTTAATTGTACATTTCATTCAAATCGTCATAATGGGGGCTAGAGAACTTTATTTTTGATGTGAGTTTTTGCACTAGATTCATAGTTCCTTCTTTGATCTTAAATTTAGTGTTTATTGATATATGGTGTTGTAACCTAAATATCCTATTGAAATCATTCACATCACAAAGTAAAGCAATTCAATGAGGCTAGATTACAATCATGGTTCCACATCCATAAAGCAAGTAGAATCAGGGGGCATACATCTACCCTTGAATTTGATTATTCAAATAGGTTTTACATGTTTATAAAATGGTTTTAAACAACTAAAAAATTAGTATCATAGGATGCAGTTCCCAACATTGTGGTTTTTTAGATGACTACATTAGGGGCTTCATTCTCCTCATCTTACGAATGAAAGATAAAATCCATATGAGTATCCTTTATGAAACATAGTTTGCTTTCAATACTTTAGCTTGAATATGTATGTAGTGTCATATGGCAACTAAAGTGGGGGCTAAAAATTTAGTGTAGAAAATTTTACTCCCTTTTAGGTGATAATGCAATTTCACACTTAGTTTAAACCTATTTTAGTGACCTTGCATTTATTCACATTTACCATTCCTAGATACGCCCCTAATTCCTTTTATTGTGTATTACAAGGCATATTTTCATCATTTTCCAACATTAAAACATGCATTGAGCAAATGCATTTAATTAATTAATGACCATGAAACAAATTGGTCTTGAACTTATAAGCCATGACCCATTCTCCCATGGGCGAATGGGTCCGCGTTAAGTCCCAAAAACAAAATTTAAACATGTTTTTGGCAATACTTTAAAGACTAAAATTCAAATTTCATGTGTTAGTTATCAGGATCTAATATTCAAGAAATTAGAGAAGAAGCCTATAAAACCTAGTCCTATCACCATTTCAAATTGAAAGAGATATTTTTGAGATTCAAGAAAAAAGAACTTTTGAAGAGCAAGGAGAGAACATTCAAGCATTCAAATTTGAAGTCTTGGAGTAGTATTTTGTTTGTAATTTGGGGGTCTTTAAGCTCATTTTTTCAAAGATTTGAGCAAGCATTATTCATGATTGAAGGTTGATGCCAATGGTGGATCATGATGGATTTTAGGTTTGGGAGGTGCATATGGCCATTTCCCTTAGCCTAATGAATTTTTTCCTAGTGTTCTCATCTTCAAGCTTAATTCTACTAGCAACCTATGACAAGGTATTATCATACTTGAAATTTATAAGGGTGTTTTTCATTCTCCCTAATTGAATATTTTTCATTTATCATTTTCATACATGAATCATGCCCTAATGCACTTGAGTATAATTTCTTTGCATATTAGCTCATAAAAACCTTAGATGGACCTAAGGTTAGGGCTTCCACACACTTTCATTTATTACATATTTATCTTTTATCAAGGTTTAATTACCAAACTTGGGGTTTGACCAAAGAAAACCCTGATACAAACAAACAAACATTTTCTTTTGTAGATTTATCACATATATAGATCTGAAAGTTAAGATTTGTAGGTATAGGAGCAAACTGTAGACAAAAGGCTACAATTTAATTTTTGAAGTTTGAGAAGGGGACACAAAGACCTATTCGCCCCTGGGAAAATGGGTCCTTGCTCAAAGCTCAAAACCCACTTTTTATGACTGCTGCACACCATTCCTCCCTTCTTAGATCTACCCACAAATTGTCACTTTCATTTCTATTATCATAGAAATATATATTTCAAGTGTTAGGTAATATAATTAATTTATTTAATCCACTTTAAATTATTCAAAAACAATAAAAATTAGTTATTTCTTTCATAAGCAAATAACATATCCCAAAATAGGGTTGACTCACCTGAAGGTTGAAAGTCAATCCTATCCCTTTGAGATCTCTTTTTCTAATAAAATTAGGAAAATGGATGTTTGAATTCTAGGTCATTTCATTATTGATTCAACTCATCTACCCCCTTTTCTACCATTTCATTTTGGTGGAAACCTCTTTTCCTTTATTTTAGGATTATAAGATTCCTTCTAGAAGTCTTAGTTGTTATTTTTAAATCTGAACTTATTCTAGGTGGTTATGAGTTAATTGTCTCATGTGGTAGGATTAAGAAACTTGTCACAATATTGTCTAATCCTCCCACTCACCTTTCCTATATAATAAAGGCCTCACCTATATATTTACATATTCAATCTTGTAATATTGCATCCATTAATATAGCAATATATTCTTGCCAATTTTTCTCTTTGGAAGATATTTTGGTCAAGCAACTATTCCTAGGAGTGTTAAGGAGTCACCATTAACTCCTATAGGGATTAGTAAACCCACCTAAGTATTTGAGTTTTAGTATTTTATCCCATGACTAATTATATTGTTACACCATATCTAATAAATATTAGATACCAAAGCTTAGCTTTTGAGAATGATCTACCTAAGACCCAAGCCACCACCCTACTTAGGCCCTCAACTTTGATCCCATATAATAAGAAACTATTTTCTATAATCTAGGTTTGTTTCATATAAAAAATTTTAGAGAAAGAATCAAAATCATTAAGGATACTTTTGGGGGAAAATAAAATAAGGAACCTATCAATGTTTATAGGTTCTAAAATAGGTTTTAGAAAATTTAGTTAACCTAAAAGGGAAATGCATTAAAAGTTATAGTTCCCAACCTTCATTATAAGTCTATTGATGATCTTCTTCAATTGATCCCTTGTGTGATTAAAAAATAAATATATTCATGTGAAGATAATGAAAGAAATATGTTGAATTTTGAATCACAAAATAAAATAAACTCACTAATTGATGCCTAAGGGGGTATTAAAGAATAATATTTTGTACTTTTCCTTATTATTCAATTCACAAAAATTGGCCAAATAAATAGCCAAAGCTTTTATAATATTCATTGCTTCTTGAATTTTAGCCACACCAACATATAAATTTTATTAGTGAATTAAAGATGAATTTAAGGATCTAGATTCTAATCAATATTCTAATCATGAATGCATCCATTAGAGTTTCAATTCTAAAATAAATCTACCCAAAAAAATAGCCATGGGGATGAAGAGGTAAGGGGATAAACGATCACCTTGTTGCAACCCTTTGGAGGCAAAGAAGAGTAAGGGGTAATACAATTAATGAAAATAATGAAGGATGGGCATCCCACATAGATAATCATCCATTCTATATGTTTCAAGGATAACAATGTTTACAAGATAACTTTCTTGACAAATGGTGTTCTAACCCTATCAAAAGCCTCAAACATTTCCAACTTTATAAATATAGATTTATCTTTAGTGTGGTATATAGAGTGAGTGGCCTCATTAGCTATATTGATGCCATACATGGTCTAACAATCCTTCACAAACCCATCCTTCTCCAATTAAATAAGAGAATAAATGATTTACTTAAAATGAGCCATAATTAGTTGTTTGATATATTATAACTTACATTAGAGAGAGAAACAAGATTGAATAAATCATTAGAGTAATCACCCTAATTTTTAGGAAGAAAAGCTAGGGAGGTGGTATAATGTTCTTTAAGAATCATCTTGTTAGCCTAAGACTATTAAGTGATCGCCAAAAGATTAAGCTTCAAGATATTACAAAATTATTAAAATAATTGAATGGGAAAACCATTTGAGATAGTATTTTTCTCTTTATTCACATAAAATAGTAGATGACCATGAAGGGGAAAAGAAGACCATCTCAAAAGGATCACCAATATGCACTTTATAATATCCTTCGTTTCTTTCCTTAAACAAATATTCAATAACTTGATATAGGCACATAATACTATTCCTTTAAAGTGGAATCAAACATAGTTTATTTCCCATCACATTAATCCTTAGAGGAAATAAAATGTAGTTTGCAGATCTAAGTAAATTTTGGTAGCTTAATCGCATGTAAATTATCACTTTAAGAACATGAAAGAAGAAGAGTAAAAGAAAAAATAAAGAATAGAAGAAACACCAATATATATGAGGAAAATACTTTTGGGTAAAAAACCCTACACTACAAAGAATCAAACCAATGTATGAACCTATGACAACAAACATGTTACTAAACACTTGTAGGCCCAAAGAATTAACATGTAGATTACATCTTGCTCTTTTGGAGGAAATCTAATAATATAACCCTACAATGAATAATTCTCCTCTCTACACTCTTAAAGAAAACACCCATATTTATAGAGCTATAAGATGGATGGCTAGAAATGCCACATTTCGTCTTCCTCATCATTGCATGAATGCAAATTTAATGATGAACATGCAAGGAAACTACCTTCACCAGATTATGCAAAATGACTAAAATCTCAACATACAAGGTATTTACATACATACAAATGGTGCCACTTAACATGAAAAAATATTCTTTCATGTAAAGGGTCCAACCTACATAGTCACTTCCATTTATACCTCTTATCTATCATAATCTCCATCATAATTAGTCATAATCACTTAGAACTTATGACACATATCATAAATTATGCTACACAATGGGATCCACAAAGTGAGAAACCTATTTCTACCAGTTTAGGAAGCATGTCATCCTAGTCACCCATCATGCAATTTTCCACCTCACCAAAGTAGGTCCCACAAAGAGACATCATTAGATGAACATAAAATAATAAATAAAGGTACAAAAAATTTGTTTAAATAGATCAATGTTAGGAATCTATATAGATTGAGACACCTTAATTCCCAACATATAAAGATTCTTGAGATAAATAAGACTCACAACCAATTCATTGATATCCTTAGAGACTAGATGAGGGATAATATCTAGAAAAGCATATTCAATCCCTATGGCCAAAGGACCACATTCTTGGAAGAGAGGAAAAATGTTCAATTACTTTCTCACTTATGTCATGAAAGAGGAAAGGATGGTTTTCTTTGGATAAGACTAGTATAGATATCTTAAATACATATACCTAAAAGAGGTTGAGAGATATATCTTAATGTTTGCTCATTATTAGAGAGATGTAATTAAGATATATATTATCTAAAATTTTAATAAATTATTTATTCCATATCTTCATACCTTAAGTAAATAGCCATATCAATAGTGCCAAATTTTAATAAAAAAATTATATTTTATATTTTATATGTTGTTTTATTTCTTAAAATACACACCTTTTTGAACAATTGCTTTATTTTTACTTTATGTTTAGGAGAAATAATATTTTAATAAGAGATTTATTAATTTAAGCTACTACAAATACATATATCAATAATTAAATTGATGAGTAAAAGACATAAAGTTACTTCACTTTACTTTGGAACTAGTGTAATTCTATAGATTATTTTTATAATATACTTATAAGATCATTATCAACAAGAAAACAATTTTATTTATATTTAATATATATTATCAAATATTATGTTTAATATTTAAAATTAGTATTTTTTTGATAAAAGGCAAGATACCTATATAATTTATATTAGATATATAAAATAGAAATTACAATAATCAAAATGCCATCAAGGAGACTGGCTTAATTTGTTTAGATATTCCATTAAAAGCTAACAAAAGTGGTATACTACTAATGCAGGTATGAAAACTAACTACTACTTCCATCGTATAGTTGGAAAATGGAGAACACCATTGTGTAGCTACTGCCATTTTTATGTGCAACCCACATTGAAACAGTTCTATTATTATTGCATTTTATAAAACCTATCAAAATGCTATTTCAGACCGATAATCTTTGCAACTAGAACAACCCATTACAAATTAGAATCTACTGTGCTAACATATGCAAAAATGTTATACACAGCCGAATATTTGCAAAATTTCATTCCTCTGTATGCGAGAAGCCAACAAAATTTTCACCTTGAAGGTCAAAAGATTTTGAATTCACCTGCACTAAGGGGGAAACTGCAACATTGGAGGAGCACTCATTGGAGGGTGGGTGGCATGATCTCACAAGAAAGAAATTGCATAATATTTCTCCTTTATACCTGTCCATGTTGGTGTATAAGAAATTTGAATTTTTCCGCATCACTCTCAAAAAGATTCTATCACACTTACATTCAAAAGAATGTTTAATGGCATAAAAAATCTCTACAAAACCTTGTCACTGCTTCAAATAATTCCTTGGAAATGAACCCCCAATGAAACCCTTCCCATTAAAATATCATAATCCTACACCCCTTTTAATAGAGAAATATTCGCCAAGAAATTCTCCTTCACAACCTTTTTTGTCGTTTCCTCCAAATCATCTAAAGACTGTAATAAATCCATCAAATTAGATAGAAAGATAGACAAAATCTGAGAGGGGAATAACATTCTCCTTGACTTAGGGTTGGTAATTTCCACTCCCAAAATTATTTGCACATAGTCTTCTACCCTAGAGAAATCCACATTGAAGATCATGTCCATATTTTCATGCAACAAAAAACCTACAAATGATCTCTCCCAAGCTTGCCCTAGCATGGGGACCCTAAAATTCCATGGCTTATACTCCATCAAACCGTCATTACTTGCACACCACCTTTGAGTGGAAGCCAAGCTTCACCACACTCTATCACCACACCCTATAAAATAAGTAGAGAGAAAAAGAGTATTTTTTGAAAGCATCTAGAATTATGTAGCCAAATGGAAAGGAGATAGCTTTTCAAAGAGAAGTGGTTGCTAAGGATAATGAATGATCGTTCTTGAGGTGTAAATTTTATTGACTTCCAATGTAATTTTCATGCATGCTAATAAGTTTGGTACAAGCCTCCAGCCTTGCAAAATCATGTGAGATCATCCCATAGAGTTTGATGAATGTGCTTAAACTGATAATATTCCTTGAAATCATATTCTCCCCTATACCCACAAAACACGTGTTAGAGAAATAAAATTTATATGGCACCAATATGATGAATTTTTTATGATTTATGTCATCAAACAACTTGTAATTGCTAGAAGCTTGGAAACACTTTAGAAATCTATTCTTTATGGCTTCTCATATTTTAGTATGGATCAGTGACCATATAATTCAATCTGTATTATTATTTATTATAATATTATGTTTATTATTATATTGAATAATTTGACATGTAATTGACTATCAAACTTGATAGAAGGTATGTTTTTATTGACACACTCACACCATTACACTTCATCCCTTACTACCATTGTAGAACACATCTTAGCATAATAAGATTAGATAAGGTGTTCCTAATTATCCTCTCTTTGAGTATGTTATGGAAAAAGGATGTATTCCTATCACCCTAATTCATTTGATCAATTATTGGTTTCTATTTCTAGAAAATCTCCTCCCTTAAGAGTCATTTAATTAGTTCTTTAGAAAGGAAGGATTCCCTAAGAAGATGATCTCATGTCTTGTGTCGTCTTCTTTGAATTAAAAGGTAATGGCCTCCATCTCCTCTTTCACCTATTTTTTGCCTAAAATTTAATGGGTACAAAATATAACATTCTCCATTGTTTGAGCATGAACCTAATATGGTAGAGTCATTTGAAGAAATAATGCATAGTAGTACCAAAAGGGGGCTTACCCTCCAACCACATAGGACCAATGACTTCATAAACTATCAAATCTTTGACCAAATTTATCTATAATTAACAAGTCGTTATTTCACTTGGGAGAAGAGGGGGAATAAAAAATGATAGGCTAATTTACGCCGAAGGTGTATCCTTATTTGAGATGGACAACCTCTTTTTTGTGATCAACGGTGTGCAATGCTTAAAAATGGATGCTAGCGATCAGAACAATCGCATCCGTTAAAAGCTATGTTAGTTTTTATTCGCCACTTTTCTCATATCATTTACAAATTCCATGTAAAAATTGCTACCGTAAATAACATAGATTAACAGTCATGAGATTTTCCATCACCTCCATTTGATTTCCCATTCGCTGCTTTTCCAAGCTGTCTGCCACTTTTCACATGATAATTCAATCACTGGGGTCGTAAATATCCACTGCCTCATTAATGTAGGGTGCTTTTTATACATTTAATTATTTATTTGATTGGGCAAGTGGTTGTCTTCATCCACACTTCTTTTTACATATGAATTATAATATTTTAAATAAAATATATATAACAAAAAGTTTTATTTTTATAAATAGTAATATATAATTTGTAATTTTATTTTTGGTTTTTATTTATAATTTGTATTTATTTAAATAGTAAATTTTAACATTCGTTCTTTAATGTATTAGATTCAAATTTAAATATTAATATATTATTTTATTTTTTATTAGACTGCAGGAATCGGTCGGTTATCCGTCCCCCTATAAACTGCAGTGTGCCTGATAAACTTTTTCACGTGACCGGTGGCGCTGGCGCGACACGCCCTCCGGTACCATGGGTTTGGGGGGAGACTAGACCTCGTGACCTCTTGCCTGCAACAGGATGTTTTTAGCCAATCGAGCTAGGCCCCCCGCCCCAAATATTAATATATTATTATAATATATTGTCTATTGTAATTATTTATAATATATATTTATAGAATATATTGTATTATTTTTGGTTATTAATACAATATATTATTTATATATTATAGTTATATTTTATTAATAATTCTATTATATAAATATATTATAGAAATTAAAAAATTATAATTATTTTATTCTATTTACTAAATAAAAAATTACATATAATATTTTATTATTATATATATTAATTATATTATATATTATAGAAATTAAAAATTATACTATAATATTATATATTATAGAATAACATATATAATATAACTATATTTATTTTATTATATTTTAATAAAAATAAAAACATTTATATATAATATATGTTTAAGAGAATAGGATGAGCAACTCATGTTTTCATTCTAAAATATTACGAGTAGATCCATTGGCAAGAGAGCGTTGTAGATGGATATACTACTTTCAATTCTGTGACTTTTAGTGTGTTATAATCTCTCTCTATCTATGTTTTGTTTCTCTATTTTTCTTTTGTTTGGCTTTTAAATGGCATTATGATATTGCTTTCAGGATTCAACTGTGTAGTTTTTGAGTCTAACTCATTGACCCATGTTTCATTAAGTTGGAGGTATTTTCCACAAGTATTTAATGGCATGTCAATTAATTTGATTCATCAAATTATATGCAACAACACTACAGAAAGGTTTTATGGCAAGAGATCTCACAATTTAGAACACAATTAGTGTAATAAAACACCAGGTCATTGCTCTAATGGTGGGAGCAAATCTATCTACATTTTATAGGTGCAACTTCGAGGGTTATCAAGACACCCTGTATTCACACTCATTCTATCAATTCTATAGAGAATGTGATATTTATGGAACTATCGATTTCATCTTCGACTTCGCAGTGGTATTTCAAAACTACACAATTTTGGCACGAAAAGTGTTGAAGGGGCAAAAAAATACAATCATAGGAACATCTAACAAAATTCCTCTATCTTGATTATCTGAATGTGCATAACCTATTCCAATTCTAAATAGTCATATAGTTGTATTTCAAACTAGAGAAAAGAAAGAATGAATATAATGAAAATATTGGCATAGTATAATTTAAGACACCCAAAATTGAGAATAAAATGTAAACAAGAGAAGTGAAAAATAAATATAGTCGTTCAATCACAAGGGATTTAAACCAACAAACATTTTATAACTTATTACATATTCAATGAAATGTCCAGTGGCTTCCTCCCTTGGCTCTCTCTCCTATAGAAATTCCAACTTACCAATTACTACAATTGTGAGTAGCATGTCAAATTTTATAGTTGCAAATTTTGTTGTGGAAATAAAAATTGAGGGAGAGGGAGAAGGATATATATATATATCCCCATGGACATGTGCCATCTTTGGATTGTTGGCACATAAAAGTTTCTCAAAAGTCAGTATTTGCTTCCCTTCAAATCTCTCATTTTTCTCCCATCTCCTATCTCTCTCTATTCCTCTTTATAAATGTATCTCTCTCTAACTATATCTCTTTATCTTCCTATCTATCTCCCTCTCTCCCTATTTATCTCTCTCTAAATATTTCTCTCTCCCTATTTATCTTTCTCTATTCCTCTCTTTATATATGTATCTCTTTCTCTCCCCTTCTATCTCCCTCTCTCCCTATTTAATTTCTTTTATATATTTGTCTCTATCTCTTTTCTCTTTCTTGCCCCAGGTCTCTCCTACTTTTCTCTCTTTCCCTCTATATCTTTTCTCTCTCTTCTTCATGCTCTATCTCTATTTATATATTCCCTTCTCTATGTTGCATTGATTTTACTAATGACACACCAAAGAAACAAAAGCATAAAATTTGCAATTAAAAGGCATTTTCCCTTCAAAAAAACAAGTTGGATCTACTTTCATGGTCATTTCTTTCCTAAGAATTGAATTCTTCTAATACACGTGTATCAAGACACACATGACCTAGAATTTAGTATATTGAAAGCTATAAACATTTCACCTCATTACAAAAGAAGGGCCCACTCTACCATCACAAAATTGTATTAGTATCAAGTTGAAATGTATAATACAACATAGCTTTCCACTAAAAAGGCTTTGGGAAAATTAACTCTATGTTACATGGTATCCATCATACCTACATATTAGCCTACACTAAGTTCCTTGTCAATGTGTTGACTAGAAAGAGCTTCACCCATATTTTACTATATGCACTAAGTTCCTTGTCAATGCATTGATCATAGAATATATGCACATAATGGATTTGTTGAACAATCCTTGAAAACTTTCACGCAAATGCAATCAACATCATGTATAAAGTAAATCTCAAAAACCTTTGTTTGTCTTCTCCTTAATTCTGCCAAAATAGGAGCTCTATAATAGGGTATGACATCTATCACAACATAATGGAAGGAGATTTTGTTAGATTTTGTAGATACAAATTTAACTATTAATCTCTCTTCTCTCAATATCTATTTCCTTTTATCTCTCTTATCTCTCTCTCCCTATGCTTCTTGGTCTCTCTATCTATCTACACCTCTCTATATCTCTTCATCTCCATCTCTCTCTAGAGTTAATATGTGTCTCTCTCTATCTCCTTCCCTCTTTGTATATCCATCTCTTTCTCAGGTCCTAATGGGTAATGGAGTCTGATTATCTTCCTCATTCAAAGGTTTTGTTTCAATCTTGTTTGGATCCTTGTAAGAGGATGAATTGTTGCTTGAAACTACCACTTCTCCATTGATACCTTTCTTCCACAAACATCATCATTTGCTAAATTGCATACCAATCGACTTCACGTACTGCATAAATATATGCAAAAAATAGACTTTTTTTCCCTAATTAACCTTCCACACCTCTTCGGCGTACCCATTGCACACCAAGGTGCAATTGCTAGTTGTATGATCCTTTCTAGTGTAGAATATCTAAGGAATCGGCCAAATAATTATCAAACAAAGAGTTAGAAAAAAAATATTTTAAGGTGCTCAAAGTTAGAATCTAGATCACACCTTCTACTTTTCTAATATAAAAGACTAGATCTAGGTTTAGCATTAAAAATATTTTGAAAAGACATGTTTTCTATTAATAATGTGGAATAATGGTCTAACCAATTAGAAATAGCTAACTTTTCTACCAATATATGGATAGCATTAAAACCTCTTGCCTTGATCTAGGGAAACAAGGGGAGAAAAAAATAAAATTTTGAGATGAGGCCAAAAGAAGTTCTTACCTTGAAAATCCATAGTCATGTAAGAATTAGTAATACATATGGATTTACTAATAGAGTAGGATTTGACCATAGAGATAGAAATATTTCCATCTATCCAAGGGAAGTAGTAAGATGGGGATGATTCAATAAACACAATAGAATTTTTGAAGACTTGTGAGATGCTTGATATATTGGAATTTATTGAGTTTCCAAAGATTGAAGAATAAAGAGTTCATTTCATACTCTCATGTAAATTCATTTTTTGAAAAAAAATGATCGTGCAATCAGGGTAGGAGGGTTCCAAAAGGAATAATCTGAATTGTGCAACAATGAGTCAACATAGTGGAAACAATATAGAAAACTGATATGTGTAATTGAAACTTTATTGAATCAACAGTCTTACATGCAAAATATGCCTCATGGGTGAATATCTAGGGCTCGCAGATCTGCTACAAGGGCTTTCAATAATACAACTAACCAAAGGCCTTATTACATGCCTTCGAAGGGTAATGCAAAAAATGTAACTTATAATCTATTTCTAACTTAATGAACCTTATCCTAAATGATTAAAAATGCTTAAAAATATGCTTCTCAAGCTCCCGAAAAGGCTTGCATCTGCCACAAGGGTTCATAAACCTGATGAATGATCACATATGAGGGTCAACCCTAGAATATGGAAAGATAATCCAACACAAAGTGAAATATTTTGCAGATCTCCAAGGTAGGTCCCAATTAACCCAAGATGCATGTATGATGTCTCATTAAGATTTGCATGATCTGGAATAGGTCCGCACTAAGAAATATGGTCCAAGTTGGCCCCAAATTCTTTGATTGGTAATCACAATAAAATTGTGAGAGCAATAACTTTTTGTAGGAAAGCAGAAATGATGTGAAATATGGATATGTGATAGATGTCGATGTGTATATGCTATACCTTGCTCTATGAGATGAGAAACAACAATGCAGTAAAATATGGAATGAAATATTGAAACTGTCATTGAATGTAATGCAAGAAAATAACTATTTTTGGTTGATACATGATTTATTTACAACCATGGATGCTCTTGCATTATACACCTAGGATTGGAAGGAGAGTGAGTCCCTCACTTTCTATAGCTAAGAGGAAAACCGAGATGGTCCACCTCAGCCTGATAAATCCATTATGAATCCTCCAATGGTTTGCCTTTCCACTTCACAAGATATTCTTTGTACTGCTTGTTCCTAGTGATCATTCTGGTTTTGGTATCCAAAATTTAAACAATCTCCTCCAATTCTTAATATGGTAACTGCTCCTTCAAAACTACTTCCTTGCTACCACCACTTGATTTTCCTGCATGAAACTTATATATGTCTACAATATTGAAAATAGGTGATATACCCGATGTCTACACTAATTCCACTTCATATACATTTCCCGAATCAAACTTCCATAGAATCTTACATGGTCGAAGCTTCCTCATCTTCAAATTATTATATGTACCAACTAGAAATATCTCCTTCGTCAAATATACCATTGCTTCATTGCCAACATCAAACTCTATATGTCTCTAGTTCTCATCTACCTTCTCCTTCTACTTATTTCTCATGTCTTCCAAGTGATTTTGGACCTGATTATGCAATATCTCCATGAAATCTACAAAATCTTCTTCTTCTGCACTTCTTTTATTCTCCATACTGATTTCTCTTAGTTCTATAACTCCTCCAGGGTGTACTCCAATAAAAAATTGAAATGGTTTCCTTCTTGTACTCCAGTTAACTGAATTATTGTATGCAAACTCTAATAGTGGTAAAACTATATCCGAGCTTCTTTCCTTATCCCTAACCAAACATCTTAACAACTTACCCAAAATTTTATTCAACACTTCTGTTTGTCCATCTGTCTATGGGTGATATGCTAAACTAAAAATCAAATTTGTCTTTATCTTCTTCCATAATATCCTCTAAAATTATCCAATGAACTTGGTGTCTCTATTTGAAACAATGATCTAAGGTAATCCATGCAATCTCACAATTTTTTTTAAAAATAAGTCAGCAACATGCACATCATTAATCTTCTTATAAGGAATGAAATGTGCCATTTTATAAAATCTGTCTACTACTATCATTATAGAATCATGTCCTCTTTGTGTTCTTGGTAATCCCAATATGAAATCCATGCTCATATATTCCCAAGGTCTCTCTGATACTGTCAAAGGTTTGTACAATCCAATATTTTGACTACTCCCTTTTTCAATTTGACAAATGCTACAACTTTGAACATACTTCCTTACATCCTTATATATCTGTGGCCAAAAATAGTGTTCTCACTAAAGCAACTATCTTATCCACTCCAAAATTTCCTACTAAACCTCCATTATGTTTCTCATTGATCAAATTATCCCTCATTGAACTCCATGGAATACACAACTAATTTCCCCTAAACAACATACCTTCTTGCATAAAATAGTCCAACCACTAGCTTTAGTTTATCCCTACTAGTTCCTTACATGCTCTCCATGATTTAGAAAAATCTACATCCCCCTCATACCTGTGCTTCAATTCTTCAAATCCCAATAATTCTACCCTCATTGTTGTCAGAAAATTCCTTCTTCTTCTTAATGCATCTGCAACTTTGTTTAATTTACCACTCCTATGCTTCAACACAAATTTGTAACTTTGTAAGAACTCAACCCACCTCATATGTTTTTGATTCAATTTGCATTTCCTATTCAAATAGTGCAAAGATTGATGATCTATATACAGCACAAACTCCTTAGGCAACAAACAATGTCTCCACTTCTTCAAGGCTTGGATTATGGCATAACATTCCTAATCATAAACTAAGTATATTATTTTGGCATCATTCAACTTATCACTAAAATAAGCTATAGGTCTTCCTTCTTCACTCAATACTACTCCAATTGCATATCCACTCGCATCACAGTCAACTTGAAATACTTTGTCAAAATTTGGTAATGCTAGAAATGGCTTCTCTGTCACCTTTTGTTTGAACAATTCAAAACTGTTTTGTGCTTTTAATGTCCACTTGAAATCATTCTTATCTCCTCTCATGGTCTCAGTCATGGGGTTACAAACAACACTAAAATTTCTAATAAGCTTTTGGTAGAAACTAGCTAATCCATGTAATGATCTATCTTCTCTAATGTTTATTAGTGTAGGAGACT
Organism: Sequoiadendron giganteum; assembly: GCA_007115665.2. Taxonomy (NCBI): domain Eukaryota; kingdom Viridiplantae; phylum Streptophyta; class Pinopsida; order Cupressales; family Cupressaceae; genus Sequoiadendron; species Sequoiadendron giganteum. The sequence goes on along the minus strand of CM021103.1, from coordinate 172,588,147 downwards.
CAACCATTTCTCTCACTTTCTCTGGATCCATCTTCAATCCTTAAAAAAAAAGGACAAATCTCAAGTATACCAATGTAGTCTTCATGAAACTACACTTCTTGACATTAATCAACAACTTCTGTTCTCTCAACCTTTGTAATACTTACCAGATGTGCAACAAATGTTCTTCTCTAGTCTTCATAAAAATTAGAATATCATCCAAGTAAACAATGACAAAATTACCCAAGAATTTCTTTAGTACCTCATTCATCAATCTCATGAAGGTGCTCGATGCATTGGTCAATCTTTGTAAAATACCTCACCCCACTCAAGTAGCCCATAATGTCATACATCCTTGGAAATGGAAATCTATACTTTACAGTGATCCTATTGATTTCTTTTGAATCTATACACATTCTCCACTCTCCATCCTTCTTAGGTGTAAGTATAATAGGTACCACACATGGGCTCAAGCTATCTCTGATCAATCCTTTCCTCAACAAATCTTGTATCTTCTAGTTCAGCTCTATGTTCTCTGTCGGTGTCATTCTATGTGCTTCCTTGTTTGGAAAACCTGCTCCTGATATAAGGCTGATGTGATGATTGATACTCTAAACATGAGCCAATCCCTCTAGTACATTCTTTGACATGATGTCTTCATACTCTACTAATAATTTTTCTACTTCTCCATTCTTTGTGGTAGGATTCTCTACCTCTGGATCATTGTTTTTCTTTAGAATCAGTGCAAAACACATGTTCTCATATCTCAGTCCGTCTAGAAATTTCCTTCCATCTACCAAACATAGTCTTGTAATGCCACAAGATTCAGTCTTCTCCTCTTCCTCTAAAGGTATCAACTTGATTATCTTTCCATTCGATTTCATAGTATAAGTATTCCTTTTTCCATCATGAATATTTTTCTTGTCATATTTCCATGGTCCTCCCAACAGTAAATGGCATGCATCCATAGGAATAATATCACACAATACTTCATCCCTATATGATCAAATATGAAATTTTACCAAAAATTGTTCATTCACCAGTATTTTATGCTCCTCTTGAATCCATGCTATCTTATATGGGTTCATATGTTTGAACTGCTTCAAATTGAACTTGGTTACCATCTCCTCTGGAACTAGATTATCAATACTACCACTATCAATGATAAATTTACATACCTTTACTCCAGACTTACATCTGGTTCTAAATAGACTTTTCCTCTATGATGGTTCCTCAATCACTTCTTCATGTATTAAAGCTCTTCTCATTACCATTTATTCACCTTTCTCTGGTTTCCAAACTGAATTAGGGGATCCAAAATGTTCTTCCTCCACATAAGTTGTTCTTCTTGTATGCTCAGGTTTCTTTTCGGTACTTCCTTGATGACACTCAAATGCTCTATATCCTTCACCTCCACACTTGAAATATGTTTCTATGAATGGTCTTCTCTCAAATGTTCCTTCATATCTCCAGTATCCTTCACTACAATAAGATTTATGACCTCCTTAATCACTCTGGTAGAAGTTTCTAGCTTCTCTTCCTTTGCAGTATGAATTAACTTCCTTTTATTCACTCTGGTAGGGTTTTACATCTTTTTTCTACTCCATATAAGGTCTTCTTTCTCTAGATTGGGGTCCACTCACTAACTCATTTGATTGCAAAATCCAATGAAAATTTCCAACAAAAGCTGTATAATTAGATGTATCATTGGATACTTGTGATATTCAATGTGAAATTTTCATTTTTTAAAAATTTTATCCCGACATTCATCAGAATTTCGACGAACCTTTTTTGCATCGAAGTTTTGATGAAGATTTTTTGCGAAAATTGGAACAAACTTGCAAAGTTAAATTGTGGCCGACATAAATAAAAATGAGCTCGACTATTTATTGCGATAGTGTTTTGCTTGACAATTTTCTTGGGAAAAATTAAAAAAAACTCAAGAAGATATCGCCAAGTTGAGGGTAGTCATTGCATTTTTCCATAATTGATTTGTGAAGTCAGATTTGTACTTCTAGGTTTGAAAATAATATTTTAAAGCAACATCTCATCAGATTTCATTTTTAGTCTTGTGCATTTTCAGAATTTCATTTCCTGATTTTTGACCTGACTTCACAAATTCTTTATAAGGGAATTGTTTATAACTGATGGAAAATTCTTGATGGATTTGGACAAAGATTATATTTTTAAGGTTTCAATTTTATCCCTAATGATCAATTTTCAATAGATTTGGTAGCCATAACTAGATAATATCAAAGACATAGGGATAGCTACAGAGTGAAATAGCTGTCAAGATTCAGGCCTAGAGGGTTGAACAAAGAATTGAGAATGTTTGATAGTGGATAGTTAGAGCCATTTAGCTATGATATTTTTGAAGACTACTTCATAAAGATGTATTTTTCCCTTTGCCAAGTTTCAGAAATAGATTTTAGACCTTAGATGCTAGTGTCTTATAAAAGTAGTTATGGTATATCTATTACTTGAAGTTCTTGAATTCATCTTGACTCTATACAAATGTATCTATTTTCTATTTGAACAAGAAAGAAAGAAAGCAACCAATTTCTAAATATTGTGAGATATTTAGAGCAAGAAACTAAAAAATGAAAAAATGAAGGTCAAGGCCTCTCTATTTTTCTCAGTTCACTTAAAGTTTTTAGATGTTGCCAAACATCTAGCAAGATATAACTATCATGCAAATTATATGATTTCTATTTGTTTTGTACTTTGGAACAATTTACAAGATGAAATTGTCTCCTCATGTAGAAGTATAAGCTGCCAAATTCCTTCAGAAGTTGATACAGGAATCAAAAGATGAACCTGTCAAATTGGAAACCAAACTTTTTGTGGTAAGAAGAGTTGATTTTGACATGAATGTCATATTGTAATAGCTTTATTAAGTAATACAATTTTTTTAGTTATTTGACAATCTGGTGATTTGTGTGTAGATATGCCACCATATGAAACTGAGTTGAAAAGAGCACTCGTTACCTTATCAAGTAATATCCAAGTAAGATATAAAAAATAACCTGTGCTTTTAGTGAATCTGGTCAACCTACTCATGCTTTTCCATGCTTAATTTTTTCCTTTTGGATTGAGCTACTTATGATAAACTTTTAACTTTCCTTGCAACCTGTGTATTACCCTCTCAAGTTTTCATCTGGTTAAAAGCAATCTCTTACAAAGGATATTAAATTCATTAGTACTTTAGATTGTCCTTTATGTTAAGGGAGGCATCTAACTATTGTTTATATAATTCAAATTTATCTGAGAGTAAGCATATTTAATCTCTATATGGTAGATTCAGAAACTAAAAGAAAGTATTTGACCTTATTAGGAAAAATAAAGAAAAAAAGGTAAAAGTGCATCACATCTCTGTTGAAAGTGATCCCATATCCTTTGTGATACCTACCCTCTAGTGACTTGACTATCCTTTGTCTTGTAGGTTATGCATGAGTTTATTCATTTGATTTCAATGGCCTTGCATAACACTTGAATAAATTAATTGTGGTAGCTCCTTGAGATATTGTCCATGCACTCCTTAATACACTTGTAGGTTGTCCTCTTTTGAAACTTTGTGAGATGGAAATATTTATTAGTTTACCATACTGCTATGAAGAAAATGAACCCTTGACAAGATTTATGATGTTTTAAAAGCCCTCTTGACTGCTCAGTTACTTTTCTTTATGTATCTTTTAAAGTTCGTCATACTACCCTATCACTTTTATTATTAATTTCAATGCTCCCTTCATGGTTATGACATGGACTAATCATTGTTTATTTGAATAGTCATGACTGTGATCTCCTTTTGGGAATCTATAGTAAAGTGTCATGCCTTTCTTTGAAGTCCATTTCCTTAAATCTTTTCTCTTTGCTCGTTGCTCCTTACCTCTATAGTATCCCTATATTGCATATACATAATAATAACAATTATGGTGATAACTAGTGGACATGGGTATAACATCAAGCATCATACAAATGTAGTTTATATCTGCATATATAATACTCTGAGATACTAATATTGTAGCACTAGTCAAAGAATCATCATCAAACTATATTTGTTGATCAAATACAATGAAAAATAAAATATATTAAAATATAAAACATTGATCTTTTCTATCTACTCCATTGTAAATAATAAAGACTTCCAATACTCAAATTGGAAGGAAATTTCTATAGTCTTTATTATTTACAATGGAGTAGATAGAAAAGATCACTGTTTTATATTTTACTATATTTTATTTTGCAAATACCATTGGATAGTAAACTGGCCAATACACTATCAAATATAATGATTGGACCCTATGAATATATAGGTTATCAATCTTTAATTAATTCACATGAGAAATCATACTAACCAATAGTATCATTGAAACTTAAATGATACTATATAACAATGACTAGTCTTAGTTTGATGACATTTCAAGACCAATGCATGAATATCATTTGGGCCTCATGGAATTGGACATTGTTTTCATTCAACCATGATATAATGTTCTTATAGGAAACACAATACTAGTATGATTGAATTTATTAGAGGAAATAGGAGTTAGAGCAGATAAAAAGAGAACAAAAATATTGTAGTGTACCCTTATTATTATATAAATAAATAGAAAAATAGTAAGAGTAGGAACCCCAAATATCATTTTCATTGTCTATGTGAATATGTGTGGAATAGAGTGATCCCTTATCTATTTCAATTGCTAATAAGGTTACGGTTTATTCTTATTCTCCTTTGTATAGTATAAGCTCTAACCAATTTTTAATATTTAGCTTAAAAGTCAAGATAGTATTCCATACTGATTCTATGTCAATAGGAGGGAGGAAGTTGTATATGGATTCTATAATAAACATTGTGACCAAAGACATGAATTACATGGATGGAAGAAAATTAAATACAAATGGCAATAGATTTGACATATAAAATCAGAGGATGGCCCTATGATATTTTGAAGCACTATTGTAATGGTGAAGTCAATTTAGATAAAGGCTTGCTTCATAAGTAGATGGAAGTGTACGAAACATTTGAAGTTGCTTGTGAAAACAAGATTTAGCTTAACCTACAAAACTAGGAAAATGAAGTGTTGTCCTTACAAAACAATTTTGTCAAGAGTGTGGAAGTGAAGGTCTATACAAGATTGTTTGTATGTGTTGTATTCAACATAAATATGTTAGGATCGGTCTCAACAATCATTTTAGTCTTTCAAAATGATATCATCCTTATTCATCCATACACTATTTTTTGTCAGATGGATGTAATCATTAAGGAAGACCTTTTCATTATTCCCTTAATGGATTTAACTTTAAAGGAGGCCATCTAATGGTGTTGCCTATTGATATCCAGAGCAGGGATGCGAATAAGACTAATGACTATGCAGGCTATATTGTAGATAAAATGCATAGATCTTTTAACTTTATCAAGGCATATAATAGGGTGGTCCACTTCAAATGAAACTCTTTATTATGCCATACTATTTTATTTCCAGAATTCATTTGTGAAGTTAGATTTGTACTTCAAGGTTTGAAAATCATATTTTAAAGAAACATCTCATCAGATTTTATTTTTAGACGTGTGCATTTTCAGAATTTCATTTCTAGATTTTGTTATGCAAGTTCAATATTCTGATTTTAGGAGTCTAATAGTTGGAAATCATAGTAAAATTTTTAATTTAATAATTTTTGGAATTAGCATTTTAAAGTATTTTTTGGGATCATTAACTTTAGACTATCTTCTCTTTTGTAGGGGTGGTTGCATGCCGAATTTTTTTGGTGTAAAATATTAGAATTATTAGATTTTGTTACCTGTCTATGATTAACAATTATTGGAGTGTGAGTTTGATATTTTTTTAAGATCTAAATATTCAAGCTTGGTAAAGAAAAATCATGTTAGATAATATTAGTCTAGAACAAAATGAAGAGTCACTTGATAGATTGTTGGCTAGATTGAAAAGAAAGGGTGATGGGAAATGCTATTGTCCTTGCAATAATTGCAAGGGCTTAAAGATGAGAATACTTTTAATCACAACAGTTGAGAAACATTGTAGGCAGCATGGTCACATTGAAGGGGGGCATGATTATCATCCATTGGTAAGTTGTTCATTATATGTGTTTATATTGATTGAATTTGTAAATTTTTATATCGTTTTAACATTTTATATATATATATAAAATCACTTGATCATGATCATGGTTTATTTGTGTCTATCATTATTATAAAGGTGGGGTGCCCCAGGGCACATGATATGGATTATCACGCCCCAGAGAATGTGGTTTTACAAGTGGAGGAACATGGAGCTGTGAATATCAAAAATGAAGTTAATGATCCTATGGAAGAAGATGATCATGCACCAAAAAACACAATTGAAGATGATGGTACAATTACATTGATCCATGACACATTTAGTGGAATGGTTGATCATGTTGATCAAGATGAATTTGATGATGTTCATGATTTACTTGTAATTGAGAAGGCATACGAGCCCCTTTATGAAGAATCCCAAACAACTCTTCTCTGTGTTGTATTGTTTCTGGTGAACTTGAAGGTTATGAATAGTTTATCCAACATAGCAATCTCACAGATGTTAAGGTATCTCATATATGTCATTTTTTTCATCTATTTTAATTGTTCTTAGTTCATCACTAGTAAATAAAAGATGAAATATGTACCATTAATATTCTTTATATTAACAAATTATTTTTTGTTGTAGATTGATTGGTGAATTTTTGTTAACACCATCAAATATTTTACCTCGCTCATACCGAGATTTATCTGGAATTATGAAAGATATTGGAATGGAGTATCAAGTAATAGATGCATGTCCCAATGATCATATTATATATCATAAACAACATGAATTTGCAACAGAATTCCCTATAATGTCATATCAGTAGATATCAAACAGATCAACTAACAAAAAAGTTGCCTTGCAAGGTTCTTTGTTATATTCCCATTATTCCATGTATGCAACAATTATTTAGGTGTGAAAGCTTAGCGCAATTTATGGATTACCATGCACGAAATAGAAGTGGAGATGAAATTCTTTGACTGTCTGTGGATGGTTCTGCATTTAGGGACATGGAGGAAAAATGGCCACACTTTAAAGAAGAACCTTGTAATATCAGGCTTTCATTGGCAATAGACAGTGTCAATCCATTTGGAGAGCTGAGATCTATTTACTTAGTGTGGCTTGTTTTTGTTATCAACAATAACATTCCTCCATGGATGTCAATAAAGAGGGAGCACATAATGTTGGCAACAATTGTTCCAGGTATTTGTTTACATCAATTTTCTTTAACGTAGTACCATCTCATTTGTCCTATTTGTTACATAATGACTTATATTTTTTTCATTTAATAGTCATGTACATTAATTTATATATATTGCAGTAAAATGGTTATAATAATGGGTATGTGCAGGATCGTGATGGGCCAAAAAGTGGTGATATGTAAGTGATATGATGGCCCATGTGGCTGATGACATTTTTTTACACAAAATTGATGAAACGAAAAGGGTTTTTAAAGGAGATTCACAGCTTTCCACCAATATAAATTATACTTTACTATGAATTTAATAAATAATTATTATTCATTTTCTATTTGAATTATGACTAAAGTCCTGATTAATAGGATGATTGAAAAAAATATATAGCTTTCAAACAGTATCACATTTTTTGAATCCAAAACATGTGTCACATTCTATGCTTGTAGGATTAAAAAAAAAAAGAATTGAATTTCATGAAGTTTTGACCAAGTTAAGGTGGTCAGACATACGAGTTTTTATATTTTTTAAAATTGTAATAAAAAAATTCATAATTAATTATTTACTTGGAAACAAATTACAAAAAAATATGCATCACATCAGGACATGAGTCCCCTACTTATATCTAAAATATTATAAAAAAATATTATCATTTTATTGTGGTTAGGGTGGTCCGACAGACACCTACTTCTTATTTTTTCCCTAAAATTTAAGTACTACTGCATTGAAATTTCAAATTTTCACCAAATAGATTTTTTTTTAAAAAAATAAACCTAGTAGTTTAGAAACTACATTCAATTTCCTATAGATTCTATTGTTACATAGTATTGAAATAATATAGATAACTTATTCAAATTTTTATGTCAAGTTGCCTAACTTTGATTTTTTTAATTTTATTGCCACTTAAGGGCTTGTTTTTTCCATGATGATCCTGCATATACCCTAATTATGTAATGTTTATGTTCATTCAACTAGGTAAGTACCAAGTTAAAGATATGAATGTATATATCGAGCCTCTTATCGATGAGTTACTAAAGTTATGGAATGGCATCACTATGTATGACGTATCTCAACCAATAGGACAAAGACAATTTCAATTCCATGCAATGCTTGTATGGACAATTCATGATGCCCCAGGGCTAAGACATATTTGTGGTATGTTATAACGTTCAACTGCATGACTTTAATGATATTTAATTTTATGAAGTAGATATCATGCATGTTTTTTAAATAATCTATTCATTATATATAATTATAAAAATTGACATATTTAATCCAATTATATATGATTTGCAGGTCTTCAAATAAAGGGAAAATTTGCATGTCCAATTTGTGGTCCAAAGATGAAATCTCATCGTTCAAGAAGTTTAGGAAAGTAAGTGTTTGATGAGTATAGGCAGTTCCTTCACATAAATCATAAGTATCGAACTACTGAAAAAAAAAATTTCAATGGGAAAGAAGAGACTACATCAAAACCATGAAGAATGACACCTCACCTATGGAAGTTGGAATATAATATAATTAATCATCAAGGTTATACATCAGATCAAATTGTTTATCTATCATATATGATATGTTTTGAATTTATATTTTTATATTGTGTTGTTTTTACTCATGTTGTAATTGACAATGATTGTCGTTGTTAATTTGTTTAACTTATATGCTTCATGAAAGTCATCAAGGCATTCATGGTCAACTTCCACAGGGACTAAAAAGTTATCCCAAACAATTTAGTAGGTTTCCCTACTATGAGTAGCTACAAATTATGCATTTGTTTGATACAATTCATATCGGAAAGAATATAATAGAAACGTTATGGAAAATATTGGATGGAAGGCATGACAAAGAAAAAATTATCAAAATTTGTAGTGATATTCAAGAAGCCAATTATGCAATAAAAAATGTCATTCAATTAAATAGCAATGGAGACCAAATTAATATAAGTTCCCTTTCTTGGTTATTAATGGAGCATCAAAGCAATGCTATAAAAGAAGTCATACGAAAAATTTGATTTCCCATAGGATTTTCTGCGAACATAAACAATATCATAACAAAGAAAGGTGAATTTGGGTTAGGGATGAAAATGCATGATTGGCATACCTTCATTAAGGTAATTATTCTGGTATATTATATATATATTTGTATACTGCATGTACTTTTCAGTGTATTATGTTTAGTACTTTTGGAAAAATAATGAAAAGATCATTTTATAATTGTTGCAGTATGTTCTACCTCTATCTCTCTCAAACAATTTCAACAACAATGTCAAGAAATTTATATATGATCTTGGAAAATACATCAGGTAAGTAGTGATATTTGTTCAATTCGTTGTATAGATCTTATAATTGCCATTTTTTTTACTTGTTATGTAATATATTGTATATTTTTTGTTAAATCTCATTAATATATTTGTGCCTTGAATCACTTGTAGATGGCTGTCATCTAAAGGAATCCATAAAGAAGATATAAATTATTGGAAGAGAAAAATTCCTCATCTAATGTGTGAAATGCAAAAGTGTCTACCTTCAACATTTTTCAATGCACAAGAACACTACGTCATACACCAAGTTGAGGAGATTGAATTGTGTGGACCTATACACACAAGGTCAATGTGGATGGTTGAGAGGCACTTGAAATTTTTGAAGGCTTTGGTTAGACAAAGAGCACATCCTGAGGGTTCTATGGTGGAGGGATATAAGGTATACCAGACCGTGGTGTACATTACTAAATATCTTCCTAAGTTTGCAACAAAGATCCATGTAGATCACATTTGGGATCCCAACTCCATTAACAAATTTGAAGGGGAGTACTTGATGGGGAAAGGTAGATTGAAGAAAGTGACAAGTAATTATAAGATGGTCATGGAGATTAATTAGAATAAATTTTACATTTGGTTTTTATGTATATTGTACTTATTTAATTATTAATCTTCAATATACATCAATTATAAATTAAGGTTGTATACCATAGTAATTAACTAATTATACATCATTTGTGAATTTCAAATTTCTTTGATATAGTTGGTCGAGAGTGGGATGCACTACATTTGTATGTCGCAAAAAATCTTGATTGGATGACGGTATGGATTGGACGATGTCAACAATCTTGTCACCAATTAACATGGGAAGGTGTGGCTTCATTGGTTAAAGAAGCTCATAGTAATGGAGATTCCAATGTTACACCAAGGGAAATTGATTTAGCACATGGTTTAGGAGATAAACAGGTATGTATAAATATATTAATCACCCATATTATTTAATTACTTTTAGTTATATTTATGTATATATATGTTGAGATTTTTTTCTTTGCATACATTCGGCCAATAATAAATATGTTTATCAATTGATGATATTGCAATAATTTTTACATGTTTGACATATTGCAAGTGAAACACCACAAGGCTATGTGGTGTAATGGTCATAAATTTTGAATCAAAAAGTTGGATGACACGAAAAAAACTTGTGATTATGGGATAACTGTAGTCTTTCAGGTGACTAATGTTTCATCTAAAAGTGACATACATCCAGAAGTCTCAGAAAATCGTTACTATGGGATTTTGGATGATATAATTGAGTGTGAATTTAAGTCCTTCAAATTAGTTTTGTTCGTCATCCTATGGTACAGGCTATGATTGAATGAAAATGATCCCAAGAGAACTGCTATTGAACATGATAATGGATTTACCATGGTTAATACAAGGTCGAGCGAGCTAGAAATGAGCCCTATGTTCTTCCAAGACAATGTGAGCAGGTATTTTACTCAGAGGTTCTAGGTAAACTGGGTTAGTCATTTGTTGTTAGACATGATCCAAGAGGAAGGCTAGTAAAGTACAATGTGGCGGAAGAAGAAGATACCGAAGAACTAGAAGATGATGTAGATGATGATCAGGATCAACAGTTAGTTGATGATGTGCTTGACAAAGATGTCAAAGAGGAGGAACTAGATCATGATGGTGTAGGAGTTAATGTTCATGAAGATGATATCCATGTGGATGATGACATTATCAAAATTGATATCAATGATGATGATGATGATATGACCAATCCTTACAATGTCGAATCTAGATTGGATGATAGAGACAAAGAGTTGGATGAAGAAGAAGATAAATGAAATTGAAATGTATGAGTTATGCGATTGTATTATCTATTTGATATTAATTTCTTGATAGAATTATATTTGACTTATGTGGCTACATAATTAATTCATGATGTTTTTAGTTTTTATGCCATTGCATAATTATACATAATTAATTCATGATGTACTTTTTAACGTTCAATTTTAATTCATGATGTTACAACTATTTTAGCTCTCCTAGAAACTTCCATATGATCATAATGAATAGTGTTTTGGGAAATTTCATGAAAGATGACACATTGATTATAGTAGTGAAATAATTGCAAAGTCGTTTAGATTTTTTAGACCAATCACCCTTCGCAATGTCATTTTTAAGATCATCTCCAATTTGATTACTAGGACACATAAGGTAGTATTTTATTGGCTTATCTTGGATGAACATTGTGGCTTTGTGTAATGTGAGAAAATTTTGGATGGGGTAGTGGTGCAGGAGCACCTACACCTCATCTTATATGCTTAATCATGTGATGATAATTAGGGATGTCAATAGGTTGGTTTAGGAATTTCAAAATTTTTTTATTGTGAATAAAGTCACTCAAGACCATTAGTCATGTTCTAGGTGAAGTTTTGAGTTATGAGTTTGAGTCTTGCACTAAAGAGTTTTGTAGCCTTTTTAAGGAAAATTGGAGAATTTACATGTAAAAGGGTGCAAGGTTAGTGTCTTGTAAATAATAAGTCTATTATCAAGCCACTGTCATGGTCTTAGTGGTGTCCTAGGAGTTTCAATACAATTAAAAGGTCAAAAAATTAAAACATTTCAATAGTGATGTTAACAACCTTGAAATTAGTGTATTTTATGTTTCATGTGATCATAAAAGATTAAAAAGTTAGTTGTAGATGTGGTTGTTCAATGGTTGAGGTGTAAAGTAATTTAAAAGGCATAAAGTGATCATTGTAAAGTTTGTTGATGGTTGAGGATTTAAAATGCAAGCTCTTGACATTCCAAAATCTGTGTTTTTCTTCAAAATTTCTGTATTTTTCTTGTTTTGCAGCACTGTACGGTCACATACAGCCATATTTTGATGTGAAATTAATTCCATGTCATGAAGATATGTGTTAGCTTTGATTTGAATCTGGTTTGAGGGCTTAAGGCATTGATTTGAGTTAGAAAGCTTCATTTATTTGCATACAGCTCGGTTACCCTATTTTTGAGGGTTTTGTAGTCCAAACATGATATAAAGGGGTTCTTACACTTTTTGTGATTACTATAGCTTGTGTAAGAGGCCCCATAGATATTTTTGTAATTGTAGGATGCATGAATAGGGTGTAGGATGAGAAATAAAGAAGGTATAAATGTTGTCCTCAACAATTTTATGAAGAAAAGCATGCGAAATGAGAGGTTCAAGCCTAGGTTTCAACAAAATATGTGTGGGAGATGTGATTTTATGAATTTTTATCCATGTATAGATCTAATGGGTTGTGTCTGAGTTAATTTTGAGGTTTGGGAGGTTGTGCAATTAGGAGTTTCAATAAACCCTCATGATTTTGGCCTAAAACAAGGGTTTTTGGGTTTGGCAAGAATTTGGCCGTACAAGTGGAATCTTTTTGTGGATTTGGAGGTTTGGAGGCTGTTAGCTCTCAAAAGCGTAGGTAAGAATACCTCAAGAGGTTTCCGATACTTGATATGTTGTAGGGTAACAAACAAGGCCAAATTATTTGAACCTTCTTCTCTTCAGGTGTTGCCAAACCTAGGTGGGTCTACCTTTGCGAACTAAGAAGACTTAAGTGATGTGATTTTTTTTACAAAAAGCTATTCACAATGGCAATATTACAGTGAATAGATATAATCCTAGTAAAGTGTATGTGTTATATTAGAATATGTTCAGTTAACAGATGTAAAAAATAAAATGGACAAACAACTTTACAATTTAACTATATGTATATATAACTTTAAGTTATTTTTATTTTAACTAAAAGTACTGAAGTTACAACATAAAAATTAAATGATATTTATGATTGTAAAATTTATGATTAGATATATCTGTTAGAATCCTTTTTGTCCCAATTTGAAAATAATTCTATATTATAAAATACATTTTTTTTAATTTTAAGATGAAAATAGAAAGGAAAAATCAAACAAATATATTTATGAAAGAAGTATATTGGCGTGAAATTAAATATGATTTGTATTCCAATGTAAAAACTACAAAGAATGGAAACAATTCTTTCAACACATAAACTATTATGTAGTAGTCAATTAAAATGATCTAAATAGTCTAATAATTTGACCATTAGCATATAGAAATTTCTAGAGAGTTGTAGATCTCTTCCATTTCAAAAACACAAAAAAATATTAGGTAGACAATCAAACATCTTTCATTTGTACAGTGACTTATTTATCCTAGAGGAACTAGTATATAGTATACAAATAAAACCAACAAACCCACAACTACACCTATTTTGAAGGAGTTTAGTTTTCTCCCCTTCCTGATCTCCCTAATATTGTCTAATTATTTTAAGGAGCCCAAGGGTCATAACACAACTTTATTCATCCCACTAAATAGCTTGGTTAATGAAACTTGACAAAAGCAACAAAACAATTGCTACATTTGGCATTGAAACTGGATTTTGTTTACAACAATCTATTCACAATGGCAATCTTACAGTGAATAGATATAATCCTAATAAAGTGTATGTGTAATATTAGAATATATTCAGTTAACAGATGTAAAAAATAAAATGGATAAACTAAAAGATGAAAGTGTGATACCAGTGCCTTGTTGGGTGTATGGAGTCTAATGAAGATCTAGAAAAGTGTAATCTATGATGGAAATAATTCAAACTATTTGGCACACATATGTAATTTATAACTTGTATAAATGTGCAAGTAAATGACTGACAAACTCTACTTGAGATAGAATGACAATACCAGTTATGTGATTCTTCTTATTAATCCAATTAATACTCTTCAAATACTGTGATTGACTAGAAGAGTTTAATCTTTACTTGAAAGAACCAAATAATCACATCACACAAATACAACAAATGTGTATCGGTAAACTAAATATATGCTTGATATATCAGTTTAAACAACATAAAAGCATCAAATTGGAGACAACTAGATAACTGTATAATTCCACAAACAACTAATACCCAGATTAAGCCACAAGTTCATACATCTTCATTAACTTCATCGAAATTCATACATGCATCCGAGTCTTTTAAAGGAAAGTTTCATTTCAAACTACCTACTATATCTTTCTCCTATCCACCTATATCTATTTTACATTATGAAACAGATATAAATATATCAAAATTGTGAAAGGGCACATCCTTTTAGAAATGTATTTTTCTTAACAACAATAAAAAACTAGAAATTATGCTCTATTAAGCCATAAATAGATGTTTGACAGATAATCTCGGTAAGCTGGCCACCTGTGTGTATCAGCATCCTCCAGCGCATTCCTTATGGCTATCTGCATTTTCAACATCTTCTCATTTTGTTGACATGTCCTATCCATTGTTAAATCATTTCATGTGGCTATCTCCAGAATTGTTTGCATCATCATCTCACATTCCTTGATCCATTTGTCTTTTCCCTTTAGTTCCCCTTCATCTTCTAACAACATTTTTTTGATGAATTTTCCAAATATCTATATTAATATAAATAAAGTTACAAAATTCACAAAAAAGGGTTGGGTGGTAGGAAAGCACACCCCGAAAGTGACATGGGCCCAGCCCAACAAAATTAACTAAAGTCACATAGGCCTAGCCCAGAAAAAAAATAGAATGAAATTTATGCAGCTAAGGCAGTGCCAGTAGATCCTGGGGGATCCTGGTCATCCAAATTTCTACCCCATACATCAGCGAGGTTAGGAGTGACGTCAGGAGGAGCACCCCAACCATCATCATTTTTATCTTCTTTTTCTTTATCCTCGCACTGAGGCGAGATTGCAAGAGTAAGCCGCGGAAAGCTTTTCTCAGAGGAGGGCCAACTAGAGCCAGAGTCAAGAGGAGCATCTGCAGGCCACCCAGAGCCGCCACCACTATTCCTCGGCACACCACTAGAGTGCCAACCCTGACCAAGTCATGGCGAAGGTGAACGAGTCCATCGGGGAGGCTGAGAATCCCTCCGAGGAGGAGGTTGGGAGTGAGCTCGTGTGGAATCACTCCGCTTCCAGCCCCGAGAGGGCAACCGGTAATGGGAGGAGGAGGGCGAGTCAGGAATCTGAGGCATAGTACAAGGGGCATTGCCTCAGTGGTCCAGGAGAACCTGCAGGTGAGCCACTTTCAGTGCAACCTTGTTGGCTTGCACTTGAATCTGTAACATAACATTAGAGCATATAACAACTTTAGCATAAATAGAAACATTAATATCTATATGCGAATGAGCAAAAATACAAGCATTTCTATCTTTCTAGATACTGAAAAGGATTTCCACTCTGAAAGTGTGCCAAATCTGGGTGAACTTAGCTGGGGTTCTAGGCGGGTCCCCTAGAAGAACCATATGCCATGAAAAGGGTTTAGGCCTAAAAGGCCGAAAGAAATCATCAATCCAAGTCCAGAACTACTGAGCTCTGGGACAAAACCAAGAAAGGTGCTTGAAGCTTTCAGGCTGCCCACAAAATGGGCAGCGAGGGTTAGAGACCCCCAAATGAACCAGATGAGAACCCACAGGCAAGCCTTGGAAAAGAATACACCAAGCAAAGTGGGCCAGCTTTGGATTAACACTTGTAGACCAAATGGCATCAAACCTCCTACGCCAAGTAAAGGCCGAGGAGTTAATAAGCCACCTCTGGTTCAACGAGCTGAGCATAGGGAAATGGGGTGAAAGCCACTTGTAACCAAGCCATGACTTGTAGCTCCTAAGAGGAGTATCTGAAAACTATTTCTAGTCTTTCCACCAAGGTTTGTGCCCATGAATACCAACTTTGTGAAGAATCTCTGTCGGAATGGCATTCACCAAACCGTCAAAAGTAGGATGGTCCTGGTTTTGAAGGTTGTAATGAGCTTTAAAAACATCCCACTGCATAATACTCATTATAGGCCGGTGGAAGAGCTGGTGCAATGTCTGAATGCCCTTCTTATGAAATCGGAGAGCTTTGAGCCAAGGCGACTTGGCCAGGGGTTGACCATTCTGGGCAAGAAGGGGAGACCACCAGAGATTATGCTAGTTGATGGAGAGCTCATCACAAAACTCGGCACCAACCCAACGGAGCGAGGGTTTGACATTTTCCCAAGAACGCCAAATGCTTTTAACCACAAAGGAGCCAATAATTTGAATCGACTCCGTCATCACCAACAGGGTTTGGAAGCCGATGCCTTTCTAGGCGGGTCTGTGAATGGGAAACCCAGACTGAATATAATGTATGAGGAGAAATTTCTAGGCTTCATCCCCAGTAAGTGCACGGATGATCCATTTGACATAGAGGGTAGCTCCCTGTCATTGAGTGGAAAACAAGCCAAGCCCTCCCGACTCCTTGGGAAGACAACAAAATTCCCAAGCGACCCGGTGAAAACCCTTATGGGTCTTAGAAGAGGCCCAAAGAAAATCACGGAGCAACTTCTTGAGCCTACTGTAGGCTGCTTTAGAAGGAGCCCAACAGGAATAATAATAGACATGGGTGGCAACCAAAACTTTAGAGCACACCTAAAATTTTCCTGCCAGCGAAAGAGGCTTGGTAATCCAATAGGCCAGCTTCTGCTCAACTCTGGAGAGAACGTCTTGCCAGAGCTCCCAAGGGGAAGCCTGGAAGGCAAACAGAATGCCTAAGAAGTGGAAGGTTTCCCCTTGACCAATCCACTTCTAGTTATAGGATTGAAGCCACGCAGGAGTGGGAAGCAGAGACTGTCTGTAGCACAACGTTTTTTGCCATTGAATTGCAGAACCAGATGCAAGACAAAAAGTGTCAAGGCATTCAAGGGCAGCAGTGATTGAACCTTCATCCTCTAAGAGAGTGAGGAAGGAGTCATCAGCAAAATGTCCATTGACAAGCTGCTCTTGAGAATCTTGGAGTGTTATTCCTTTAACACGCTATTGGGAGATAGCATTGGCCAGGAGATATCCAAAACCCTTAGCTGCCAAAACATACAATGTAGGGGCAAGAGGGCATCCCTGGCAAATAGAACGAAAGAGGCCAAAAGCAGAGGAGTGGCGGCCATTAATGGAGATGCAAGCCAAGGCATCGAAAAAAAGAATGCAAACAGACTGAAAAAAATTGGCTCCAAAACCTAATGCCTGTAACATCACAAGAATGAAAGGCCATTCAATGCGGTCATATGCTTTAGCAAAATCTATTTTGATAAACACGACTTTCTAGTTCAAACGCCGGGCCCACTCGATGCCTTCCCAAATAGCAATAATGTTGTCAAGAATGAACCTGGATTTGATGAATCCAGTCTGCTCGGGATGCACAATCTAAGGTAGGAGGTGGTGAATTTTTAGAGCCAAGGCTTTGGCAATAATTTTATAAGAGACATTAAGAAGTGTGATGGGCCACCAGTTACAAATATCCTTTGGATCTCCAGACTTAGGTATGAATTTAATATTTCCTTTATTTATTAAATTGTCTAAAGAATTATTGTGAAAGGCTTCAAGATAAACATGATGAAGGTCACTCCCAATACAGTCCCAAAGTGCTTTATAGAATTCACAGGGGAAACCATCAATCCCAAGAGCCTTGTCATCGGCCATGGAGAAAACAACTTCCTTAAGATCATCAATTTTTAATAATTGATCACAAAAATTAATCTGGGCTGAAGAAAGCCTATGTGGCACAACAGTAAGGCAGCTCTGAAGTGCTTGCTGGCGCACAGGTGTGGGGTCATGAGCCGTGAAAACTTGCTCATAGTGATGCACAAAAGCTTGGAGAATTTCAGGTAGCTTAGAGAGCAATTGATTACCATCTTTGATGGCTTTAATGCCTAGGGAGGAGTGCCTAGCATGAAGAGCCAAAAAAAATTCTTTAGAGGCACAGTCCCTAATTTTGAGCCAGTGGAGCCGCGCCTTGATTTGAGCGCCCCTAGTAGAATAGCTATCAACCACTTGCTTTTGGTGTCTTAAATCTGCCACCTAGACTTGATGTGATGGAGAGAAAGGACAAGCCGCTAAGGCCTCCGTAGTAGCACGCAAGTCAGCAGTGGTGGCCTCGTAAGAGCGCCGATGGAATAAAGCAAGCTATTGCCCATAAATGCATAGGAAGCACGTAGTACGAATGATAGCATCATTCCACCAAGCAATCCAACCCGTACTGCTTGATGGACGACACTCTAAATTCCACACTCAAAGAATGTGGGACATGGTGGGCTTGTGACAGAGCAAAGACATGTTCAAAAAGAATTGCATCTTACACATGTGAGGTTGCCAAGTATCCCACTCAATCCAAAATTGAATGGGGAAGTGATCAGAAAGGGTCACATCCACAAGTGGCTTAACAGGCAAGGCAGAGCTTTTGAAAGAGAAAAAAGATTGTACCGAGATCATGGCACGATCAAGGTGCTTAAAGACTCTATCAGCACCAGCTCTGTAGTTACACCGAGTGTGCCAGAGGGAATGAGAATGACGGTAACCTTGATTAGGATCAAAAAGCCCCAATTTATTGCGCATGTAAAACCACGCCTCCTTTTCACCTGCAACCCAACGAAAAGGTACAGTGCTATTTTTATCATATGCCATTTCAACCATGTTGAAATCCCCACAGAGCAACCAAGTGGCAACTAGCAAAGAGTCTGCAAGCCATCACCAAAGTAAGCAGCGCTCCACAACATCATTAGAGGTGTAAATATTGATAATCCCAAAGGAATGGTTCTCAATATTGAGAAGAGTCTAGACAGCCCACTGGGAGGGATCCACCCCATGGTCAACCACATAAGGAAGCAACCGCAGGGCCAAAAGAGTAGCTGCTCCACCATGACCAACCTCATGCAAGGTACAAAACATAGTGCTAGCTAGCCAAATAGAGTGACAAGCCGAAGCAAGCAAAAAACCTAAAATTTTAACTTCCTGGAGACAAAGCACTTCAATCTGCGGAAAATTCTTCAAAGTATTCCTAATAGAATACTTCCTTAAGAGGTCTGTGAGACCTCAAACATTCCATGAGAGAAAATTCATGGAGATTCTTCCATGCTTGCAGAATCCTGGTCCTCTTCACATAGGGAAGAGAAGCTATTCTTCAAAAACTCTTGTGAAACTGAACCCATTTGAATAGAGGGAGAATACCTCCGCTTTTCTAGCACATATTCACCTTCTTCTGGTGGAGGAAACCGACTAAGAGAATGTCGTTGGGTCTCCACACCAGCGGATAGTGTGGGTTGAGCACATAAAACTGTAGCAGCCTGGGGCATGGCCTATGGCCTAGGCTATAAAACAACAAAAGCCACTCCTACGGGAGTGGCCTTCCCCTTCTTTGAAGGGTTTGAAACTTGCTGGGTCAGTTTTGGGGCTTTGGGAGCCGACCCAGAACCATGTGACTTATTTTTCTGGTTGGCAACCATGGTCCACTTTGTGTCCACCTTAGTCAAAGGCTCTATCTAACGAGGCTTTTCAGCACCCCATGGCTAAGAAATAGTATAGGGAACTGACAAAGGGTAGTCCCTGATCTTATGATCAACTGATTGGCACCGATAGCACGTGTTGGGAAGGTTAAAATACATGATATTCTGGGAGTGGCAAATATCCCCGATTTGAAGGCCAACAGTCTCTTTCAAGTCCTTGGATAAATCAACTTCCACACAAGCCCTCTTCTGAGGACGGGCTTGAAAGAACTTATCAGGTTCAATGCAAACAACCTTCCCTAGAGAGGAAGCAATATGGTGCAAGAAGGGCACACATGGCAAGGGCAACCCGAGAAACTCAATCTAGACCGGCACATGCATTTTGGTGTCCTCGGAGAAAGTGAAATCCTGAGTCCAGGACTGGAAAACCAACAAGGAGGAATGGACATACTAGGGTCCATGACCCAAAATAGCTTGGACATGATTTACTTCCGCAAAGCGAAACAAGAAAAAACCCTTGGTCAGATTTTGGACCATACCAAAGTGGACCCCATGAGGGACCCAGGCCTTGTTAACCTAGTCTTTTAGCACACTTTTAGGGGGAGTCCTCCCAACAAAATAACCCACAAGGGTGTGTTTTTCTAAGCCATTAGCATGCAGAATCAAAATCAGGTAAAGGTAGAACTACATCAGCAGGAGCGTCAGAATGCTTACCTCGTGAAAGACTTTCAGAACAAATTTTTGAGGGTGTTTGTTCAGTGGGGGAGCCATTAAACTACACCATCGAACCGCTAACACCAGCAAGAATTGTTGGGTTAGAGCCGATTGAAGGCATAATAAACCCCTAAAACCACAGTAAATGCGATCGTACGCAATGGAGGAACCAAAATCCTGCGCAATATGATGCAGGAAGGGCCACGAATGACCTCAGAAAACTCAAAACCCTAGTAGATCTCATGCACCCAAAAACCAAGCTCTTCTAACAACATTGGTACTCCCTTTTTTGTGACATTGATCATCCCCTACTCATCACCTTGCAATTCATCATGGAAGTCTTTATGTTTTTTCATAAAATGTTTTCCAGTATCAATAGCTACGTTATCAAGAGCATCCCTTTGGTTTATTTCCTAGAACTTCTCTCCGATCATACCATCTATCCTCTTATGTTCTTGTAGTGCAGTAAAATTGTGTGAATGTGTTCCCTAGAGCTTACTCAACCAAGTCATTAAATTGGTCCGCCTCTTCCTTATTATTGTAGTGAGTGCATCACATTTACCTTGTGAGTACGCATTTGATTCTTCCCACTGGTCTCTTGCCTGGGAGCTTTCACCATGAGTCAATTGCTTTGTGGATCCCATTGTGATTCTCATCATGTCCTTCAAGTGATCATTTTCTCTAAGTAGTCTCTCATTATTAATATTATACATTTATTTTTCCTTGATTAGCTTTTGGATTTGGGGTTTATTTAATTTGGCCATATTAATGCCAATTTTTTCTGTAGCTATTGGATCAACCTCACAAACTTTTAACATCATTACATGTCCGAAAGCCTTTTCAGTATCGATTACAACAGATTTCTTGTGTGGAGGATACATGGCCCACATCATAAGTGATCCCTCATCTGGGTTATACTTAGAACCTACATAAATCTCTATTACCCCCTTAGGAGTGAGTTTATGTGTGGCGTTACTATTCTTTAGAAAACTATCAAAAACCAAAGCAAAGTTTAAATCCAACCTAGGAGAGATCATGAAACCTACATCTTCTAATAATTTCCTTCCTTTCTCAAGGGTCATGCTCTTCATTTCTTCTTCCACACTTGATTTTAAGTTATTCAACAGTTGTTCCTCATTACTTGGTGTAATATTCTCCACTAATTCCCTTATTGATTTTCCTTTTAATTTGCACAAAAATGTTATAAATTCTGAGGTTTTAATGAATTCATCATCAGCCATAAATGATTTATATGCTATCTGCTTTGTGTCAGTATCTACACTCTCTTCAACATCTAGTTCCCTGGGAACATACTTGTAGTCTTGAGTTCTCAATCTAGAAATTTTATCAATTGTACTGCTAGGCCTACCATCGCCAGATGCCTCTTCATCAGAAGATAATAGTTTAGTATCTTGCAATCCCTTGTTATACTCATCAACAACTTTTTTTGCTTCCTCTACTTCCAAATTCTTGATCAAGTCATCATATAGATAGGGTATGTGATTGTATCCTCCCAAGTTCATTTTATTTTTGCAAAATCAATATACCCTTCTAGATCAAATCCATTTCATGGTGGACCCTTCTTCATGTTGTATTGTAGAAATTTGTTGAGAACCATGTCATGTCCATCCCTTGCTAATAAAATGAAATCACTGAAGCATAATGTACTAGGCATAAATGCCTTCTTTCTGAAAGAACTCAGATTCATAACATCTGAAAAGTCCAATTTCCTAGCAATCTCCAATTATGCAATCCTATCAACCATCATCTTGGGAAAAATGAAAGGTGCATCTTCAAATCCATATAATCTTATCATGGTCGCATCTTGTAGATAGTACCAATCTCCCCAATTGTGGTTGTAGGTCCATTGAAATCCATAGGCCTTAAAAACCTTTTTATTTCATCAGACAATGAGTATTCACAATGATGATTGTAAAATCTGTACAATGGTTTCACAAAAATCTCTTCAAAATGTAGATAACAAGAATTAGCAAATCTTCAATCCCAGGTGGTAGTCAAGAGTTGTACTAGTAGTAACCTTCCTTCCTTATCAAATTGTACAACCCTCAGTTCTTCAGGTCACATTTGCAATTCTTGTCCATAATAAAGTATCATATGAATTAGGATTGAATAAGCATCCAAGTGCAAGATAGGAGCTCCACTTTTTAATGCCATCAGTCGTGAATCAAGTACTTTAAAGATGTGTGAAGCATAATAAAAATAAAATGAATTGTGATATTGGATGTCCACTACAATTACCATGGGTACAATTGACATGTGCTCAGGGGCCTCCATTCCTAGCACTTGACACACTGAAAAATATGTGTACCTCATGTAGGGTTCAAACAAATCAACATGGAATAGGGGACCATCACTATCATTCAGTGGAATTGAAACACCATATTTCTTAGACCTATGTAGTGGTAACCTCCAACCCTTGTACAATGCATCCATCCTCCAGAATTCGTTTTCCAGCATTCAGGTACAATTTTTTCACCACACACTCCCTCTAGGTTAAAAACCTCACAGATGGCAGCTTCAGATACATGTATAAATAGTTTTCTTGATGGATCACAAATAGCTTTACATTTTTTATTATAATATACAGCTAGCATCTTCACCAATTCTACATTTACAAATGCATTGGGGCAAACTAGTTTCCCTAGGTTTAACTTCCAATGATTGCACATTGGTTCGTATCGGTTCCTTCATTGGTAATGAAAAATAAACAACTCATATCCCCTAATTGGGGTCCATATGTCTTGTATATGCTTGCATTTATCCTCTAAATTTTCCACTTCTGCCCTAAGTTGTGCAGATCACCTGGCCTTAGGTCCTGAGCTAGTAATTGATCAATTAAGTCTTGGTTTAACTTCCTCTTAGCTACCCCCAGTTCCTTCTCTGCTTCAATTTTTTTCTTTTTTCCTCTAGGATTATTACTCTCACTCTATTTCCTACCTTTTTCTTTTCCTGAGCTAGTGTGTTCTATTTTATGAATCACAAAACCAAAAATTTAATTGGAGGGAACTTACAAGTTTATTTAGAATTCTTTGACCGCAAGATCCTTCGGCTCTTCGTCCATTCCTCTGCTACTAACTTTGCAAAATGCACCTTCAATTAATTTTCTCAATTTAGGAAACCATCAACACATTTGGTAGTAAAACTACCATTAATGTCCTAGATTTAAACACGAGTGTAGCTGATCTTCGAATTTACCCACTGTCACATCAAATGTTCTATTGGCAAGACAATTGAAACTTTGGGTGATCCTTTTATTCAGGCTTGACTAACATTCATTAAACATTCTTTTTGTCGAGGAGACATTATACCGATATCACATAATCTATCCATCTGATTGATATAAATGTCGCCAAGAGTCACCTCGACGACTATCTTGATCTATTTGTGTCTTCATTGACAAGACATGGTGTATCGCTAAGACATTCAATAATTTTGCCAATGTTATAAGTCTCCCCAATGATTATTCCTTCGATCTCAAGTATGTCACCAAGACTCCTACCGATGTAATCTTATCGGCATGACATAGTGGGTTGGGAGGACGTTTTGAACTCATTCTTTGATAGTATGTTTCTTTGTTTTTTCGACAAGACAAGATGAGTGTTTCGGCGATGATATTTCATCGGCGAGACAAATGTACTCGGGTTGACTCAGGGATCTTACTCTAATGGCATTGGTCTAGTTGATACAACTCCTTGTGCTTTGATCGGTGAGACAAGACAGGTTTATTTCCAATGGAACTTCATTAGTGAGACCTATATGCTCGGTATGACCTTTTCTTTCACCCCAATGGAACTTGTCTTGCGATGATATGGGTTATTTGAATACTAGATTTTGGAGGTTTTTCATGATATCAAATGGTCAAGAATGATGTGATCATATGTGACTATGATGGATTATACTCAAGATAAGGTTTTCTTTAGGGAATCAACGAGTGCAAAATCACTATAAAGGCTAGTTGCTTTGTGATGAATGTTCTATTGTGGGCCTCTAGCCTATCCTAGGTCTTTGTAGTAGTTTTTTTTATTCTTTGTTATCAGTTTTTCAATGTTCTATACAACCAAGTTTCTATTTGCAATCTACTTTAAGTTGGTCATTAAAAAGAGATATATGGTTTGTTTCCTTATAGAAATAATGCATTTATAACATTCATGTGTTTTTCATTTAAAATAATGGCATTTGGTAATAATAAGAAGGAAGTGTGAAGTTTGAAAAGTCATATTTTCAAATTTATTTTTTTGTCTTTTTTGAAACAATTAAATAAGTTTGATGCATAAGAGGATTCAATAAGTTGTTTAGAATAGTAAAATGGTGTCAATGTTTGTGATGAGGAAAAAATAATTGGAGAGTGGTTCAAAACTGGTTACAAGGTTTGAAAGGGATGTTTAAGTTGTACTTTTAGAGTGATAAGGTTGACATTAAACTTTTGGAATATTTTTAGTTCATATTTTTAAGATAAAGATTCTTTTAAACAAAAAAATTGTTTTAAATTTCATACTTGGAAAACAAAAATGCAAATGCAATAAATGAATAATAGAGAATCATGCATGGGAACAAAACACCACCTACAAATGCAAATAAATGATTGGAATGACATAAAATAGATGATAAAGTCAAATATATTATTGGTCTTTCCTTTTCTGACATTAAATTTTATTATATAGATTTAGATAAATCATCATAGGAAATTTGGGATAATTTCAATAAAATATTTGGAGCGAAAATAGTTAATGTGAGGTTTTTCCTAAAACTTCAACTATTTAGATTCAAAATGAGAGATATAATCACTATGTCTAATCACATAAGAAATTTGAGATCTCTCATTAGACAATTGGTAGAAGTCAAGGCTCTATTAGATGATGAATATGCTAAGGATATTTTGTTAAATAGTTTGAAAATACAACAATGTTATTTCTATGCTTAGTCCAATAACTTCTCAAACATAAGAAGATGTGATTTTGGACCTATTAGGAGAAGAAAAAAGAACAATGGAAAAGATTTAAAAGTTGATTCTCGACATGAGAATGTATTATACTCATGAGGTAATAATAATCAAAAAATAAAAATGAATGTTTTTGATTAAGGTAAAAGTAGGTTTTGAAGGGGCCCAGAAACCTTTAACAGAAGATAGAGAAAGGATAAAGCATTAAAAGATCAACAAAAGATGAAAAGATGCTAGCAATGAAAAACCAGAAACCAAAGCAGAGACAACATAGAAAAAAAAACTAGCAAAACACCTGCAGGAAACCAGCCACTAGGCCAGATTTCTCAGGATTTCAGATACCTCCTTTTCTAGGTTGTCCATGTTAATATTAGCTTGCTTGATGTCCTATATGTCCACAAGGGGGATTACCCAACTTCCTTTTCAGATTGGCTCTAGTGTGTTTTCTTGGCCCAAACCCTTCCGCCTGGCTTGGATCTTTAACCTCCTCCACATCCACCACGGATTTTACCTAAAGAGCCCTTTCCAAATTTCTGACTAACATGTTCATGGTACTGGTAGTGGACTTAAGAATTTTGTGGCTCATTTCCAAAACTTTCTGAATAGATTCTCTGACATTTTTTATCCTCCCCTCAATATCAGAAAGTTTTCTTTCATGATTGTTCTTGAAATGCTCCAAATCCTCCATAGTTTCCTTTAGGCACTCAACCATATATTTATTTTCATCTTCCATCCACAGGTCCTTAGCTCTTCCTTTTTCCTTGCTCGTGTTATCAGCCCCCTCTACCTTTTTTAACCTACTATTATAACCCCTTTGATTAAGCTTTATCTCATTTATCTCGAAGAAGACCCACCTAATTAGACAAAAAAAATTGAGAGAACCATTGTGAGAAATATCAAGGATGTCGCCAAGGTACTCATGCTCAGCTTTGAAGTAGTGGTCATCTTCCTTAAGATCACTGGGGTACCGAGGTCTATCCTCCTTGTCCATTGTAGGATAGCTGGAAGTCTCAGAAGAATTGGTGTGTTGGGGTTCCTCATGGTCAATGTGGTAGGAAGGGTCCTCCTCCAATTTTCTTTTACCTTTCCCCTGATGAGAAACACTGGGAGTACCTTTCGGTTTCAAATTGGAAATATCAGACCCAGGATAAATAATTTTGGCCCTGCCAATAGACATCATTGCACTAGGTTTAGGGAGGGCATAGGACCTAGACTTTCTTTTGACATTTCCCTTCTTCTTAGCTTCCACAGGGTGCTCTCCCCCCCCCTCCATTTGAGTATCCCACTCATCTCTGTCTGTATAACTATCACCCTTGTATAACCAAAACTTGTAAGATAGTACATGTATTCTTGTATTATGATGATAGTTATAAAATAATTAGTTATATTTGTGTAAGATAGTAGTTCAAATGGGAAGGTATATTTGAAAGGCTTTGTAAAATCCATATTGTAATATATTCCCAAATGAACTGTATGATATAATTATTATTTTGAGTGTTTTTATGTGTAGATATAAGTTCTCTTGACTTTTCCAATATATTTTGTATTCTTTATTAGCCATGATTTCATGATTAATTTTCCACTTTCGACACTACTTCTTACTAACTTTTCCATCCCAAATTGGCTCTTAGACTAAATATTTCATATAGGTGCATTTTAATTTTCTTACTATCACCTTTGGCTGAATTTTTAAATTGGTTCAACCATGCAAAAAGTGTGGTTACTTTTAATTATTTCCACTTAAATGTTGGTTACAATTTTCTAATATTCTTTCCATTTAGCTAGTCACAATTTCATACTAGCATTAGTACTTGAAAATGGCAGTTTACTTCTACTTAAAACTTGTGATAATTTCATTAATCTAGTGCTACCTCTGGTGTTGAATTGGACTAGTTATGTCATCTAGGATTTGTTCCTCAATTTTTTTTACTTTTTAAAAAAAAAATTATGATGGTTATACTTGTATTACCATGAATGGGCATAAATTTGAGAATTTTGGGTGTTTTCATTCAATTTTTCATGTTTTCCCCTTAGTTCCTACTTTATATGTGTTTTTTATGGAAGCCTTTGGATATCTTTTGGCTAATAGTATTTCATGGAACCTTATTAAAGGTGCTACTTTTCCTAACTCTATAGCCCAACTATTCAATGGTCATTTTTCTAATGAATCCTTTCTCACTCTCTTGGAGGACAAACGTGACATTATTTAGGATATTCAATGCCCAGATATTTTCTAGAAATATTTAAGGTCAAATATATAGTGGCATAAAACTCAATGTTATAGGAAATCCTTCTTAGCCAAGCCCAATTGGTTCAATTCCTATGGATAGAACGGGGTTGATCATAAGGAAGTGTTGAGATTCCTAAGCATCTCTTTTTCCTTTTAGGTTTCTCCTTCCTCTTTAAGGAAACATATCATTTCTAGAGTTGAGAAAAATTAACATATTGAATTATGAAGCCTCTTTCTTTGGCAAGGAGATTCCATGTGTGTTCAAAAATACTTGTTGCACACATTTCCATTACTCATATTGATAAGAACCTTGCAAATCCTCATATTTGAAGATTGAAAAAATCTAAAGGTATATTTTATGGCCTCCCTTTAACCAAGGAAAATGGTTTCATAAAGTATTCTAGGAGTTTTATTATTTCCCTCATGACTATAATAGGCGTGGCTTTCTTTATATTCATTACTCTAAATGGCACCATAATTTTAAATTTAATTAACATACGCTAAAACCTAATGAAACCAAGTTGTAGCTCATCAAATTGGAGAAGTGAAAGGTCAATACCAGTGCCAAGGAAGAGTTTGGAGGAGTGAAAACAAGGACAATACCAGTGCCGAAGAAGAGTTTGGAGTTAAAACAATGTCAATACCAGTGCCAACAAAGAGTTTGGAGGAGTGAAAACAAGGTCAATACCAACATCGAGGAAGAGTATGGAGGAGAGAAAACAAGGTCAATACCAACGCCAAGGATGAGGTTGAGGGAACTCAGTGAGAATCGATGACCAAGGGACAATGAGTATTGTAATTTTGGCACCCCCATTCTCTTTAACCTGCAATTTTCATGCCTAGTTTCCAAATATCTTCTTGTACATTGGCACCCCCATTCTCCTAAAATTGTATAAGATAAGACAAAAAAAATAAAATAGCTTAGTCTTTCACATTTGTATCGACCAGCCTTAGGTCTTGGCAAAACTCCAATAATACACCCACATATTGGTTGTTGGTGGGAACATGTTATTCTTTTTTGTACAACCTACCTCAGATCTTATGTCCACAAAGTTGCTAAAAACATAAAACAATAAGAAAAAATTAGAAGGTACAACTAAAAAGGGGTTATTTCCTTTTGGCCTCCTCCACCTCTTATATTTCAACATAGCATGGAATTATGCTTACATAACATAAACTGAAACAAATAGAAGTTTGTAGGGGAAAAGGACCCTAAGTATATTCTAGGCTAAGCTAGATCTAATGAATGGAAATAGAGGCATACAATTCTTCTTGAATACCTCCACCACAAACATATGAAAGGAAAGGTCTCCTCCCTTCTTGGTAGTGGTAACCTCCTCCACACACAACCCTTAAAAATTATGAATAGAGGAATATAATCTTTGAAGAACTCAAAGTTGATTCTCTCCTACCTGATGCAATTGGTCATTTTATCCTGACAAACATTTATAGTGATTACTAGAGGCACATAGACCAATTCTTCATAATAGAAGAATTTGATCATACTTTTCCAATGATGAAATTATGAGAAAACCTTAGGTTAAATGAAAAAATCCTAGCTAAGTTCTTTAAATCATGTCCAACCATATAAGAGAAGACTACTGCTATGTGTACCTGAATACCATGGAGAAAGGCTCTTTGGGCTCTTTCATCAATCAAGGTATTGCTAAATTTTAACACCTAAAAGTGAGAATGAAGAATCTTTCCTAGGATGGTGGCCAATTATGCTTCTCAACATCTAGATTACAATTTTTTTGTCAATATCATTGCCATCACAATTAAACCTATTGCTTGAGATATAGTCATATAGGTAAAAAAATTGGTTTTCTTCATAGTAGATACATTCTAGACAATTCAATCCTTGCATTGGAGATTGTTGAATGGGCCCAACAAACTACTCATGATGCCCTTAATATTAAGTTAAAACTTTGACAAGGCATATGATTTCATCAAATGTCCTTTCATTTATAAAAGGCTCAAATGGATTTATTTTTAACCCTAAATTATTATCACACTCAAAATTACAAAATACCAGTTGAATGAAGAACCTTCATTTGAAGGTGATGTCAACATGACCTTTGAATGAAGAACCTTCATTCAAAAATGATACCATGTCAAGACTTTCAAATGAAGGTATTTTTTATTTTAAATATTTCATGTCCAAAATGCTTTATAAAAGAAACCTTTGCATGAAGGACCTTCAAATGAAGACTTTAATTCAAAGGTCCTTCATTAGAAGATCCTTCATATGAAGGTTCCTTTAATGCCATCCTATTATAGCTCTTAGAGTTGTTAGAGATTTTTTAATTTTGAAGTAGAGATTGGACCATCAAATAGTGTCACCATGACTCTACCAAGATATCCATCAAATTGATAAACCCTGACTTAACAACCACAAATTCACAAGAAAATTGCCCCTGTCAGCCCTAGGGCATCAATTCAATGCCAATTTTCTCGCTTTAATAGACCCCTAAATGAAATGAACCTATATCATACCATTTTGTACACCAATCCACCAAGTTACAGTTCCAAGATAGTGGGTGGATTGGTGGATGTAATTTCTATTTAGCCCTCAAACCCTTACATAGGAAAAACCGGGCAATCCCTATATTTGATTGTTTTCTCCCACAAAACAGTGATTGAGCACTTCAAAAAAAATGCAAATGAAAGGGAACACATATATATATCCACACCAATGATCTCAGAGCATTTTAAGCTTGTACGGATCCATACAACACAAAAGAACTTCAAAAAAATAGTAAAAACATAGAAAATTGCTTCAAGAACATGGTATTTGATATGAAATTTTGGTATCAACTCCAAAAATTACAACAATTACAATGGGATAGGAATAAAATATGATAGAAGTGGGATAAGAAATGCACTGTTTGAAGCATTAAACCAATATGCAAAGATGAAAGAAAGTGCTAACCCCTTAAATTGAAAATTTTTCTTTTAACTTTAAGTTTGTTGGGTATCCAATTCTTTTAAGTTATCAAATCCTACCATCATACATAATCAAAATGTTGTTTCAAATGAATATGAGCACTAACTTTCACTATTTGAAGATGTTGAAACCTTGTTATAGAGAACTAGAACATTGATGTGACCACTCATCCTACCATAAAACATACCAAAAGTCTCCTAGCAATTAGACATAGGAAGATTTAAGATGACTTAAACAATTTTTATTGCCAAAGAATAAACTTATGATGACTTAAATAGGCCTAGTACACACTCCCTCCCCATTAACCACTTATACATATGGAAATTAAATGTAAATTTTCTGCTATTTTTAGTCATGTAGGTGCCCAATAAACCACTTGGTGGTGTTTCCCTTCAAGTTTATTTACTTGAATGAAGAGAAAAATCCCTTTGATTACAATTAGAGAATACATTTGAGGCCTTGGTTGTGTAACTAGTGGACCATAGTCACATTTAACACTTGTTACAAAGTTTGGGAGTTAAAACATTAAGTAGATTTGATTTGTGATGGATACATTTGGACGGTAGTAACAATAACTTGTAATCTATCAAGACTTGATTACCTTATAACCTGTCAAATTCTAGCGATGAAATGATAGATTAATCATAATGTCACCTTGGGATCACATCACTATGAAATAACTTCATCCAACATCCTTATGAGTGCAAGTACCACCAAATAGGTATTTGTTAGATCTGTCTTCCTCAAGTGAGGGAAATTCAGGAAGAGAAGAGGAAAGTGAGACATGTAGTAGGTCTAAAAGAGGGAGATCAACTAGAGGTCAAAATATTAGAAGAAAATTCCGTAAATGCATGTAATTTTTTCTTGCTGAAGGGGGGTCAAGTTCTTATGATGATGAGAGCATAGGTGACATTGAGGTGCCCTTGAGGTACAAACATCCATGGAAACAATGGGTACCCAAGGAACTTCTTCCAATAAGCACTCATTTTTGTGTCAACAAGAGGATATATCACATAGCACCATCATCATTACATGGTTTGGGCCTATTTTGCATGGACAACATAAAGGTCTATTACGACAAAGTTACTGAATTGATGGAGTATGTCGAACCCTATTATAGTTACAAATATTGGATGCAGCTAGTTCGATATACATGAAGTATGCATAGGTATGCACTGTCAGCAAATTATATACAGCTAAAAGATAAGGATCAAAATAAAGGAGTGGCTATGTACATTGATGGAAGGCCAAAAGCATCAGGGAATATTATAGGGTTTATAAATATTACACAACTTGGGTCAACAAATAAGCAACCCAATTGCATATTCAAGTCATGTGAGGGAAACCATGTATTCATATGTGTGATAAAATCAATAACTACAGGGGAAGAGTTGCTAATCATTTACAATTTGAATCATTTAGATACAAACACAGTTACTATGGGGGTGGTATGCACTATATACCATTTTATTATGTTTTCTTTCACAAGTCTATTGGTTTCATTTTGGTAATATTTTTTTATATTTAATTTTTGTCACAGTGGCACATTGATCATACGGGGAAGGCTCTGACCTAGAGCTTAGATAACGATCCATCTTTAGGTACTTCTACCCAACAGGTTTACCTCATTGTAATTGTATAAATTAGATACAAGTAAAATGTTTTATTATTATGTTTTTTTATGAGTTTATTGGGTTAATTTAGATAATGTTTTTAATATTCTTGTTGCAGTCTGCTGATTAGGGAAAGGCACCAACAGTAGAGGAGAGCATCTATAAGGAGGTGCAGTCACTATTATGTGATGATGACATCGCATATTCAACAAACCCTCTTGATATGATAAGGAAGACTGAAAAAAATGCAATGAAGAAATCCTTCAGTTGTTATTCATAGTGCCCCAAATAGATGAGATAAGAGAGAGGGTTAAAATATTGACTAAGAGAGCACAAAACTTGCAAGTAAGCTTTCATGAGGTCTTTAATTATAACACAATTTCATTCATGGTTTTATATTTTGTACTCTTTTATGTCATGAACTAAAATATGTGTTGTTTTTATAGGATTTTTTGCTTCCTCATGATGTTGTTGGCCATGATCAAGGTACTGCACGTGCTATCTGAGGAATAGGGGTTGGTACAAGTGTCCATCCAAATCTTCCTATGCATACATCACAATATCTAACCCCATCATCCGTGCCTATATTGTCGAATGAAATGTCGGCAACACATACCATGCAAGCATCCAATAGGGAACCCTTTGGCAATAAACACAAGCCAGAACATGCTTTAGGACATGTACTTGGGGATGCAGAGGCCACTAGTATTGGTGATGTTTTAGTAGCATTTCCTAGATCTTCCTATATTACTAGTGCGAGAACATTGCTGGTCACATTTGTGGTGACTGAGGATTTTGTTCCCATAAATATAGAGAAGGTCCCAAGTACTTTAAAATGTTTTAATTATTATTATATATAATCCAATTGAAATTTACTTATTGATCACTCTTTTTAGACTAATGATCCCATGATCATTTTGTAGGAAATGATGTTTTTTATAAACATCTAAGTGATATTACATCAAATCTCTTCAGGCCCACCATACATACACGGTGGAATTCACAAAATCAAGATTTAAAAGATGAGCTCATTAACCGTTTAGTTGTGATGTTCAGTGATAAAACATTCAACTGAACCAAGGTCCTTAAGAAAGTTGGTACCTATCTAAAGTATGTGAGGGACCAATATAGGTCACATTTAGAGAAGAACAGAAAGTACGAGTGTCCCCCCTTGATTTCAGAGAGGGAGTGGAAGGACCCGGTGTCAGATGGAAAGGAGAAGGATGAAAAGAAAAAAGGAAAGACACCACCGGGCCAAGGAAGGTATGTGATACTATCAACAATGTAATTATATATTGATTACTCTTTCTTTTTACATAATCTAATGTATTTCAAAATTTTCAAAGGTTGTTTGACACAACGAAGGCAACAAAGGAAAGACTACAAAAACATGGGCAACACAAACTTGGCTCTAGTGGTTATATGAAATTAGCCGCATGAATTATAAGTATCAATAAATGAAATATTGTATCCAAATAATAAATTGCAAGCAATTTTGGTTTTATCACACCATAGAAGCAAAATTCATGATCTTATGCAAAAATACAGGGCTCTGAATTCAACATAATTCCCATAGAAGAGGACCTGAAGATTGCCTTCCAGCAAGGCTATGGAGCCCTAGCTAAATACCTAAGAGTCTTGACTGGGAAAACACAATCTTCCACTGCATCCAACACGTAGGTAAATAAAATCAATAAAGTTTATTTAAAATTGAATACTTGTGCAATCTATTCAATATTAATTTCCACCATAAAGTAATAATGTGCCTATTTGTTTTAAACAAACAAGCAATGATAATACTATACATGACATTGGAATGCAGCCTGGTGAGGGTGGAGCACAACCTGCAAATGAAGGCAATGGTGTGCATCTCGGTACTAGATGTATTCATGTGCTATACAAAATGAAATATGGATTAATAAAATTAAACATCTTTAATTGCATTTAGTGTATTAATTAATGTAACCTTTCGTGTTTCAACTTTAGAGTATGTAGAGCATGATCAACATGTTGAGCATGATCAGGCTAGACAAGATCAGGAACATGATGTGGCTACATTAGGTAAAGAGGACCACTCTAATGTTCTTTTAAACATATTTAATTGCAATTGGTGTATTAATTAATGTAACCTTTCGTGTTTCAACTCTAGATCAGGATTTAGAGGGTGTTCAACATGTTGAGCATGAGGCTATAAGATAAGATCGGGAACTTGATGTGGCCCCATTAGGTAAAGTGAACCATTCTAATGTTCTTTTAATTAATGAAATACTTGTAACAATAATAATAAAACATATCAATTTAACATTTCTTCACTATTGCAGCAGATCCCCCCTTGCAACGGCATCCACGTTGTGAGTACATGAGTAGGCATACATTAAGATCATGAGAAGAGCTCAGAATAACTAAAGGGGGGATAGATGATTTAGAAAATGATACTCCACTTCAAATTTTTTTAGCTGCGAAAAAGAAACAAAAAAAAAAGTGATTGTAATCATATTATGACAACCATATTTTTGATAATATGTTAAAAATGAAAAAATGAATGTTATATGTTTTTGAAAAGATAAGCAGGGTTTTGAAAGGACCAAGAATCTTTTACAACACATAGACAGTGCCATAGAAATAGCACCAGCGGAATCACCACTGAAGAACATCAGAGACACAAACAACACCTGGCCAGCAGTGACTAGGAGCAACAACACACTTAGGACCAACAATATTCCCGAGTAAAAGACCAACTAGCAACTTGAACTTAGAACCATAACCAAGATTACTGACCACATAGGACAAAAATTTGTCCTATAGAACTAGAAAACTCATGATAATGCAGGACCATTGGATTGCCTGAAGCCACAAGGCCACTAAACACCTACCGCAGATGGGCTACAATAGACCTTCCGAATGAAACAAACAAATAGAGAGCCTACCCAATTCTTGCCTAGAGAATGTCATACAAAGCTACATAGTAACTTTCAAGGTCATCGAACCACCCACCTCTTATCAATCCCTTTAACAAAGAGGGCTCCACTAAAATAAAAGCATATCCAATAACAACCGAGCCAAAGCAGGCCATCCCAACATGAATCAACCAGCCACAAAAGGAAGGCTCACTAGAGAAGGATAATAAACCAGAAACATGAACAAAATTGGTCAACTTGTAGTAGCCACCTACCAAAAAAACCAAACCAAACTCCACCTCAATAGGAGCGGGCTCCCCCCTATAGGAGCGGATAAAATGAAAACCTTAAAAACTAGAGTCACCACTCACCTGCACAAACAAGAACCACCTCAATAGGAACTCGTAAGAGAGGCAAGAACACTCTGCCATCAAAACAACCACCAACTCCACCTCAATAGGAGAGGGCTTCCCCTCAATAGAAGTAGACTCCACCTCAAAAGGAGCCAGCTGAAGAGAAAGGCCAAGACCAATGACAATAGGAAGGAGAAACAAAATATCCAGAGGCATAACAGGCACAGGGAACGTACTGCAAGGAGAAAAACCCCAAGACTGGGCCAACCAAGCAAGACCCAAGAAGAGGACTCCAGAAAACCCCATAGTCTTCCACCAAAGCATTACCATAAGGGCCCAACTAACCAATCCATGCCCCAATAAAAGAACCAGTGGTCAGTAAAAGGACCTCCACAAAAACCACCCACTGAACAGAGCCAACCATGTAGAGCCCCCAGCCACAGCCACACACTGAGAGGGGAGCCACAAATGCAAACCTTTCATTCCACATAGTTACAACCCCCCACAAGAAGAGCAGCAACAAACTTCTTCAAAAACCCAACACCAGACACAAAGGCCGAAGAACAACCAACATCAACCACCCGAGCAGAGGAGACACACTCGAGCCACCCATCTAGCACCCATAGCTAGAGCAAGACCAACTGCACATTTCATCCAAGACCTAGGGAGACCCTGAGACAACCAGAGTAGGCCTCCACAACGAAGGCACCCAAAGACACCTAACCCACATAGGGCTAGAGGCAAAAACAAACTGCACACCCACCACAGAAGTCACAGACCAGGAATAGAGGGGAACGCTACAGACCCAACCCCAGCCAGAGAGAGAGGACAAGATCACACACTGGCCCACAAAGACCATGTCAACCACTACTAGTAGAAAC
Source organism: Sequoiadendron giganteum (assembly GCA_007115665.2). Lineage (NCBI taxonomy): Eukaryota > Viridiplantae > Streptophyta > Pinopsida > Cupressales > Cupressaceae > Sequoiadendron > Sequoiadendron giganteum. The sequence continues at coordinate 172,551,751 of CM021103.1, read as the reverse complement.
GCCCGGCCCACCCACAAGCCACTAGTGACATCAAATGAAGCATGCCCACAAAGGATAGCGTCAGCCAGAGAAGCAGTCCCACATAGGAGACACCACCACAACACCAGAAAAGAATTGCCCAAGGAGGGGAGCAGTCAAACAACCACGCACCTCAATCCAGAGGAGCCAACCATCGCTGTCAGGATCAAGATCATCACCATCCTCGATGCCCAAATTTTTCAAATTTTGTTTCCCGCTCCTTCTCCTGCTCGGCTGTTGCAGAGCCATTCTTTAGGACTTTGGTTTTTAATGATATATGTTAATGAATGAATGTTATATGTTATTAATGGATGAATGAATGCATTTAATATGTTATTAATGGATGAATGAATGAACGTTATATGTTATTAATGGATGATTGAATGGATGTGAATATGTTAATGAATGAATGGTATATGTTATTAATGTAGGATGAATGAATGAATGTTATATGTTATTAATGGATGAATGAATGATTAATGTTATATGATCGGGTATGGGGAATTGAGAGTGATGTGAGGGGGGGAGGGGCCAAATGAGCTTCCACCTTCACATTGTTGGCCCTGTTAAGTAGAGAATATTAAACTATTCTCAAAATAAAGAGAAGCTTAATAAGTTAATGCACTTTTCAATATAAGAAATGCATCATTTGAAGCATCAAATCAATATGAAAAGATGAAAGAAAGTGCTAAATTTTCACTATGAAAATTATGTTGTGTGTGGATTTGGTTTCAAAGCTCTATTTCTTTTGTTTTTAGTGGTCTCTAAAATTTGACTTTTGTGCATAACAGGTTAGTGGAAAATTTGACAGCTCTGAAGGGTTTAGAGGCTCGATCGAGATAGATACACAAATATTTGGATCTTGTTGTTGATGGGAGGCTTCCACTTAGCCATGAAATTTTGTACCATCTATAGGTATGCAAAAATTTCTCTACTTACATTCATTCAACTTACAGTAATATAATATCTGACAAAAATCTCCTTTTCATTATACTTAGATGGATTTTCATGCCTTGTTCCAAAGCACATGTTTTAGAATAGGCAAGAAGGATGCTAGAAAGGGTTAAGGAATTTGGCTTTACACCTACCAATTGCATAGTTTACTTCATTCATCCAGCATATTGCCAATGTGTTTCATAATTGTTGGAATCATATCCAATAATTACAAAACTAGTAAAATTAAAATATGTAAGTTTCAAATATGGCATTACATATCTTTCTATGAATTTTTGAAAGAAAATATCAAAACGAAGAAGTATTAACAAAATAATCTGCATAATTTCTAAGAGATTAGGGAATTATTTTGCAAAGTTATCTTGAATATATTTAAGACAAAAGTAACTTATAGAGATTGAATCAAACTATCGGTAGTCTAAAATCACCATTCAACACATCTTAGTAGTATCTCAATTCAAGAGAACTAGGTCTACTATCCATTAGCCAGTAAAACAAATAAAATCAATTCATAAGATTATTTTGTTCTAATAGGGTTGACTGGTTGCTTGTTTCTTTTTCATTGTTAGGAAGTCATCAATATACACTTGGTTTTCTCACGTTCCCTTGCCTCGTAGCCAAAGAGTTTCTGCAGAAGGCATGTTTTTAGACATTTCTATATCTTTTATTATGTTGAGAAGAAATTTAGTAGTAATTATGGGAGTAATACATAGACTTTATGCTTAATATAACAAGTTTATTATGATAAGTCTTTCCATGGCTATTGCTTAAATGTTTTATTAGTTTGACAGAAGATGTGTGCCTTGTAACTTTTTGTGATGACATGCCTTTCCTGCAGCCATATCTGAAATATTGCCTGTTCCAAGCTAATACCTAATGAATGAATGAATGGAATGATGAATTGTCTTATTGAGTTAAATGTGTTGAGTTAATCTTTTACTGTAGAAGTAGTTGTTAAGTTATTTGCAGGTACCACATCTTAAGAAGGAAATTCAGTTTCCACTTGATTGTTGGAAGATTGATTCAATGAAGACCGATTTAGTAGCAAATAATAAGGAGGTAGATTCAAGTCATCCACCATGCAAGGAAGGTGTTCCAAGAATCCAACTGAGGCATCTTGATGGCACATAAATCTAGGATGGTAGTGTTTTAAATCTTCAAACTAATTTGACTCAGTCCTTCCTTTTTGTATCCACCTGTTCACTTAGTTAGTTATGATGTAATAAAGACTTCCCATTTTATAAGGGAAGGGTTAGTTAGTCATTAGGATCAGCTTTTGAATAAATAGCCCATTCTCCTTCAGAGAAAGTGTTGGAAGATTGTTATTTTAATAAGATTTAGTTTTTCTCAGAAATATAGTTGCAAGATTGGGAGCCATGTACTTGTTTGTTTTGACTCAATAAAAGCGTTCATGGAATTTATAGTCTAATCTATTGTGTATCTTTGACACTACCTAAGGGGGCCCACTTAGGGAGCTATCTATCATTCCATTTCTACAATTAGAATAGTTGCACTTCCTTTTATAGAACTATAGTGTGACTATTCCTGTAGCTGACAGAATTACAGAGTTGTCAACTGTTCCTGTAGCCACTAAGGACAAAGTAGTTCCTGTCTTTAGAATTGAATTTAGTTTTCATTTCAAACAGTTTTAGTCAGTTAGAATTTGTTTCTAGTAATTCCAATTCTAGCATCATGTTTTCAATAGATAACACATGTCTGAAATAGGTGATTAGTGCATATACTTTGCAGACCCATTTGAAGTCTTAGGTCTCTGGGTTGACAAACAAATGATATCTTTTAGTAGATTATGACTGCCAACTGTGATGTCTAATCCCTGAGTAGAGGAATTCATGTTCCTAATTATTAACCTGATTAAAGGATACTACATTTTTGGTGCCATTGTCGGGGATGGTGTCAAACTGAAAATCTATTGCTAACATGTTAATAGGAAGTTTGAAATTTCATTCCTAGTATTTAGATTAAAATTCACCATTCCAATGTTTTTCCATAGTTTAGACTTACTTTTTGCTGTACGCTTAGAAGAAGAGACCAATTTGGAAGATTCCTTCCTGGAAGATTAGATATCCAAGAAATTGACCCTGAATTTTTCCAAGAAGAACCATATTTGGATGCTAGCCAGGACTTAGTTACCTCATCCTCTTCCTCAGAGATAAGTTTAAACCTATTTGATGAGCTTGATAACCTTGATCCACTCACTCAGAAATTGAATAATCTGCACACTTCCGATAACCAGGATCCACATAATAACCCACTTGCCCTTGTAGTCTATCAGCCAGGAGCTAACCCAGGAACACCACCAAGGATGGCAAGGCCTACTTTTCCATTTCCACTCCCTGAACTACATAACAATAATAACCTCAAGAATATCCCTGCCTCATTGCTCCCAAAATTCTATGGACTTATTACAGAGGACCCTCATACCTTCTTGTTTGAGTTTGACATCCTATGTAGGAGTTATGACCACACTACTGAAGCACATAAGATGAAATTGTTTCCCTCTACCTTAAAGGAGTCAGCCTTAAGATGGTTCATGGGATTAGGAGGCAATGCATCGACCACTTGGGATGAGTTGATGGAGTTATTCTTGGGAAATTATAAAGAATATTGTAGGGGGAATGATATGAGAGGGGATGACATCTTCAAGATGTCACAAAAAGAGGATGAAACCTTGGAAGACTATGTGTCCAGGTTTCTATTCAGTGTGCAGAAAAACACTTAGCATCAGTTGAATGAGGAGTCTAAAAAAATTCTCTTCCTAAGAGGAGTTAATGATACTTGCATGGAAGCACTAGACCTCATGGTTGGAGGAGATATCACCCAAAGCAATTGGGATGATATCAAGAAGATCTGTCTCAATTACTCTAGAGAAAATGTGAAGAAAGGCAGAGGGTTCAAACCCTCTATTGCAAAAGGAAATGGATCAGGAGTGTCCAAGGGGGAGATTTCTAATCTCTTGTCTAACATCAAGTAAGATATTATCAATGATGTAGCTACTGAATTGGACACTATGCAAGCTAGGAGTAAAAAAGATCAATTTGATGCAATGCTAGCTGAATATTGCCCTCACTACCGACGAAGGAAGAAGGATTGCAGATGCAAGGCGGTGGCTAATTTGGAGGTGTAGCATCTTCCCACTAAGTTCAAAACAATAGAAGGATATGAAGAAGTGTTCTTCGTTTCTCAATGCAGGCCTTGGGCCCCAAGACAAGGTATGACTCAGGACCCTTTGCAAAATTTTGGTTCATATAATAATCAGTGGCAAAACTAGTACCCTCCAAATTATGGCCCATATTCCCAACCTCAGTGGAATAATCCTTGGCCAAATGCTCAGCAAAATCGGTGGCAACCCCCACAAGGGAATTGACAGTCACCACAACAAAACTAGTGGTAGCCTCCACAAGGGAATTGGCAGCAGTCTAACCAGTGGAGAGGAGGCTAGTAATGGTCAAATCAACTAGCAGGTTTCCTATAGCAACCCCAAAAGTAGTCAATCATACCACCTCCTACAGCTAATCAAATCCAAAATCCTAAGTCAGCCCAATTACCTGCTCAAGCAACACCTAATCCAAATAATCAGCCTCAGTAGCAGCAACAAGTTTATTTCATTGACCCCAATCAACAGCCTAGTGATGCTCTCAACTTGAGTAATATCAACTTATGGTCAGGGATAGTGTTACCTACACCTTCTCCTCCCATAATCGCATAATTTCCATCTGAGGAGAATGAGAAAGAAGATATTAATGGTCAAGTTCAATCCAATGAGCCCATGCAAAATCCATCATTGCCTAAAGTATCCAATAAGACCTCGCCTCCTTTTCCACAAAGGTTGGAAGGTGAAGTTGTTCAAAAGCAAGAAGAGCCTACCTTTGATATTCTTGACCAGCTAAAGCATATATGTGTAAAAATTCCTTTGTTCCAAGCAATTAAGGAAGTACCTATCTATAGCAAGGCTATTAAAGATGCATGTTTAAAGAAGCTGGGCAGGAAGAAGAAAGACCCTCAAACTATTCATGTTTTAGGTCAACTCTCTGATTTGATGCTAGGGAAGCTTACCATCCCAAAATATTCAGACCCTGGTAGCCCTATTGTAGAAATCATTATTAATGGGGTTCAAATTAAAAATGCTTTTTTGGATCTTGGAGCAACTATCAATATCATGACAAAAGACCTTGTACTAAAGCTAAGTGTTTCAGACCTAAGGCCTACACCTATAGTCTTGCAACTCATTGATAGTTTAACTGTCAAACCTAATAGAGTAGTTGAAGACCTAGTAGTCACCCTAGATTCATGGGAATATCCTGCTGATTTTATTATTTTATCTCCAAAAGCATCACTAGGAGGTTATCCTATAATTCTAGGAAGGCCTTGGTTAGCCACCAAAAATGCTTATATAGGATGTAGGTCTGGTAACATGACCATCTCTGATGGGTATAACACCAAGAAGCTCACCCTTTATGCTCCAACCTAGCCTCAACTTGAGTTAGGACAGGCAATCTGGTTAGATTTGGGAGAAGATGTGGAAGAGATGAATTTTGTAGCAAACCTGATGATGATTAGCAAAGAACCTTTTATTGAGAAATAAGAAGATGAAGAAATATTGTCCAATATCCTTCAGAACAACTATGGTATTGAGTATCCCCTCTATGAAAAAGTTCCATGTTCATTGTAGACAATTCTACCCCCACCTACTTCAGCTCATTATCCTACAACAACTGACTGCTTGCACACCTTATTAACCCATGAGGTGAAAATTCCTTTTCTGTCTGAAGTATCTATTCTTGAATTGACTTCCCAAGTGGAAGTAGCTGCAGGAAAAACTTTAAATATCAATAATAAACTTACTAGTGAGCAGCAAGAGTCAATGGTCAAAATGCTTACTACCCATAAACCAACTTTTTCTTGGGATTATGGTGACATGAAAGGACTTGATCCAAAGCTATGTACACATGGAATTTTCATCAATAGTGAGTTCAAACCTATTAGATAGCCACAGAGGAGAATTAATCCAGCCCTAAGAGAAATTGTTAAGGAGGAATTGTACAAGATGTTGAATGTTGGCTTTATCTACCCAATCTCAGATAGCCAGTGGTTTTCTCCACTGGTTATTGTTCCTAAGAAAGGAGGAAAATGGAGACTGTGTGTGGATTACAGGGAGCTCAAATCGACAACTATGAAAGATTATTTTCCTCTACCTTTTATTGACCAAGTCCTGGATAATTTATCAAGGAAAAAGTATTTCTCCTTCCTTGATGGGTTCAGTGGATATAATCAAATAAAGATTACTCCTGAGGACTAGGAAAAGACTACTTTCACATGCCCCTGGGGAACATTTTCCTATTTAGTCTTGTTTTTCGGCCTTTGTAATGCAGCTGCAACCTTCCAAAGAGCCGTGATTAGTATTTTCTTAGATATTTCATATGATTGTATGGAAATATACATGGATGAATTTGCTGTTTATGGTGCAACATTTGAGGAAGCCCAAGATAATTTGAAAAAGGTATTGCAGAGGTGTGTAGATCATAATTTTTCACTCAATAGTTAGAAGTGCTTCATGATGATGCAAGAAGGAATTATGCTTGGTCACTCTATTTCTGCTGCAGGAATACAGGTAGATCCCTCTATAATTGAAGTCATCTATAGTGTACCCTTTACTACCAAGAAAAATGAACTCAGAAGCTTTCTAGGACATGCCAGATATTATAGGATATTTATTAAAGATTTCAGTCAGACAGCAGGGCCCCTATACAATTTACTAAAGAAAGATGCAGAGTTTGCCTAGATAACAGAATGTGAAAAAGAATTCCTTGATCTAAATATTGCTCTTACTCAAGCACCTATATTGAAAGGACCTGATTGGTCACTTCCATTCCATATTCATACAGATGCATCAGATTATGCTATTGGTGCTATCCTAGGACAAAAGGGTAGTTCAACTAAGCATGCACTTTATTATATCAACAAGAACTTGCAAGGAGCTAAACTCAACTACACTATTACAGAAAAAGAAATGTTAGCAATCATCTATTCCCTCAACAAGTTCAGGACAGGCTATCAAATATTTGTCCATACTGATCATGCAGCAATCAAGTATCTCATGAACAAAAGCTCAATTATAGGGAGACTGGCTAGGTGGTTGTTGCTAATACAAGAATTTGATATCACAATTGTAGAAAAGCCAAGTAAGGCCAATGTGGTTGTTGATTTACTGTCTAGAATTCAAAGGCAAGATGATTCTGCACTCATAGAGGATTCCTTTCCTGATGAACATTTTTTTTCCATCAAAGTCATTCATCCATGGTATGCAAATATAGAAAATTACTTGGTTGCAGGAAGAACTCCTCCTCAACTCTCACCTAAGGAAAAGAGATTGTTAGTAGAGAAAAGGTTTAACTTCTATTGGATTGCAGATTGCATGTTTTATACAAGACTTGATCAAGTAATGAGAAGATGTGTGAGGGAGGAAGACACTCATGACATACTGCATGCAAGCCATGATGAGCCTTGTGGTGGCCATTTTTTTGCTAAGAGGACAGCCATGAAAATCTTAAATATTGGCTATTATTGGCCAACGTTACATAGAGATGCAACCAAGTATACCAAGAGGTGTGATAGATTCCAAAGAATGGGGAGGCCAACCAGATCAGATGAAATGCCTCTATTTCTACAAGTCATTGTTACACATTTTGATAAATGGGGATTGGACTTTGTAGGCCCAATTGATTCGCCTTTAAATGGTAAGTCTTACATTCTTGTATGCATAGATTATGTAACAAAATGGGTAGAGGCTAGACCTAGAAAGAGAATTGGTTGCCATTAGTCATGCAACCACCCATTCTCTTATGGCCACTATTGGCTAAGCAAGGAGAAAGCAATACCTACAACATAAATTTAGAGGATAACAGGTGGCAACGATTGGAGTCTATGAGGGCTCACTTTTGGAGTTTTCAACATGGTGAATGTGGATAGCAGCAGAATGTTGATTTGAGAGAATATGCTCAAAGTAAAAATGCTAGAATTGCTTAAGGGACCAGCAAGTAGTCAGTTCAGGGGAATGATGAGCCCAATTTTTGGCATATTTTAGACTATGTTTTTAGATATTTCTATATCTTTTATTATGTTGAGAAGACATTTAGTAGTAATTATGGTAGTAATACATAGACTTTATGCTTAATATAACAAGTTTATTATGATAAGTCTTTCCATGGTTATTGCTTAAATGTTTTATTAGTTTGAAAAAGATGTGTGCCTTGTAACTTTTTGTGATGACATGCCTTTCCTGTAGCCACTACTATTAACCTCCCTACACCCATATCTGAAATATTGTCTATTCGAAGCTAATACCTAATGAATGAATGAATGGAATGATGAATCGTCTTATTGAGTTAAATGTGTTGAGTTGATCTTTTGTTGTAGAAGTAGTTGTTAAGTTATTTGTAGGTACCACGTCTTAAGAAGGAAATTCAGTTTCCACTTGATTGTTGGAAGACTGATTTAGCATCAAAGAATAAGGAGGTAGCTTCAAGTCATCCACCATGCAAGGAAGGTGTTCCAAGAATCCAATTGAGGCATCCTGATGGTACATAAATCTAGGATGGTGGTGCTTTAAATCTTCAAACTAATTTAACTCAGTCCTTCCTTTTTGTATCCACCTCTTCACTTAGTTAGTTATGATGTAATAAAGACTTCCCATTTTATAAGGGAAGGGTTAGTTAGTCATTAGGATCAGTTTTTGAATAAATAGCCCATTCTCCTTCAGAGAAAGGGCTAGAAGATTGTTATTGTAATAAGCTTTAGTTTTTCTCAAAAATACAGTTGCAAGATTGTGATCCATGTACTTGTTTGTTTTGACTGAATAAAAGTGTTCATGGAATTTACAGTCTAATCTGTTGTGTATCTTTGGCACTACCTAAGGGGGCGCACTTAGGGAGCTGTCTATTTTTCCATTTCTGCAATTAGAAAAGCTACACTTCCTTTCATAGAACTACAGTGTGACTGTTCCTACAGCTGACAGAATTATAGAGTTGTCTACTGTTCCTGCAACCACTAAGGACAGAGTAGTTCCTGCCTTTAGAACTAAATTTAGTTTTCATTCTAAATAGATTTAGTCAGTTAGAATTTGTTTCCAGTAATTCCAATTCTAGCATCATGTTTTCAATAGATAACACATGTTTGAAATAGGTGATTACGACATATAATTTGCAGACCCATTTCAAGTCTTAGGTCCCTGGGTTGACAATAAAATGATATCCTTTGGTAGATTATGATTGCCAGCTATGATGCCTAATCCTTGAGTAGATGAATTCATGTTCCTAGTTACTAACCTAATTAAAGGATACTATAGCATCAAAGTAACATTCAAGATTGACAATGGCAATGAGTAGAAGGTTAGTATAACTTAATGCTAATTGGGTATGATTTTATTTGTTTAAGACCGATTTAGATTCATTTTCTTCTCACACTACTTTTATTTACATTTATGTTTTGCTAATATGCATTTTCCTTTACATTCATATTCTTCTATACATATTGTGTTTACAATAATGTTTTCCTTAATTTAATCTAGGGGTGAGGACCCAGTCCCTGAGCATGTTTCAATAGTTGTGATAGTAGTGGTTTATATAGTGCCCAATCCTAATTATTTGATTCTTCTTCCTGATCCAATTAATACTTTCCAATTACTGTGATTGATTATAAGGATTTAATATTTACTTGATTGTGATAAATTTAGATTTTCAGGCTTGTCTTACAGGTGCTTGTTTAGATGGGTGAGGATTGTTTCTTGTGCTAATTTTTTTTTTTTTTCTTAATGCTAAACTTACATAGCTAAATCAAGGGGTAGAGGTTGTCCTCTTCAAATGGAATATGAAGGAGAGTCAGAAGTGGAAGATCAGTCCCATTTGTATGTTTCATGTGTAGCTGCATTGTATGGAATTATTTTTCTTGGGTATTACTTAAATTTAAAATTTTGATTATCTAGTAAAATTCATGTTTCCATAAAGGGTTTGGAGGCTTTATCTCACAATTTAGATTGCTTGTGTCACTATGTTTTTCTATTGAATATGATATGCATCTCAAGGAGGATATGGATCTGGTTCTTCATATCATCAACTTAATGAAGAGGAGCCTCAATGTCATGTTGTTAGGATTTACTGTGAAGCTAATCCAAAGTTTTTCATTGCTGCTCGAGGCCATATTGCAGTGCTTTCTCTAGGAAGCCCACATGATCCCCATTAGGTATCATCTTTTTGTAGTCTCTAAATTTCTTAGAAGAAATCAACAACTAGTTTGTCTAAATGTGGCTCCTTGTTTACACATTAATATCCCTTTTGAAAGTAATGGATCAAACTGGATTCATGGGGTCTTAAAGAGAAGGCTCTCAAATATGGAGATCAAGAGTGGGACCAGGTAAAACCGTTCATAATCATGCTCATATTGTTTTATTGATTGTCTAAGAGCTAAGTATCTAGGATAACATGCTGTATTTTTCTATTGAATTTCCAGAGTGAGAATAATTTTGGGTTTGCAATCCTATTTTTTAGTACACTAGCTAAGTATCCAAGATGCACTGTAGGTAATTTTTCTCACCAAATTTCTGATTTTCCACAAAATTTGGTTCTAGTGTGTAGTTTAATATTCACTAGTTTGACTTTTTCTTTTTTAGCAAAATTAGAATATAGTTTGTAGGTTGTGCTTGCTATGCAAATTCGTAAGATGAGTTTTTTGTATTTAGCTGCATAGTACTTTCCTTTTTCAATAAAATTTTATGCAATGGTGTTCAGATATTAGGATTAGGTTACTATTTTCTCTTTGAGTAATAATTTAAAACCTTATTCATTTTCCTTCACAATGTATATGAATATCTAGCAAACTGTCCTCTTATATTCATGAATTTCTTTCAACTTATCAAAGGATGACTGTTTCTTGATTAAAAACTTTTTTTGATGGGTGTCCTTCATATGAATGTCTCAATCTTCTCTTTCAAAACTTTATGTTACTTCACTATTCTGTCATACCTCTAATTTTTTGCAATAGTGTCTTCAACCTCTCTATAATTCCCATGATGAACTATGTGTTACTGTGTTAGCACTTCCTTGACCATGAGAATGGGAAATAAAGCAATTGAGATTCCATTTAGTAAATTTATGTACATTTGCAGCAACTTTAGCCTTCAATACCTCATCACCATTACATTCTTGAAGGAACTCTCACAAACTTATACTATCTATCCATCTTTGAGTCCTACATTGTCCTCTGAATACTATGCTTTCTACTTTCCATTATCAAAAATTGTCTTCAGAGCTTATTTAAGATTGTTCATTTGGCTTGACTTTGGCCTCCAGACTTGTATATCATAGTGCTTAGACCATCATTATATATTTATTTCCCTCTTCATCATAGTTGATTATCTTCAACAAAGTTTCATACCACTGCCTTAGTATAGTCTGTCATTTTGATATGAAGTAAAGGGCACTATGATATTCATCAAGACTACTGTCAAAACCTTTTCACTATCACTAATGGATCTGATTGTACTCTTGATGGAAGCCATGCAATTGTACTTCACTTGACATTAACCTTCTTCTCTTGCTTTTATGTCAACACAACATTATACTTTTAAGCGTTACCATCTCTATGCTCAATCCAATATTTAGCTATCATTCCTCTAGCACATGTCCTTATATCTTTCATTGTTGAAGTCATTGTCCTTACACATTGGTATGACTATCTTTTAGAATTTCAGAATACATTCTTTATGATAGTAAACCTTCCTATAGCATCATAAAGTCTATTCTTCATGTTCTCTATGGTGAATATTTTTTGTCTTAACATCTATGATTCATCATTCACTATCCATGACAGTCCACTTGATCTCATGGCTCATCATAGGTTTTATATTTTGCTCCAATTGTTGATCATCAACATCAAATGTGGCCATCATAATGTCATCCATAGCCTCCATATTCTACAATTATTCATTGCTCATTTCTCATACATAGTAACCAAATAATGTAGACCTAGAGCTTGGACTGTAGATGTATGCAAAACATGATAAATCCCTACCTTTGTAAGCCTAATTAAACACAACAACTAACATGTTGTTTGATATTTTAAACAGTCATATGACTGTCCTTTTTCTACCTTGTAAACACTTAATGCATACAATAATTTATTGAAATTTAAAGTTGAATGGCCTCTTAACTCTTGACACTAATGTCATTGCATTTGTCAAAATAGGGTTAAGCATATTTTGATCTAAATTTTCATAATGAAGTCTTCCAATCTGTCCTTTATATCTAAGCATTGATGACAATCCATCTTGTCTTTTACTACCCCTTTTAAATTCTCATGGTCTTGGAACATCAACTTTCTCTCTTTGATTGACTTGTCCTTATGTCCTATCATTATCCCTATGGATGCACTTTGGAGCCTCCTACTCCTTTTAAATATTGCCCAGAGTCACCCCAATAATTATTTCAATCCATTTGTATATTCATCGACAAGAGATCATGTATCACTAGGATATTCTATAGTTTCCCCGACATGGTGAGTCTCCCCAATGATTATTCTTTCAATCTCAAGTATGTCGCCAAGACTCCTACCAATGTAATCTTATCGGCGTGACATAGTGGGTTGGGTAGACATTCAGAACTTACTCTGATGGTATATGTCTTTCCGATATGCTTCTATCATGCTTCATCGATGAGACAAGATGAGTATCTCACTGATGAAACTTCATCGCTAAGACCATAGGCTAGTCATCCCGATATATCTTCTCAAGCAATTTTAATCACTATAATAGTCTTGATCTTTCAAAGATATGCCTACATTTGAACGAATATTTTTTTTTTTAAATTGCTTTGTTTCGTCAAATTTTTGATGAACCTCCAAAAGCATCCGATGAATTTGCAATACATTTGATTAAACTTTTGTCATAATGAATTTCCTATTTTTTTTGCAATTTTGATGAACTGCTATCGTTGTTCTTTCGATCTCAAGTATGTCACCAAGACTTATGCTGATGTAATCTTATCGACGTGACATAGTGGGTTGGGTAGACATTCAAAACTTACTCTAATGGTATATGTCTTTTCAATATGCTTCCCTCATGCTTCATCGATGAGACAAGATGCGTATCTTGCCAATGAAATTTTAGCACTGAGACCACAGGCCAATCCTCCTGATATATATTCTCAAGAAATTTTGATCGCTATAAAAGTCTTGATCTCTCATCAATATTTCCAATACATCCAATGAAACTTTTGTCATAATTGCGACGAACTTATGTTGTTGATTTGATGCTTTGGCAAAGGCATGCCACTTGTGTTCTGGCTACTCTTCGTCACTAGATCAACAAAATATTTATCGATAGTCTAACAAAATTTAGTCATGATTTCGATGTTTTAAAGCTAGTCAGGAAAGCGATGAAAATTTGAGCGACGAAAATTTCTTCAGTGATTCATCGATATTCCGACAATAGATTGTCGATATTCCAACAAATGTTCATCGGAAATTGGAGTCAAATATAGTAGTGACTCTTTTGAAAAATATTCCTCTCACACTCCTTTTCCTTTGTTCAAATTTCTTTTTCAGCTTCTCTTCAACTCTCAATGCAAATTGACATGCTTCTTCCATTGATGTCATCCTTACTAGGCTCTGTTCTTCCAGAATGTTTGTCCTTAGTCCATTTATATATCTTGAAATTTTTTATTTGCTCACTTCACTATGACCAATTATGATTATCATTTTGTAGAATTCTTCAATGTACTTATTTTGTCTCAGGTTCTGCAATCTCTTCAAAAATTCCAATTCATATAATCTGTTGGTATGAATTGATTCTTTAATTTCATCATGGGTCAGTGTAGGATCATGGGGTTCTAAACTAGGCCCTTAAGCGGAAATAAAATTTAGAAAAATAGAGTTAGGAAACTTGACATAAAAATTTGAATATTATTAACATAATTTGAAAAATATATAAGAACAAAATTTGTAGCAAATTGAATGTAGTTTCCAAGAAAGTAATCCTTTTTTGGGAAAAAATAAATCTATTTAGTAAAAAATTTAAATTTCAATGTAGTAGTATTAAATTTTCAAGAGAAAATAAAAAGCAGGTGTATGTCTGACCAACCTAAGTACAAGAAAAAATAATATATTTTTTTAAACTTTCAATATAAGTAGAGGAAACATGCTGAGATGTGCCACATTTCTTTTGTAATTTTTTTGCAAGTAAATAATTTTTTATTTTATTAAAACATTTTAAAAATATTAAAACTTACTTGTCTGACAACCATAACTTGGTAAAAAATTTATGAAATTTACTTTTTATTTTTTTTATCCTATAGTATGGGAAGCATAGAATGTGCTACATTTTTAAGATTCAAAAAATGTGAAACTATTTAATAATTATAGATATTTTTAGTTCAACCTATCAATCAAGACTTTAGTCAGAATGTATGTAGAAAATAAATAATAATTATATATTTAATTCCAAATAAGGAATATCTTATATTTTTGGAAAGTTGATATTTTTCTGAATAAATCCTTTTTGTTTCATCAAATTTGGATTAAAGAAAAGTCATCAGCCACTTTTTTGTCATATCACCACTTTTTCGACCCCCATGATCCTGCACTCCCCCTCACCATTATATCCCATTTGATGATTATTTCTTTCCCTCTTCTATTTCTATCCAATTGAATTTCTTTCCACCATAAAGTAGTATGACCTTTCAAGTTTATTTTTTGTGAATGTAAATCTTTCTGAATCTTTAATTTATTCATATTCAAATTATTCGTCTATTTTGTTTATCTAGTCAATCAATTCTCTAGGATTCAAATTTCCTACATAGTTTTGAATTTCAACTCAGTATTTTTCCAATATTTGAAATTTCCTTCAACATCTTCACTTGATCTCATTCTTCTTCTTCTTTGCCTAGGGTTTTTGTAAATTGATTCACATGATCTACTTCATCATCACTTTCATCCTCATTTCTAGGGTTTAGGCCTCACCTTTTATCCTCTTCAACAAAATCTAATCAAGCTCACATCTCATGTATCATTTCTAACATCTCATCCATTCTTCCAGCAATAATCGCTAGAGCATGCACTTTCCTTGGCAACATATCTCCCCTCAAATCTAGTGCAACTGCCTCAATTTGGAAATCTAGTTACAAGGGTTTCAATTGCCTCACAGTTGAGGTGATTAGTTGAAAATGAATGGAGTTTACCTTAGGTGAATGATTTTTTCACCTCAAGGAATGCCTTCAAGAATTGAAAAGTTTCTCTAATACCACTTGGCATAGTCATGGTAGGAAGGTTCCAAAAGGAATAGTTTGAACCATGTAGCAATGAGTCAACACAATAGAAATAATACAAAAAATTGATATGCAAACTTGAAACTTTATTGAATAGTATTACATGCAAGATATGCCTCATGGGTGAATATCAAGAGCTCATAGGCCCATCATAAGGGCTTTCAATAATACAAATGGCCATAGGCCTTATTACATGCCCTCGAAGGTTCAATGCAAAAAATGTAACTCTTGATCTATTTCTACCTTAATGAACCTTATCCTAAATGATTACAAATGCTTATAAATATTCTTTTGAAGCTCCCATAAAGGTCTACATCAGCAACAAGGGTTCATAAACCCAATGAATTATCACATATGAGGGTCGACCCCAAAATATGGAAAGATGATCCCACACGAAGAGAAATAGCTTACAAATCTCCAAGGTAGGTCCCAATGAACCCAAGATATTGTATGTTGTATTATTAAGCTCTTCATGATTTGGAATAGGTCCACACTAATAAATCCAGACCAAATGGGCCCCAAATTCTTTGACTGGTAATCACAGTGAAATTCAGAGAGTGATAATCTCTAGTAGGAAAATACTAACAATGTGAAATCTGGATATGTTATCTAGATGCCAATTTTTAGATGCTATACCCTACTCCATGAGATAAGAATCAACAATCCAATAAAATATGAAATGAAATACTGAAACTGCTACTAAATGCAATGCAAGAAAATAACTATTTTTGGTTGATATAGGATTACTTTACAACCAAGGATGCTCCTGCATCAAATGATGTCAATATTATACTCCTAAATAAGAAATAATATAAATTTCTAATGAGGGGAATGATTCAAACCAATAGTGTTCAAAGAAATAATAATCATTTATGGGGAGTAGAGAAGTGAGCAAATATTATATAAATGGTACCAAATTCCACCAAGGATTCCCTAATCATTTTCCTAATCATGTTTCCTTCTAGTTTTTGAGTTCTTCTCTGAGGAGATATTTTTTAATTTATTAAGATGAAGGCCTAGAAGGAGAGGATTTTTAGAATTAGAGTTTAGGAAAAAATATTGTTTTAATGAGAACATATGTAATGAAAGGAGAGGTGGTGATCATAGTGGTCTCTACATTATCAAATTCTTGGTGCTTGAAAAATCCCTATATGTGACTAAGAGAGGTAGGAATACACATATTTTCGGGAACCTAAAAACTAGGAGCATTATGAGTTACTACAAGTTGGGAAGAAATAACATAATTACCAAGATCTTATTTTTTGATCATTAGGGGTTGCCCAACCAAACTAGGTTGTAGGTACTCAATTTTTTCTCGGACCTTAAATTTATCACTAAAATATCCTCTTCATAAGACTCCTTTCTATTAGTTTTTTTCCTTTCCTCTATTATTTATTTACATGAGCATGAATCCATCTAATTATAATCCTTGTACATGATTTGATGTGAATTTCCACTTCCCTTTAGTTATTCATAGAACTATCTAGAACTGGTTGGCAAAAAATCTTAACACTCTATGAGAACTCTCTTTGTTAGTATCCATGGGCATAAAAGACTTGACAGGGAAATGGGATGGATTCATAATCCATTTACTAAATCAATTTCATGTTTTCCAATCTATTATCTAGAGAATCAAGTAGATGCATATTAAGATCAATTTTGACACAAATATACACATAATTAGTTCCATTCCTTTATAATATGATATGCAAGGAACTCATGGGCTTCCCAAGGACCATAATTGTATATTGAAGAATTGCAAATATCCAAAACTCCCTGGGTAAACCAACAAGATAGATATAGAAAATAATTTGTGATAGCTCTTTCATAAGATCAAAACCGATATGCCATGCTTGTGAAAAAAGCTAATTGATTAAATGAAAGCACCTCCTTGAAAGGGAACATTTTCATTAGACATTCTATAAAAATAATAAATAATATCCATTCACAACCAAAATAACCTTCATGTTCACCTTAGGTTTCTAGTTTAGTTGAGGCTATATTTCTAGGAAAGGATACAAGACTTCAATACTCATAAACTTTTAGATTAAATCATGCTTTAAAAATAAAGAATATCAACTCAATATTGATGAAAATAATAGTCCAATATTCACTCTTTTTTAAGAAACCATTAGAACATGGATATTTATCAATATTCTAATTATAATTTGAAATCATTTTCCATTTACATAAAAAAGATAACAATATTTTCATGCGTAGTGATTTTGGTCTCATTCACTCAAAAATTTCATTTGAAATAAAATACAATGGGTACCTAAACCTCCCTCCAAACCCATCCAAGGTAAATTGAGTGTATTAACGATAGTTATATGATATAGAAAATATATCTATAGGAAGTACCTCATTAACTTCCAAAAACTAGTTAAAATCAAATAAAAATTGTTAGAACCATAGTCAAAACACATAAAATATATTGACAAGGCCCATGAGGTCGAAGAAGCCATAAATGGAGGTACACAATAGTATTTGTAGTGAACACAAACCCTACGATGACCATATATCTAACTTGATTTCCTTAGCTCTGAAAAAAAAATCTCATTTATTTAAGAGTTATTTTATTTATTTAATATTTATTTTATAATTTGAGTATTTTTAATATATATAAATTAAATGATATAGATTTTCTATGTACATATTCATTACATGCCACTCCATCGATTTTTTTGTAGAACACATATTTTTGTAATTAAGTTTAATATTTTAAAAAATAAATATATTCGAAAAGTAGACATTCTCCTTTACATTCCCTATAAATTTCATAAAAAAATATGTAGTTTATAAAGTCACCAACTAGATTACAAAATTTAGGTTTAGTAATGGATGCCATCATAAAATTAAAGTTGTAATTCCAAGCCTATGTTTTCATTGTAAGCCTAAAATGATAAAAAAAATTTCTAGAGGGGATTGAATTTCAATATATAAGAAATCCGCATGAAATAAATATATATTTTAATGTGTAACTATGAGGAAAAGGTGTTAACAATATTATATATCCATTATTTGGACATATGGTATTACAAAACTTTATATCCATTTTCATTTAAGTGTAATTAGATATCCATTCTTACTCAAACAGATATTTAATTCCATGAATTTTTTTTGTACCATTTAATTTATCCCATTTTCTATGTTCATTTACTTGTACTTACCCAATTATTAAATTATTGCTTGTGTGATTTTGTATTTGAGTGTTTCCTTGATTTTTTTGAGATGGAAAGAAAATAACTTGTTCTTGATGCTAACTTGTTATAACATGCATGCATAAATCTTTTATTAGATTGTCTCACATATGTAAAAGGTCTTAAGATTGTGTTTAACATCTAAGTATATTATTTTTTCTTTGTTATATGTAGTTTTGTAGTTGTATCATTTATTTTATTGTTAAATTAGTGTTGATCTTGTTACTTTCAATGGATGTTACTTAGATTTTCTTCTTAAATAAGCTTCAACAATAAGAATATTGTCATTCCCTATACCCCTTAAATTGTGTGATAAGATATCATGTTCATTTTATTTTAGAATTTTGAATCAAGGAATAGTAATAAGATAATAGTGATAGACATATAGGGGAAAGTTGAGTTCCTATTATTGGGACAATTTTGTAAGAATTTTTTGTATCTAATCGAGCCACAACTGGAGGTTTTATTCATGGTTCTTTCTTGTCGGTATGCTCATTTGAACTAGGTTTTGTAATATTTTAATATTTTATTTATATATAATAAATTACAGTGGCTTGCCACTTTTTCCAAAAAAAAAAAGTAATAAGATAAAATGAAAATATTTATAATATTTATTTTTTATTTTTTTAATCAATAATAAACTAAAAAAAATCTCAATGAAAAATAAATGATTTCTCACAAAATAACTACATGCTCTTTGGCAAGGACAAAAGAGGCATTGTAACCCTTGTTTATGATTGTAATATTAATGATTTAGTTAATTGAGTTTAATATTTAGATGAGGGTCTACCATCTTATTGGTCACCAATTTGATATTCTACTAATCCTCAAGGGTAGATTCAATACTTAACCTCATGGATACCTATCAATTGACAATTATAAAGTTACAAATTATCATTAGATAATGGAATATAGTATCAATGATGATGAAAGAGTATCTCCCCTTAAATTTAGTTTACACTAAATTTACAAAATTAAAGATAAATCAATGTATCTTATTTAGGCCCTTCACAACCATACCTAATCTATATATGAACCATAATTTATAATCAATAAGTTTATAATAGACTAGTTTCTATAATAAGACATACAACCTCTATTGAGTAGATGATGCAATCAAGACCAAAGGGCCTTTTCAGGCTATCCAATCATGTAGCAAACACAAACCTCACACACACATAGATTGACACATCACAAGTCAACAACTCTCTTTTATTCATGAAAACAACATTACATAATTAAATACCACCATATGGGCTATCTCACTATAGTTTGTCACTATCTAGCCTTCCCTTCCTACATGTTGGCCTAGTCTCATCAAGTTTATCCTTGTTGTAGTATCATTTTCATCCAATGATCACTCAGATTTTCCTAATAGCTACATGGTTATCTGTATTATCAATTCTTATTTGTTCCCCAACAAATCATTTTCCAATCATTCACTGCATTCTCGTAAATTTTTTTGACCTAGTCGATTACCAACAACGATGTGAATTGACAAATTCTATCATGCCAATTGTTGCCACTAGGTTCATCTATTCTACTAACTCACCGGCCTATCAACCATCCCACCATTCGGGTCTCTACCTCCACCGGCCTATTGTAGGTTCCTTGAATTTTCTAACCAAGCCGCGAGGTTGTGAATTTCCCTAACTCCCCGATCTCCTAACTTGCACTCCTTCCATCGGCCTTATCAACCCATCATATCACACCATAAGTCTTCAATCACACATTGCTAGATCACCAAAAACATGAACTCCAAAACCTCTTGTCAGAGGTTGTAAGGTTATGAAAACTTATGACTCACCGACATGATAACTATCAGGCTATTAGAGAGATTCCAAGATGAGTCCCACTGAAACTAATCACTCTCATCGAAATGTCTTCACTTCACACCGATCACTCCATCACTGGGACAAAGACTGATGTCCCACCGATACTACACACTCATGCTGATGAACCTGTAACACTTCGTCACCATTCGGTCATCACTAGGACATCAAATTTCATCCTACCGATACATTAGTCTCTCGCTGATTTAACCAAACCCTATGAACACTATCATTCTATTGTTGGAATAGGTAGAAATATCCTATTGATAAGCTAGAGTTCTGCTGATGAGGGAGCCACACTGGCCAAAGGGGAGGTGGAGCATGATGCTCTTACATTAGACTCCCTAGGTGATTAAGAATAATGTGCTCCTACACATGGAATCTATCATACCATCCTTCAATTTTGATTTCTTCTTCCTCACTTTCCAATTGTTTAGTCTCCTCAACTGTTTCCTTTGAAGTTTCGCTATCTGCACTTGTTGACCTTTCTCTTTCTATATATACCTTCTCCTTCAAATTTCTTTACAAACCTCACATCCCCACCATTCTTCCTCACAGTCCTCCACCTTTGTGAAAATTAACCCTACATTCATCAATATGTCCTCCAAAGGACTCTCTATTGTTGAAATTTTTGTTCTGTTCTCCCTATTCATGCCTTCAACAAGACATGTCTCAGCTGCAACTTGTAACATCTTTTCATTTATGCCTTTAAAAAGACATAACTCCATTGCAAACTACTCTCTTGATTTTCCCTTCTTATCGTCTTGTGTGAGGATTTCTTCTTCGATGCCATAGACTTGACATCCTGCTGCAACCTCTATGTTTCCTACAAACACAACATTACAAAAAGGATTTTAAAAATCATGAGCTTCAAAAGAATATTCATCACCATCTTCTCCTAGTGCAACAGATTTTTTTTGCTTCATCAACTTTTCACTTTCAGCATCCAAATAACTTTGGATTATCCTCATCTCTTCTCTCCATAGCCTTTCATCTTTGTCTTCCTCAATCCCATCATCAAACTTGGGACCATTTGTGTTCACTATTTTTACTTGTGAACACCTTTCTTCTATTTCACACAAATTACTCCACTCGCTTGCCACCTCTACCTCCTTTAACTTCACATCTTCTCCACTTGTGTGGGCTGCCCGCACATTTTATTCCTCCCATGCCCCTTACATTAGAGGGCTGTAAACCTTTTCATTCTCAACTGTCAACAATTCATTGATTCTCTCCATTTCTTTAGTCAAAAAAGTGACATCCTTGTCTTCACCAATATGCTCATCAAATTTAGGATTCTTCAGATCCATCACCACATCTTTGTGCCTCGTAACATCACAACCCTCTGCTACTACATGCTTCACCATCCATACTTTATTTCTCACATCGTTGGACGGCCGTCCCTTTACTATTGCTCTTTTTCCAAGCTCTTTTTTCTACCTCAAATCATCTTTAGACTCAGGTTCCTTTTCATGCACCCCTGCTATAACTGATTTCCTTTGCCAAAATGGTACTATATATCTATGATCCAATAATTTTATTTTATCCCTTCCACCTTGTAGGTTGACATTCCTATTTACACTTGCATAATCAAAATCAAAAGTTGTATTCATATTCACCATGCCTTTGTCTTGCTAGCTTATCATGTCCTTCCCTTTGTAGGCTTTCCCCTTTTCTCTAATAATTCTCTTTTCATCTTTAGGTACCTTGCAATGTACCTCTACTACATGTTTCCTTCTTTTATCTACTATTGCATCTTGTTTACTTTCTTTCAAATCTTCAACTTTGATTATGGAAACTATTTTTGTACCTTCTATCATCTTCAAGGTCTGGTTCTCCTTATTCTGCATACCTCCATTCACATTCTTAGACATATCATGAGAAAATAAATCAAGAGACCAAGTTTTCTCCTTGAGTTCCTCCTCTCTAGACACTTTCTCCTTCCTTCTCAATTCCTCTTCCAGTGCTCCTTCCTTCACTTCTGTCACATCCTTCTTTTTGAAGCCATCTTCAAGGGCATCCATTCTTGCTTCTATTTTCTTCAATTCTTCAATGAGATTCTTGTCTCTCACCATCTCCCAATACTCTTCCCAAAATTGGATTATCACTAGTCTCCTCATGACCCATCCTGTCCTCTTATTTGAAGACGTCTTCAAGAACTCACAAGTGCTTCTATAGTTACAATTCCTCCTTGCAACAATCTCTCCCTCTCTATTAGAGTATCAACCCTCTGCAATCATAGGTCCTTCGTACAAAAATCCTCTTTAAGATTCAAACCCTCTGCAATTGCAAGTCTCTTCTCATTTGCAACAATCTCTTCTAGAACTCAAATTCTTTGTAGTTACATGTATTCATTGACACAATGCCTCACTCATGCAACTATCCTCTACCCAAAAAATATTTTGGAAGATGCTTCCTCTACACACATTCTCTTAGTGGAGGGAATCCACACCTTCTACCCAACTTTATCTCTACTAGAGGATAGCAATTACAGACCCTCTTTCATGCCTACAACAAACATGCTTTGCACAACTCTTTTTCTTGATGCATACTCTGCACTCTTCAAGAGCTTCGAGCTTCAACCCACACTCACAGGTCCTGCTACAACTACCTCACATTCGACACAATATTACATACTCAAGACAACCAGCTCTGATACCACTTGACGCAATTGAGATTGGAGGGCCTTGTTAGGCTACCCAATCATGTAGCAAACACAAACCACACACACACACAGATTGACACATCACAAGTCAACAACTCTCTTTTATTCGTGAAAACAACATTACAGCATTAAATGCCACCATATGGGCTATCTCACTACAGTCATCTACCAAATTGTAGATCTAGGCTTTGCTTCTCAACTTTGATTCACTATCAAGAGATCTACATTTATCTCTGCTCCACCACCTTCAGGCTACTCCGCTAGTTCCACACCACTCTCTCTGGCTATCTCACTGTCACTATATAGCCTTCCCTTCCTACATGTTGGCCTAGTCTCATCAAGTTTATCCTTATTGTAGTGCCATTTTCATCCAATGATCACTCAGATTTTCTTGACAATTACATGGTTATTTGTATTATTAGTTCTTATTCGTTCCCCAACAAGTCATTTTCCAATCATTCGCTGCATGCCCATAAATTCATTTGACCTAGTCTATTAGCAACAACAATGCAAATTAACAAATTATATTGTGCCAGGTGTCTCCACTAGGTTCTTCCATTCCACCAACTCACCAGCCTATCAACCATCACACCATTTGGGTCCCTACCTCCATCGGCCTGTCATGGGTTCCTTGAATTTTCTAACCAAGTTGTGGGGCTATGAAGTTCCCTAATGCCCTAATCTCCTGACTTGCACTCCTTCCATCAACCTTATTAACCCATCAAGTCCCATCATAAGTCTTTCATTGCACATCGCTAGGTCACCAAAAACACAAACTCCAGAACCTCTTGTCGGTGGTTGTAGGGTTACGAAAACTCATGACTTGACGACATCATAACTATCGGGATGTCAGAGAGACTCTAGGATGAGTCCCACCAAAACCAATCACTCTCACCAAAATGTCTTCACTTCACATCGATCACCCTATCATTGGGACAAAGAATGATGTCCCACTGAAACTACACACTCACATCGATAAACCTATTACACTCCATCACCATCAGGTCATCATTGGGATGTCAAATGTCATCATGTCAATATGTTAGTCTCCCATTGATGTAACCCCATCCTGCCAACACTATCGTTCTATTACTGGAATGGGTAGAAACCTCCGGCTGATAAGCCAAAGTTTTGTCGACAAGGGAGCCACACCAAACAAAGGGGAGGTGGAGCATGATGCTCCTACATTAGTAGATGATATAAATTTTTTAATGAATCTAAGGATATAAAACAAGTTGTTTCCCTTAAAATATACTACCTTGAAATTTCTTACAACACATGTAATCTAAGATCCATATCCCATAATCCTCTATATGTAAAACAATCACAAGCTCTCTAGGTAAAAATTAACAAGTATGCCAGTTTTTTGGTGAACAAAGTGGTTTCAAGAAAAATGGTTTTACTCTAAATAATGTTTGGTGAATTAGTTTCACCCTAAATCATTTTGGGTGAAATTTTTTCACGTGAAACTACTTGTAACCTACATGGGAAAAATATTTTCTTAAACTCTTTCACCTAAAACTATTAAATATCTATAATTTAATTTTAGAACTCAAACTAGGTTTAATATATATGCAATGTTTTGACTGAAATTTTTCCATGTGAAAGTGTTCCAATTGAGACACTTTTTCTTAAAGTATGTGTCAAACTATGTGGTAGCTTAACCCCTCTTCTGGGAAAAATTCAATGAAAAATAAACTTCACCTATAAATTTCTCCAACCAACGGTAATTTTATGAAATTTTAAAATACTCTTTTATAGAGCTCAAAGGAAATAATATTTTTTATATTATTATTATTTTTTTAAGTGAAAGGAATCAAGCCTACATATATATTAATATATAGAAGTAAGTTTTTACAAAATAGAAGATCAATGGCTCTTGATAGCCAAAAATATCAACATGAAAGCTTGCAATAGACAAAATATTATGTTTCCCTATCCCATACTGACCAAATATTCACCTTTGCACACTATTCTTTTACTACCTAATAGCATGATTTATCCCCTACCTATTAAACTAAAAACCCTTTATAGTCATAGGCAACATATACAAAAATTTCCCTATCAGGCACCACCTTAGTTTAATTTATTTACTAAAACCCTCTTTACAAAATACCATATACAAAATTTACTTTAAAAGACTCCATGTAGTGCCCCTCCATTCTCACTATGGATGTGCAGGTAGTCGGCCTTGGAACTCAAAGGTGAAGGAAAAATAATAGGGATAATTAAAGGTATGTGTTAACGATGTTAAGCAGTTGATCTGTTTTATGATAAAGTATATGATGTTTGATGCATCATTATGATCATTATGTGTTTATCTATGCGATTGTTTGGTGATTGCTCTTATCTTATTTTCCATGTAACTATTTGTTATGTGTTGATGTGAGTACTTGTTTGATGTGTTTTGGTGAAAGGGATAGAGTCACATTACTCATTCATGAGTACCCTGCTACGCTATGATTTCCTTTCACCATGTGTCTAACTATATGTTTATATATATGTTGTTTGACCATTTTGTTTAATGCAAGATTGTAGGTACTAGGCATCGATTCCACTTGAATTGATAGGTCTGAGCGTGCCTTAAACCTAATGGAAAATTGTTGAACAGAGATAACGTACAATCCTGTACACTTGCCATCATCCTTGATGAGGATGAGTATCTGGTTGGTCACCCTGTCAGTCTAGTATGTTGTTTGCAATCAATTGTTTCCATTTTCGACCTTGTTAGTGCTTAGGTGATTATAATTGATATTTAGTTGTTAAATTAAATTTTTTTAATAATGATTTTTTTGATTAATCAATGAATTAAATAAGTTATTAAATAAAAAATGTTGATAAATAGATATATATGCTATTTTTGGTTAATTAATTAATTAAATTAAATTATTAAGTTAAAATGAATTTTTATAACTAAATATAAATATATTTAGTATGGGATTATAATAAATTAGAAATGTGGGAAAATATTACAATATAAAATAAAATATTAAAAATGGAATGTGATAATGGACAATCAGCGAAAATAATTAAAAAAGATAGAAAAATATTTCTTGCAGCACATGTGTGACATCGAACTGTTTGTGGAATAGAAACTTGTTGTTTTGTTAGATTTTTATCTGATTTTTGTGTTAAAAAAATCAACAACTCTTCGGGATTAACAATGATCATTTGGGGAGATTATGGAGGGGGATTGATTTTTGGTTTTTGAAAATAAAACATTGGCTGCAAGAAAATTTCTAGAGAATAATCGCATTTTGTTGATTGTTTAAAAAAAAAAATTGGATTGGGGAAAATTACTGAAGATTTGATTAAGGTTTTGGAGGAGGTGGATTGTGACTACCAGAGGGGTTGGTCTCAGCACCGGATTCTATCTCAGTCATGTTGGATTCTAGGTTGGTTTTGTATTTTGTTCTTGATTTTCCTTCTTCATTTAATGTGAACGAATTCTTCCCTTCTTGTCAACTGGAAAATGAATGCTTGTTATTTAGGGTATGTGTAGGATCATGATGGGCCAAAAAGTGGTGAACGTAAGTGATATGATGGCCCATGTGGCTGATGAATTACTTTTAACCCAAAATTGATGAAACGAAAAGGGTTTTTAAAGGAGATTCTTAGCTTTCCACCAATGTATATTATACTTTACTTTGAATTTAATAAATAATTATTATTCATTTTCTATTTGAATTATGACTAAAGTCTGGATTGATAGGCTGATTGAAAAACATCTATAGCTTTCAAAGGGTATCACATTTTTTGAATCTAAAACATGTGTCACATTCTATGCTTCACATAATATAGTATTAAAAAAAGAAGAATTGAATTTCATGAAGTTTTGACCAAGTTAAGGTGGTCAGACATACGAGTTTTTATATTTTTTAAAAGTTGTAATAAAAACATCATAATTAATTATTTACTTGGAAAAAAATTACAAAAAAATATGCATCACATCAGGACATGAGTCTTCCACTTATATCTAAAATATTATAAAAAAATATTATCATTTTATTGTGGTTAGGGTGGTCAGACAGACACCTACTTCTTATTTTTTCCCTGAAATTTAAGTACTACTCCATTGAAATTTCAAATTTTCATCAAATATATTTTTAAAAAACAAAAATAAACCTAGTATTTTAGAAACTAGATTCACTTTGCGACAAATTCTATTCTTACATATTTTTGAAATAATATAGTTAATTTATTCAAATTTTTACGTCAAGTTGCCTAACTCTGATTTTTCTGAATTTTATTGCCACTTAAGGGCCTGTTTTTTCCATGATGATCCTGCACATGCCCTTTAATGGTATTGGGAATTTGATTTTTGAAGCATTGTATTGATATCAAACTTTATTAGTGCGCCCTCCTTGCTATCATGTCTCTTAACTAGCGCTCTCATTCTATATTGCGATATTAGCATTTGAACTTGCTTTGAGTCATTCTTAAATTCGATAGCCGCTTAGGCATGCCGTTTGGTTGGGTGTTCGAATAACCTGCTATAAAATTCACTGCATATATATGTAAGAATCAATGCATACATAATGTTAGGAGTTCATTCTTTTTATATCTTTCATAGCATTGAAATTTGGCCATCGATACTATTATGGTGCCAACTCGTTTTCTTCCCTTACTGGTCATTCTTTTGTAGCAAAATAAGAAATTATTATAGTTTGGCTCCATACCTGCTATATTAAACATCTTTGTTAAGCGTTCTCAACCACTTCTAGGCTACCCAACGTAGTCTCTCTCTCCCTCACTGTGGCACCATGAGGCAGTGCTCGCCCTTCCATACTCCTTATTCTTGTGTTTTTGAATGAATGCATTTTTACTTGAAATCCATTCTTTTTGCATATCAAGAACTTGGGCGTTGCATGACTTGAGTGTTTTCCTATAATTCGATGCTTTTGTGCCTTTTTTTAGTGAGCATTACAAATAAATCTATGGCATCCAAGTGTGTAAACTGATAGAAGTTCGATGCTCATATTTGATTGGTGCTTGTCATATTTAGATAATGCTTATGTTCAAATTATATGTATATTGGCTGTATTCACTGCATTTTAGATCCAATTTGATGTTTTCCATTTATTCAATTGTTGTTTCTTATGAATGAAATTCAATTAAATATAAATAAAATTTGTAATAATTCCAAGGCATTCAATTAATGTAAAAATATAATCTTATAGATTGCAAATCTGACCTTGGACACCTAATGATCAACTAGATATGTAATGCATTAAGGATTACTGATGTGTGAAGTAGTGTGTAGCCCTCTAAACCTATGTGACTGCATGCATTTAGAACACAAGAAAAACTTGCTATGTTAAGAACTATTCTAGCATGCTTCATTAATTCTTAGATTTTGAGAGCTTCCTTGTGTAATCCATTTTGTTTCTATCCTACGATCACAACAATCCATAAGATGATTTTATTTTTAAGGCATTCAATAGCCATGTCAAAATGTTGTTGGTATTCACTGCCCTATTCGCATTAGGCATACATCATATTCATGAATGATAGATATGAAAATATGCTTGTTAGTAATCAGTAGTTTTATAATGGCATATCTCTTATAGCCGCGTCTTCATTGAAGGAGTGGAGGCAGAGACCAGAAAAATTTTTACACACAAAAATATATTATTATATTCATGTAATTTTATCAGAACATCTTCCATTACATTTTGCTTTTGTCAAGCAATATATATAATATTTTCCACCTTTCTCAAAAATTACAAACACATCAAATTTTCCATGAAAGTCTAAAGTCTATCCGATTACATATCAAAAATAAATGCATTTCAAAAATGCCAACATGACTAAGTTCATTTGCAATAACTAGAAGTCCAATCACATTAAATAAAACAAATCCTTTTAGCATAGTTGTCTGCCAGAAAGTATTCCACTAACTATACTGTCGTTAGAAGAGTTAACCGAAGTCAACCACCGCACTACCATTGTGGATTATGGAGAAGTCATGGTGGCCATGGTAACCACGTGTACAACCAAGAGACAGTTCACCATTGTACCGTGGTGGTTTAGAAAGAGACCGTGGTGGTCGCGGTAACCGCCCAGACATGGTCAACGAACAGGGAACGAAGAGCATCACGTTATCGCTGACGATTAGCGAACAGACCATGGTAGAGCGGTAATGGCAAGAACGGATGGGGAGAGGAGCAATGATAGTCACCGCGGTACCACACGCGGTCAAGAGAGTAACCGTGGTAGAGCGGTATCGGCTACCTGGCGGTTAACCGCATTACCACTGTCAAGCCAATGAGAGGTTGTGGTATTGTAGTGGACACCGTGGTACCACAAGAGGAAGACTTTGGCGACGCGGTTGCGCGGTAAAGGCAAGAGAGAGGCGCGGGAGTTGGGTCAAATCCCAACACTCCCCCTTGATCACAACTTTCGTGTTCTTGAATGCCAATTCGCTACCTTTGAAGAATAAAATTATCACGTCCCAATACTTTTGTGAAAATGTCAGCTTGCTGCTCCTTTGACTTGTAGAAATTCAACGTAATCTCTCCATTGTTAATTAACTCCTTGATGAAGTGAAACCGTGTGTCTATATGCTTGCTCCTTTTTTGAAATACAAGATTATTTGACAATGCAATGGCTGAGCAGTTATCACAAAAAAATTTAGTCAGCTCAATCTATTTAATCTGATGCTCCTTAAGAACTCTCCTTATCCACATAGACTAGCATGATGAACTAGTTGTAGCTACATATTCAGCTTTAGCTGATGATAAAGTGACTATCAGCTGCTTTTTTGAAGCCCATGATACAACTCCTATGCCAAAGTGAAAAATGTATCCAGACGTGCTTTTTTTGTCATCTATGCTCCCAGCATAGTCACTGTCTATGTAACCTGTTAATTTAAATTCATCTGTTCTAGAATATTGGATTCCAAAATTTTTGGTTCCACTAATATATCTTAAAATTTGCTTCCCAGCTTTCTAGTGATTCTCCTTTGGTGTTTCCATGAATCTGGAGATCAAACTGATTGAATACATGATGTCTGGCCTTGTGGCTGTCAGATACATCAAACTCCCTACTAGCTACTTATACAAAGTTGAATTCACATATGATCCTTTGTCTTCCTTGCTCAATTTCAGTCTAGTCACCATTGGAGTAGGTGTTGACTTACAATTCAACATATTAAACCTTTTTAAAACATCCTTTGCATATTTGGACTGTGAAATAAAAATGCCATTGTCATTTTGTGTTACCTCAATGCCCAGAAAATACCTCATCAGACCTAAGTCTGTCATGTCAAATTCTTTCATCATTTCTATTTTGAACATATCAACTGATAGATTCCCAGTCAGAATTAAATCATCAACATACAAGCATATGATCAGGATTTTACCTTCATCATTCACTTTAGTATACAGTGTTGGTTCATTGTCACATCTAGTAAATCCATTCTTTGTGAAATAACTGTCTATTTTGCTATACCAAGCTCTTGGGGCTTGTTTCAAACCATACAAAGCTTTCTTTAGTTTGTAAAATTTATCTTCTTGTCCCAATATTTCATATCCTAGTGGCTGCTCAATGTAAACATCCTCTTCTAGATAACCATTGAGGAATGCTGATTTAACATCCATTTCATGAACTAGCTATCTATTATGTGCTGCTAAGGCAAGTATCATTCTGACTGTGTCAAGGCATGCAATAGGTGCAAAAGTTTAATTATAATCTATTCTAGGTTGTTGTGCATAACCCTTTACCACCAATTTAGCTTTGTGCTTATGCACTTCTCCATTTGCATTTAATTTAATCTTATAAATCTATTTAACACATGGGTATGTGCAGGATCATCATGGGAAAAACAAGCCCTTAAGTGGCAATAAAATTCACAAAAATCAGAGTTAGGCAACTTGATGTAAAAATTTGAATAAGTTATCTATATTATTTCGAAAATATGTAAGAATAGAATATGTAGCAAATTGAATGTAGTTTCTAAACTACTAGGTTTATTTAAAAAATAAAAAAATATATTTGGTGAAAACTTGAAATTTCAATGCAGTAGTACTTAAATTTCAGGGAAAAAATAAGAATTAGGTGTCTATCTAACCACCCTAACCACAATAAAATGATAATATTTGTTTATAATATTTTAGATATAAGTAGAGGACTCATATCCCGATGTGATGCATATTTTTTTGTAATTTTTTTCAGAGTAAATAATTAATTATGATTTTTTTATTAGAAATTAAAAAAAAATAAAAACTCGTGTGTCTAACCACCTTAACTTGGTCAAAAATTCATGAAATTAAATTCTTTTTTTTTAATCCTATAGTATGCCAAGCATAGAATGTGATGCATGTTTTGGATCCAAAAAACGTGATACCATTTGAAAGCTATAAATGTTTTTCAATCAACTTACCAATCAGGACTTTAGCTGTAATTCAAATAGAAAATGAATAATAATTATTTATTAAATTCAAAGTAAAGCATAATTTATATTGGTGGAAAGCTGAGAATCTCCTTGAAAAACCATTTTCGTTTAATCAATTTTAGGTAAAAAAAAGTCGTCGACCACATGGGCCATCATATCACTTACATATCACCACTTTTTGGCTCATCATGATCCTACACATACCCACAAATGACATCTTTGTCTTTTGGAAGACTTTCCAAAACCCATGTCTGATTGTTTTCAATTGAATCTATTTCATCATCCATTGTTGTTAACCATTTTTCTTCCTTGATTGCATCTTCATAATGAATTGGATCTTCAGCTTGTGAATAAAAAGCAAAAAGTGTAAACTGGTGAGAATTGTTCTCTCCTTCATTTTGTTTATAAATATCACTCATGCTTGCTAAATTTGGATTTGAAAGATCACTTGAATCTTCAAAATGTGGACTTGAAGGTCCTATGCCAAAAATTCTTCCTATGGTTGGCGTCTGCAGTCCTCTTGTTGCTGCTCTTGTATTACTTGCTTGTGTCAATTGTTGACCACTTGCTTGAGGTTGAATAGGGACAATAGGTACATTAGCTGGAACTATAATTTCATTCTCATCTTGAGGGATATTGATTGTAACATTGACAGTGCTCTCTTTACTTCCATCCCATGCTTCATCTTCAATAAATTGGACATCCCTGCTAATTATAACTTTCTTGGTTGATGGATTAAACAACTTATATGGCTTGGATTCTTCACTATATCCAACAAAAATGCATTTCTCTCCTTTGTTGTCAAGTTTTCTTCTCAACTGATTAGGTACATGTGCATATGAGACACATCCAAAAACTCTCATTTGAGACACACTGTGCTTTTTACCTATCCATGCTTCCTCAGGGATAATATTCATCACACTCTTTGTTGGGCATCTATTCATGATATATGTTGCACAAGATACAACCTCAGCCCAAAATTCATTTGTTAAATGGTTGGCTTTCAGCATACTTCTAGCCATCTCCATTATGGTTCTGTTTTTTCTTTCAGCTACACCATTCTGTTGAGGTGTGTATCTTGTTGTGAGCTATTTATGTATTCCATGTTCTTTGCAGAAATTTAAAAACTCTTTTGATATGTATTCACCTCCTCTATCTGTTCTCAACACTTTGATGAAACAACTACTCTGTTTTTCAGCTAAAGACTTGAATTGACAAAATAAATTAAACACTTTATTTTTTTGTTTCAGAAAATAGACCCATGTCTTCCTTGAATAATCATCTATGAAAGTCAAAAAATAAAAGCTACCACCTATTGAAGGTGTCTGCATTGTCTGAATGAACAATTTCCAATGGTGCTTTTGCTCTTGTGGATTTCCCTGTTGGGAAAGACTCTCTATGTTGCTTTCCTAGTATGCATCTTTCACAAACCCTCTCGGGTTTTTCAATTAATGGAATTCTTTTTACCATGTTCTTTCTATGAAGCAAATTCAAACCTCCAAAATTTAAATGACCGAATCTTAAGTGCCACAACCAGTTCTCATCCTTTACTTCTACCTCAAAGACAGTTTGCATCACAGCCGACACCTCTTGTGCTTGTGCATAGTTTGTGTTTAAAGCTGGCTAAATTTTTAAAGGAAACATCCTGTTGTTTGTCATCTTAATCTTTGCAATCAACTAGCCACTTGGGTATTTATCTAAAATAGTGCACAACCCATTTCTAAAAGTCACTCTATATCCTTTTTGAACTAATTGACCTACACTCATCAAATTGTGTTTTAAGCCAGGCACAAAATAAACATCTAAGATATATTTTTGCTCCCCCTGCTTTGTTAGAATATTAACATTCCCTTTTCCTTTAACTGACACTTTGTTGTCATTACCCAGGGTGACATCTGACTTAATATTCTCATCTAAACTTGTAAATAACTCTAAATTCTCAGTCATGTGGTTACTACAGCCAAAGTCTAAGAATCAAACATCTTTCTCACTAGCTTGTGCTACATTACAGGCTAAAAAAATTGTGCTTTTATTTGGTCTATGGTCCTAACTCTCTCTAGTAAAATTTGCATTTTGCCTACTCATATCATACTACTTATTCCTACATTCATTCATATAATGTCCAAATTTTTTACAATAATGGCATTGGACCTGAGATTTATCATACCTTTTTCCTTGAGGAAATTTTTTAGATGGATTTTGGCTGCTGCCTCTTCCACTTGAACTTGACTGGTTATTTCTTCCACATCTATTGAAACCTCTTCCTCTTGCTCTGAAATTTGATCTACCTCTACCTCTTCCTCGGTTAATTGAAGCTTGTGTCTTGAATGCATGCTCCAATGACATATTTTCTATTCTTCTGAGTTTGTGCTCATGAGAAATGAGTGAAGCATAAAGCTCATCAACTGAATACTGTGTGAGATCCTTTGTCTCTTCTATTGTGACTGCAATTGACTCAAATCTTGTGGGTAAGATTCTTAAAAATTTTTCCATAACTTTGACATCTTCTAGTGTCTATCCATGTGTTCTCATCTGGTTTACTAGTCCCATTATTTGAGTAAAGTATGAATCTACAAACTCATTTTCTTTCATAAACAGAGTCTCAAAATCTCTTCTCAGTATTTGCAACTTTGCAGTTTTAACTTTGTCCATTCCTTGATATGCAATTTGTAAAATGTCCCATGCTTGCTTGGACTTGGTAGTGGCTGATATTCTGAGAAAAATACTCTCATGTACACCTTGTAGAATGAAGAAGTGTGCCTTCGAATCCTTCTTATTGTTGTCTTTCAACAAAGACATTATATGTTGTTGCATCTGCCGGTTCTAGAAACCCATTTTCTACATACTCCCATAAATCTTGTGAACATAACAATGCTCTCATTGTTATAGACCAATAGTCATAATTCTTTCCATTTAGCTATGGAATTTGGGGATTAGTCAAGCTTGTGCTTGCTACCATGATTTACAGACTCGCTATTGAATTACCTTAGGCTCTGATACCATGTGAAGGAGTAGAGGCAGAGACTAGAAAAAATTTTACACACAGAAATATATTATTATATTCATGTAATTTTATCAAAACAACTTCCATTACATTTTGCTTCTGTCAAGCAATATATATAATATTTTCCACCTTTCTCAAAAATTACAAACACATCAAATTTTCCACGAAAGTCTAAAGTCTATCCGATTACAGATCAAAAATAAATGCATTTTCAAAATGCCAACATGACTAAGTTCATTTGTAATAACTAGAAGTCCAATCATATTAAATAAAACAAATCCTTTTAGCATAGCTGTTCGCCAGCAAGGATTCCACTAACTATATTGTCGTCAGAAGAGTCAACTGAAGTCAACCACCACGCTACCGCTGTGGATTATGGAGAAGTTGCGGTGACCGCGGTAACCATGTGCACAGCCAAGAGATGGTTCACTGCTATACCATGGTGGTTTAGAAAGAGACTGCGGTGGTCGTGGTAACCGCCCAAACACAGTCAACAAACAAGGAACAAAGAGCACCGCATTACCACCAGCGGCTAGCGAATAGACCATGGTAGAGCGGTAATGGCAAGAATGGACGGGGAGAGGAGCGATGACAGTTACCGCGTTACTGCATGCAGTCAAGAGAGTAACCACGGTAGAGCGGTATCGGTTGCCTAGCGGTTAACTGCGTTACCATAGTCAAGCCAATGAGAGGCCGCGGTATTGCAGTGGACACTGCGGTACCACACGAGGAAGACTTTGGCAATGCGGTTGTGCGGTAAAGGCAGGAGAGAGGCGTGGGAGTTGGGTAAAATCCCAACATTCATGTTTGTGGCTATATATTTGATTATGGATTTTCTATTCCAAATCAGAGGTCCTCATTTGTATATGGGGCTCAAATTTCATGCAGTAACATTGATAGTCAATGGAAGTTTATTTTGATTGAAATTCGGTTAACTGAATTATATGTAAATTGATAAAATTGTTTTTAGTTGGCATTTGGGTTATATATATATTTATATATTTATGTTTTTATGTGTTATTTCCATAATATAAACTAATATACTGAGAGTTGTATTCTATTTTAATCTACATACACATTTGTATCATAGTTAATTAGAATAATTGATATGATAGTTCTTAATGAATTATTGTGCAAATAGCCAATTCGGTGAATTTAGTGGTTAAGTAATGAGTTATAAGAAACTTGGGGTTAATTTTGTTCTTGATGTATTGTTTGTTTGATTATTTGTGTTGACTTTTGTGCTGATTATTGTTAATGGAGATGATTTTGGGTTATTGTTTTAAATGGGAGTCGTTGTGAAAATGTTTAGGTTAACTTCCAAAGGCTAGGGGGAGTTTTATGTATGATGGGTCTTGTGATTATTTCATTTTGAAAATAGAATGATTTTATACTTGATTTGTGTACAAGAGGGTCCTTAGCCTTGCATTGTTTATTCACTATTATGGTTGGGATTTTTCAGAAAGATGGTCCATGCCTTGGTCCAGGTATGTGGTTTTTATGGTTTTGTAATTTGTGCAAGATGGCTTTACCCTATTTAATGTGTTGGGTATTCTAGTTGCAAGTAGGGCAAGTGGATCTCAATGGGGTCAGAATCCCTAAGTGGTGACCACGACAACCCATTGGAGAGTTTCTTAATCTAGTGATGACCTAAAAATGAGTTTGGGGAATGGTAATTTTCACACAAACAAGATAATGGATGCCTCACCCATGTCTGCAGTGCTCATTTAGGCTAAGAATGGGTTGAGAAGGCCTGGTTGGCAAGATCAGCTTCCTTTTCCTCACAAAAATAATGTTGGTTTCACATGTGTCACCCTATGGGGATGAGACCTAGTGAGAGGTATGCTAGACAACCATAGACGGGGACTAGGCTCTAGTGAGAGACCGCCATGACAACCCATGCTAGGACTAGGTGATGACACTCTTCCCTACTACAATCTAGCATTTCCTAGTCATGTGTTCCCCCTTGTTGATGTTATGTTGTACTTGTATGTTGGAGTCATGTTAGCCCTTTAGTGTTAGTTTACTATCTTCTTGACTATTTTGTAGTGAGATCTTATTGTTATCTCCTTGCACCAGGGGTGGATCTTAGGTTTCCACATGGTCGGGTGGATTGTGCTTTTTCCTCCATTGGATTTCCCTTGCTATTGTTAATGAGTGTGGAGAATGAAACTTATGTAGCAGGTTCTAGATCTTGTACCAGTGTGAAGAGATAGTTGCTTATGTTATGTATTGAACTTGTATCCCATTCGTATCATGTAATGTAATCTTGATGTATTCTTCCCATTATATTCAGGGAAGGATTGATATAAGATTGTAAAAATATAATGATGTACCCCCTTGAAATAGAAAATTGTATATGTACTCATTGGTTCATATTATATGACCTTTAATGATGTATCTGATGTTATGTATGTTTTTTATTTATTTAATGCTTTGGATTTAAAATGAACCCTCGATGTAAGTTATTCCATGATGTATGTTTAGATCTTGTTAAGTAGGTTTGTTCGTAATTCAGTCATGGAACCTTGGAGGACATAGCTTATTTTATATGTTATGTTTAGATACGATTTACATTCTATGTTATTATACTTCCTTTAAATTTTTTTTACTATTATTGTAGTTAGATGTGTTGTCCTCTAGGGTTCTTTGGCAGGGAGTTGCACTTGGTATCAGAGCGTAAGTTCATATAGTGGCCACTCTGGTTTCATATGAGCCCATTATGTTGTCCAAATTGCTTAGACTCTTGAGCTTATGTTTTCTCTTTTCTGTCTTCCTCGCTTAGCAACCTGAGGTTTTTCTTTTGGTGGTGTTGTCCAATGGTGCAGAAAACTGGTGGAAAGGATAGGACCCTTGGTGTAGTGTGCAATGCACCGATATTATTTCTATCGGGGATGCATTATGGACCCTTGTATAGCCTTGTGATGTGAATGTATGTGTATGTGAAGAATGTATGCTAAATTATGAATATAGTACGTATGAAATGATAAATTGTTTGTCTATGCTTCTAAAAAGGTGTAAAATTATGACCTAGTGTTGAATATATTATGAAATTTAGTGTTGTATATTGAATAAAGTGGAATATCTTGCTGGTAAATGATGGATATTTAATGAAAAAATGTGTGCTTTGTGTCCATAATTATGTTGTGTTCTATGTAAGTGTAGTATTTTGATTGCTTAACAGTGTATTAGAAGATGAATGGTAATTGAAGGGTAATAGAAATTTACAGTACTAATGTGTTATGTTTTCACCCTAGTTTGTGACTTCCAGGAGTAAGTCAAGTTTTAGGGGGGAGGATGTAGTGCCCCTCCATTCTCACCATGGATGTGCAGGTAGTCGGCCTTGGAACTCGGAGGTGAAGGAAAAATAATAGGGATAATTAAAGTTATGTGTTAATGATAAGAAGTTTATATGTTTTATGTAGAGTATATGATGTTAGATGCATTGTTATGATCATTATGTGTTTATCTATGTGATTGTCTAGTGATTTCTCTTATCTTGTTTGTCATGTAACTAGTTTTTATGCATTGATGTACTTGTTTGATGTGGGTATGTGCAGGATCATGATGGGCCAAAAAGTGGTGATATGTAAGTGATATGACGGTCCATGTGGCTAACGACTTTTGTTTTACCCAAAATTGATGAAACAAAAAAAGTTTTTAAAGAAGATTCTCAGATTTCCACCAATATAAATTATGCTTTAATTTGAATTTAATAAATAATTATTATTCATTTTTTATTTGAATTATGACTAAAATCTTGATTGATAGGCTGATTGAAAAATATCTATAACTTTCAAATGATATCACATTTTTTGAATCCGAAACGTACGTGACATTCTATGCTTTACATACTATAGGATTAAAAAAAAAATGAATTTCATGAAGTTTTGACCAAGTTAAGGTGGTTAGACATACAAGTTTTTATATTTCTTAAAATTTATAATAAAAAAATCATAATTAATTATTTACTTGGAAGAAAATTACAAAAAAATATGCATCATATCGAGACATGAGTCTTCTACTTATATCTAAAATATTATAAAAATAATTATCATTTTACTATGGTTAGGGTGGTCAGACAGACACCTATTTATTTTTTCCTTAAAATTTAAGTACTACTACATTGAAATTTCAAATTTTTACCAAATAGATTTTTTTTTTTTTAAAGAATCCTAGTAGTTTAGAAACTACATTCAATTCTCTACAAATTCTATTGTTACATATTTTTGAAATAATATAGATAATTTATTAAAATTTTTACGTCAAGTTGCCTAACTCTGATTTTCTAAATTTTTATTGCCACTTAAGAGCCTATTTTTTTCATGATGATCCTGCACATACCCATGTGTCTTGGTGAAAGGGATAGTGTCACATTACTCATTCGTGAGTACCTTGCTACGTTGTGTTTTCCTTTCATAGTGTGTTTGACTGTATGTTTATATATGTATGTTGTTCAACCATTTTGTTTGATGTAGGATTATAGGTACCAGGCATTAACTCCACCTGAATTGACAGGTTTGAACATGCCTTAAACCCAATGAAAAATTGTTGAATGAAAATAACGTAGAGTCCTGTACCCTTGCCATCATCCTCGATGAGGATGAGTATCTAGTTGGTCACCCCATCATTCTAGTATGTTGTTTACAGTTAGTTGTTTCCGTTTTCGACCTTGTTAGTGCTTAGTTGATTATCATTGATATTTAGTTAAATTAAATTTGTTTAATAATGATTTTTTTGATTAATTGATGAATTAAATAAGTTATTAAATAAATTATGTTGATAAATAGATATATATGTTATTTTTGGTTAATTAATTAATTAAATTAAATTATTAAGTTAAAAAGTATTTTTATAACTAAATATAAATATATTTATTATGGGATTATAATAATTAGAAATGTGGGAAAATATTATAATATAAAATAAAATATTAAAAATGGAATGTGATAATGGACAATCAACTAAAATAATTAAAAAACTAGAAAAAGATTTCTTGGAGCACATGCGTGACTTCAAACTGTTTGTGGAATAAAAACTTGTTGTTTTGTGATAGTTTTATTTGATTTTTGTGTTAAAAAATCAACTCTCCAGGGTTAATAATGATCATTTGGGGAGATTATGGAGGGGGTTTGTTTTTGGTTTTTAAAAATTAAACTTTTATTGCAAGAAAATTTCTAGAGAATAATCACATTCTATTGACTATTTTCAAAAATAAATTGGATTGAGGAAAATTAATGAAGATTTGATTAAGGTTTTGGAGGAAGTGGATTGTGGCTAGAGAGGTTGGTCTCAGCACTAGATTTTGTCTTATCTACGTTGGATTCCAAGTTGGTTTTGTATTTTGTTCTTGATTTTCCTTCTTCGTTTAATGTGAACGAATTCTTCCCTTCTTGTCGACTGGAAAACGAATGCTTGTTATTTGATGGTCTTGGGAATTCTAATTTTGAAGCATTGTAATTATATCAACTTTAGTAGCGTGCCCTCCCTGCTATCACGTCTCTTAACCAACGCTCTCCTTCTACATTGAGTTATTAGTATTTGAAGTTGCTTTGAGTCCTTAAATTCAATAGCCGCTTAGGCATGCCGTTTGGTTGGGTGTTCAAATAACCTGTTGTAAAATTCGATGCATATATATGCAAGAATCAATGCATACATAATGTTGGGAGTTCTTTCTTTTTATATCTTTCATAGCATTGAAATTTGACCATCGATATTGTTATGGTGCCAACTCATTTTCTTCCCTTACAGGTCATTCTTTTGTAGCAAAAGATCAAATTATTACGGTTTGGTTGCATACCTGCTATATTAAGCATCTTCGTGAAGTGTTCTTAGCCGCTTCTACGCTACCCAATGTATTCTCTCTCTCCCTCACAGTGGCAACATGAGGCAGTGCTCACCCACCCTTACTCCTTATTCTTCTGTTTTTGAATGAATGTATTTTTACTTGAAATCCATTCTTTTTTCATATCAAGAACTTGGGCGCTGCATGACTTGAGTGTTTGCCTACACAATGCTTTTGTGCCTATTTTTAACTAGCATTAGAAATAAGTCTATGGCATCCGAGTGTGTAAACTGATAGAATTTTGATGCTCATATTTGATTGATGCTTGTTGTATTTACATAATGCTGATGTTCGAATTATATGTATATTGGTTGTATTCACTTCATTTTAGATCTGATTTGATGTTTTCCATTTATTCAATGTCTATTTGTTATGAATTAAATTTGATTAAATATAAAGAACATTTGTAATAATTCCAAGGCATTCGATTTATGTAAATAGATAATGTTACAAATTGCTTATCGGACCTTGCGCACCTAATGATCAGCTAGATATGTAATGCATTAAGGATTACTGATGTGTGAAGTAGTGCGCAACCCTCTAAACCTGCATGACGACGTGCATTTAGAACACAAGCAAAGCTTTCTATGTTAGGAAGTGTTCTAGCATGTTTCATTAATTCTTAGATTTTGAGAGCTTCCTTGCATAATCTATTTTGTTCCTATCCTGCGATCACAACACTCCATGAGATGATTTTATTTTTAAGGCATTCAATAGCCATGTCGAAATTTTGTTGGTATTCGCTGCCCTGTTCGCATTAGGCATATATTATATTGGTGAATGATAGATATGTGAATATGCTGTGTTAGTAATCAATAGTTTTATAATGGCGTATCTCTTATAGCCGCGTCTTCATGTTTGTTGCTATATATTTGATTCTGAATTTTCTATTCCAAATCAGAGGTTCTCATTTATATACGGGGCTCGAATTTCATGCAGTAACATTGATAATCAATGGAAGTTTATTTTGATTGAAATTCGGTTAACTGAATTATATGTAAATCGATAAAAATGTTTGTAGTTGAAATTCGGGTTATATATATGTTTTTATGTGTTACTTCCATAATATAATCTAATATATTGAGAGTTGTATTCTGTTTTAATCTACATACACGTGTATATCATAGTTCTTAATGAATTATTGTGCAAATAGCCTATTAGGTGAATTTACTGGTTAAGGAATGAGTTATAAGAAATGTGGGGATAATGTCATTCCTGATGTATTGTTTGTTTGATTATTTGTGTTGAATATTGTGTTGATTAATGTTAATGGAGATGATTTTGGTTTATTGTTTTAAATGGGAGTCCTTGTGCAAATGGTTAGGTTGACTTCTAGAGGCTAGGGGGAGTTTTTTGTATGATGGGTCTTGTGATTATTTCATTTTGAAAATAGATTGATTTTATACTTGAATTGTATACAAGAAAGTCTTTAGCCTTGCACTACTTATTCACTATTTTGGTTGGGATTTTTGAGCAAGATGGTTCATGCCTTGCTCTGGATATGTGTTTCTTGTGGTTTTTTAATTTGTGCAAGATGGCTTTACACTGTTTGATGTGTTGGGTTTTCTAGTTGCAAGTATGGGGAGTGGCTCTCAATGGGAGCCGAATCCCTAAGTGGTGATCAGGACAACCCATTGGAGAGTTTCTTAATCTAGTGATAGCCTAAAAATGAATTGGGGGGAATGAGTAATTTTCACACTAAAAATATAATCGATGCCTCAATCATGTCTATAGTGCTCGTTTAGGCCAAGGATGGGTTGAGAAGGCCTGGTTGACAAGATCAACTTCCTTGTCCTCACGAAAGGAATGTTGGTTCTGCATGTGTCACCATATGGGGCTATGACCTAGTGAGAGGTATGTCGAACAACCATAGATGGGGGTTGGGGTCTAGTGAGAG
This sequence comes from Sequoiadendron giganteum, assembly GCA_007115665.2. Lineage (NCBI taxonomy): Eukaryota > Viridiplantae > Streptophyta > Pinopsida > Cupressales > Cupressaceae > Sequoiadendron > Sequoiadendron giganteum. The sequence continues at coordinate 172,509,611 of CM021103.1, read as the reverse complement.
ACCGCCATGAAAACCCACGCCAGGACCATGTGATGACACTCTTCCCTATTGTAGTCTAGCATTCCCTAGTCATGTGTTCCCCTTTGTTGATTGATGCAGGAGCACTTTGAAATCGACATGTTTTCATTTTGATTGAAATTCCATTTTTTTCACATTTCCCAAGGTTCATTCAATTCATTTTCAATGTATTAAATTCCTTAGGAGGTCAAGTTTTAAGTTTGGTGTCAAAATTTGAGTAAATGCAAAAGTTGTCCAAAAATTGCAAAAATTGTCAATATGCAAAAAAAATGATGTAACAAGAAATATGAAAGGTCACTTACAGTTTTACGCTGTTAGAGGTAGTTGGAAGTTCAAAAGTGATGATCTAATGCCCTTAAAAAGGCTTTGGAACCATTTTGTAATTCGTGGGTGATTGTATGAATGGTTTTGATCAATAGAAAACATAGTTTTATGTTATTTTCTTCAGAATTTCTCTGTTTCTTGGCTGAGTACGGCCTTGTACAGGATAGGAATGGTTTATTTTCTATTGTAAGTGGTAAAGGACTCAATCACCTCCCATTTTATTTTGGTATCATGTAAATTAGTTTAGATTTGTGCAAGATATTTGAAATTTGGTGCTGACAGGTGAAACCCTCTATTAGGGTAAACAATGACTTGAAGAAATTGAGTTTCTCTCACTTTTATGGTTAATATCTCCTAAATTTTGGTAAGAAAAATCCTTGATAGGTACACTTTCAAATATTTGAGGTTTGGAGTGAGTAGGTAAGGGAGAATAATGAGGAAGGATTATAGATTTGATTGTTTTTTTGAGTATAGACTGCTAAATAGGGTAAAGCACCCTAGGGTTTGAGTGAATGCTCAATGTGAAGAACATTAAAAGTAATTTTAATCTTTAACAAGTCTATATTGACATGTTTCAAGTATTGGTTGAATTTTTTTTATGGTGGCATTAATATTTTCAATAAAGCCCTATTGGTGTAAGCACAAACTAAGCCTATCTAAGAATGGTAAAGCCTCAATTTGAATACCTTTCTTCAAAGTAGCCAATGTTGAATTTTTGGTATGTTTTAGAACCCTTAAATGGGTTCCCAAAACACATTACATAGTCTAATTTGGAGGAGGACATTTTAAGATAAATGTTGATAATCCTTTGTGAATTGTTACAAGTGTTGGGCAGGCTTGATAAGGAATTGTCTTTAAATCATGTAATCAGAGTTCTTGGGATTGGTAAATAGTTGAATAAAGTTTCTTTAGACCTGAAAATAACATCCCAAGAGTTAGATCAAACATATTTTTCTTGAATGGTGAATTTGTGGTTGAAGCTTGTAAATGTCAATATAACTCTTTTGGAACAATCATGATACATTGATAGAAATATGGAAGGGAATATTAATGAAATGGTTTATTTTGTTGAATTTAAGGTCTTGATGGATGGTAAAGACAATAATAGTCATGCATGAATCAATTTAGTGGGAAAAACCCATTTTTGTTTTTAGAATAGTCAATGTGATTAGAGAGTGTTTTAATGGGGGTTTTGTATCATGAACTAAGGATTGAGTTTGTGAAGGCCTAGACAGGTCATTCTCATATGGACAAAGATTTTTTAGGGATGTAATGAACTTTTGGACTCTAAATGTATGTTTGAGTGTTTGGAACTAAGTAATTGTGAAGGGTAAGTTGATTGAGTAACCCAAGAATGTTTGAATTTGATTAAGAAAATTGAGTTGTGGTTCTTTATTCCTCTGTATTGCATCAAATTGGTATGAGAGCTTAGAAGGTTTGGGCTGGAAGTTGGTTTGTTGTTTATGGTTTTGTGTTGTGTTGTGGTGGGTTGTAGGCTGAGTAGATAACCTGGTTGGTACCAAGAGAAGGTAGAGAAAAGCTTGAGAAGAGGGAAATATGGAAGTGATAAGAAGGCATTTGCAGGTAGAGGAAGAGAGGAAGAAGAGAAAGAGGCAAGAGAAATTTGACAAAGAGATATCTGAGTTGAAGAAAGAGTTGATAAGATTTAATAAAGAGTTCTAGGAGTCCATAATGGAGATGGAGTAGATGATTGAGCAATTGACAAGTTGGCATTTGAAAGTGAGAAAGAAAGTGGCATGGCCCATTCAAAAAATAGTAAAAAGAAGAAGACAAATGAAGATGAAAGTGAAGGTGATAGAAGAAGAAGAATTTTAAGATGCACAAGAAGAGTTCAAGCATGAAGATGAAGGTGTAATGTAGATGAAGAACCTGGTCTTAGAGGGAAATGATATTGAGTTGGTGTTAAGATTAGATTAACAAATGATCAAAGATGAACCGATCTTGGAAGTTTGCAAAGAGTTAAGGAGAGATGGAGGTATTGTGGTAAATCTAATATGTCATTTCTTTTTTGTGTTAATTCTTTGAGCAGGGAACAAATTAAAGGTCAAAGGACAAGGAGAGAAACAAGGTATTGAGAAGCATCAAAGCATAAGGAACCTGATTTCAGTTGGTGAGCATGGTATGAAGCTGATTTGCGTGGACAAATTCAAAACCAAGGTGAAAATGAAGGTGATTAATAATAGTTTCAAGATGGAGTAGTGGTAGAGCATACAAGGAAAGTAGGATTGCAAACAACTACAAATTCAAGTGGACTCAAATTTCATTTGGCCAAAAGTTTGGTGCAGGAGCACCTTGAAATTGACATGATTTCATTTTGATTGAAATTATATTGTTTCACATTTCCCAAGGGTCATTCAAGTAATTTTAAATGTATTAAAGTCCTTAGGAGGTCAAGTTTTAAGTTTGGTGTCAAAATTTGAGTAAATACAAAAGTTGTCCAAAAATTGCAAACATTGTCAATATGCAAAAAAATGATGTAACAAGGAATATGAAAGGTCACTTACAGTTTCAGGTAGTTGGAGGTAGTTGGAAGTTCAAAATTCATGATTTAATACCTTTGAAAAGGCTTTGGAACCATTTTTTAATTCTTGGGTGATTGTATGAATGGTTTTGATCAATAGGAAACATAGTTTTATTCTATTTTCTTTAGAATTTCTTCGTTTCTTGGCTGAGTACAGCCTTGTATAGGCCACTAATGGTTTATTTTCTATTTTAAGTGGTAAAGGACTCAATAAAATCCCATTTTATTTTGGTCTCATGTAAATTTTTTTAGATTTGTGCAAGATATTTGAAATTTGGTGCTGACAGGTGAAACCCTTTGTTAGGGTAAACAGTGACTTGAAGAAATTGAGTTTCTCTCACTTTTATGGTTAATATCTCCTAAATTTTGGTAAGAGAAATCCTTGATAGGTACAATTTAAAATATTGGAGGTTTGGAGTGAGTAGGTAAGGGAGAAGAATGAGGAAGGATTAAAGATTTGACTATTTTTTTTAGTACAGACTGCTAAACAGGGTAAAGCACATGAATATACCCTAGGGTTTGAGTGAATTCTCAATGTGAAGAACATTAAAATTACTTTTAAGCTTTAAAAATTATATATTGACATGTTTCAAGTATTGGTTAAAATATTTTTATGGTGGCATTAATATTTTCAATAAAGCCCTACTGGTGTAAGCACAAATTAGGCCTATCTAAGAACGGTAAATCCTCAATAAGAATACCTTTCTTCAAAGTAACCAATATTGAATTTTTGGTATGTTTTAGAACCCTTAAATGGGTGTCCAAAATACATTTCATTGTTTGATTTGGAGGAGGATCTTGTAAGATAAATATTGGCAGTCCTTTGTGAATTGTTACAAGCATTGGGTACCCTTGATAAGGAATAGTCTTTAAATCATGTAATCAGAGTTCTTGGGATTGGTAAATTGTTGAATCAAGTTGCTTTAGACCTGAAAAGAACATCCCAAGAGTTAGATCAAACATATTTGTCTTGAATGGTGAATTTGTGGTTGAAGCTTGTAAATGTCAATATAACTCTTTTGGAACAATCATGATAAATTGATGGAAATATGGAAGGGAAGATTAAAGAAATGGTTTGTTTTGTTGAATTTAAGGTCTTGATGGATGTTAAAGACAATAATGGCCATGCATGAATCAATTTAGTGGGAAAAACCAATTTTTGTTTTTAGAATATAGTCAATGTGATTGGAGAGTTTTAATGGGGGTTGTGTATCATAAACTGAGGATTGAGTTTGTGAAGGCCTAGATAGGTCATTCTCATATGGAAAAAGATGTTTTAGGGATGTAATGAACTTTGGGACTCTGGATGTATGTTTGAGTGTTTGGAACTAAGTAATTGTTAAGGGTAAGTTGATTGAGTAGCCCAAGAATGTTTGAATTTGATTAAGAAAATTGAGTTGTGGTTGTTTATTCCTCTTTATTGCATCATTGATGTTATGTTGTACTTGTATGTTAGAGTCATGTTACCCCTTTAGTGTTAGTTTATTATTTTTTTGTCTATTTTGTAGTGGGACCTTATTGTTATCTCCTTCCATCGGGGGTGGACCTTAGGGTTCCACATGGTCGGGTGGATTGTGCTTTTTCCTCCATTAGGTTTCCCTTGTTGTTGTTCGTGAGCATGGAGTATGAAACTTATGTAGTAGGTTTCAGATTTTGTACCAATGTGAAGATACAATTGCTTATGTTATGTATTGAACTTGTATCGCATTTGTATCATGTAATTTAATCTTGATGTATTCTTCCCATTATATTCATGGAAGCATTGATGTAATCTTGTAAGAATGTAATGATGTACCCCCTTGTAATAGAAAATTGTATATGTACTCATTGGTTCATATTATATGATATTTAATGATGTAGTATCTGATGTTATGTATGTTTCTTATTTATTTAATGCTTTGGATTTAAAATGAACCCTTGATGTAGGTTATTCCATGATGTATGTTTAGATCTTGTTAAGTAGGTTTGTTCATAATGTAGTCATGGAACCTTAGAGGACATAGCTTAGTTTATATGTTATGTTTAGATATAGTTTACATTCCATGTTATTGTACTTTAAATTTTTTTTGTACCATTATTGTAGTTAGATGTGTTGTCCTCAAGGGTTCTTTGGCGGGGTGTTACATTCCACCTTACTCCTCCATTTTATCAAGTTGAATTTAATTCTTTCCCTATTACTCCTTAAGGTCACCCACAACAGATTGCATAGGTGGAATAACATTTAGATTGAGAATATGAGTATGTTGTGGATGAAGAGAAGAACTAATATTATCTTGAATAGCCACCATGGGAGGAACATGAGTCATTGGAGCAAGAAGATCTTGGGGTAATTCAACAATGGGAACTAGCTCAATATGCACATGAGATAGTAGAGATAAAAATGCATTTACCTTCTTCCTGATCCTCTCTGATAAATCTTCACCTATTACACTAGAATGTGTTTTGAGTGCTTGCTACAAATATCTTGAGTTTTGCATCTCCAATGTATTTTTTATGGCATCATATACTAAAATGTAGAAAATTCCATGTAATAATAAGTGACATGGGAAAATTCCCCCACTATGCCCTTTTCCTTTCCACATGTCATACACTTGCATAGATTTCAAGAGTTTGTTATCATGCAAATAAACCTTCCTAATAACCTTGCCAACAATCAACTAACGTAATAGAAGGGATTGCAGCAAATAAAAAGCATGAGAAAGAATAAAAGAGAGTAATTGTGAAGGTAAGATAACCCTCCTTGATTGTGGATACAATATTTCATCTCCTACAAAATTTCATCTCCTACAATTATCTTCACACTTTTTTGAGATTGGTAGCGATGGGTCTTGAACACCTGACTGAGTTGTTCATCACCAATGGAATCTGAAAATGATAGCTCCCATTCATTTACAGGCAACCAAACTCTATAATTATGCAACAAGTATTCCATCTAAGCCCTTCAGCAAGCAATACCAACCTAATAGCATCCACTAACTTTACCCTCTTCCTCTAAAGAAAGTTCTCGATGCATAGCAATAACTGGGAAACCCTTCTAAATTTGTTTGTAAAAATGCTTGAAATGTGAGATAGCCTAGGGAGTGATTAAATTTTTACCATTCACACACTTGGCTAGGATGACACATTAATGCATATGTAATTTTGTCCTTCACCAGCATAAGACACTATCAAAATTCAAACAAATAAGCCCATTCACATGCCTCACTATTAATACTATGTCATCATTAGCAAGAATGTTTCGTACCCACTTAAACCTACATTCATACAAGAAAAGATTGGTATTTAAAACATTTTCCTTTCGCTCACCTGAGGAGATCCTTTCGGCCTTGGTAACAATCCCTCTCATGTGTCATGAAGGAATCTAGTATGCTGCCTCTTGAAACTCATGAAATCCTAACATGCTCGTATGATTTATTCCACGTGGATGATGATCATGCTAGATACTTTCACATTTTGTACAACCTTCATCTTTTTTATCCTAAAGTTTTCTAAACCTGCCAAATATGTTTTTTGAGTGTCAAATTGAATTACTAACTTTAGTTGCTTTTAATTGGAGATTCAAATTAAACCAAGTATGGTCCCATCATAATTATACAATAAACTCTTTCCTATGTGTTTGATGTAGCTCAATGTGATTGTGTGATTGAGATGACATTACCATAAATTGGCAATTATTGCTCTTTTACCATGACTAAACCCATATGTGAGCTTCTTTTGATGAAACATGATTTTCTAATTATATCATTGCACAATTTATTTTGCTACAATCCTAGCTAAGATTATAAATGCATCAACCTTGACACCATCCTCTGAAATTGTCACCTCTTGTTTTTGATATCCCATATTTGCAAGGCGATCTGCCAACATATTCCCTTCATGGTATGTGTGTGAAATCTAGAAAGATTGGAACTTATCTAGCAATGCCCAATTTTTTTGCATAATATATTTTAAATGCTAATTGTGACAAATTCTCTCCTTACATGCATTTATGACTATTAACAAATCACCTTCCACATGAATTTTAGATATACCTAGATGTTTGGCAAGCTTTAAACCATGTAGAACTAGCATTGATTCTTCTACACTATTCATGCCAAATGGAAGAGTAATTGGCTTGGATGATTTTAACACCCCACAAGAATCTTGAATACACACCCCTGCACTAGAAATTCCCAGGTTCCCTCTCGAAGCACCATCAAAATTCAACTTAAAGAATCCTGATATCGGGGGTGTCCATTTAACTAAGTTCTTGTCAATCCTTGACTTATGAGCTTGTTTCAATCTTCCTTTGAAAGGTAAAATTATACCTTTCCAACCCTTTAGAATACTATCATCCCATGATGTGAAGAGAGAACTAAATTTTTTATGATTTTGAACATATGCATTTTCCACTTCTGTGATTTATTTTTCAATTATAGCTTGAACATTTTATACTGAAGAAGACACCTTTCTAAAAATACTCATATTTTGTTCCCATCACATAGACCAAATTACTATAACTAGGATTAATCACCAGATGCATACGAAGAAAGAGGATTTATATAACACCATCCAAGATGAGAAAAGGTCCCAAACTATTTTTGGTAGAGGGGCAGAAAAGATTAATTTGTGTAATATAAAAATCCAAATGAGCTAAGAAAAATAACATTGTAAACATAAATGATTAACATCTTCAAACTCTTCCCTACATAAAAAGACATTTGAAAGGCTCAAGAAAACCTAATTTGGATATTGTATCACTTGTAAGCACCCTTTTTTGTAGTACTAACCATGTGAAGCTCCCCACTTTTCAAAAAATCATGTTATTCCAACAAAAAGAGTAAGCTCTTTGGGATTACATTTGAGCATCTTTGTTAAGAAGAGCTTTATATCCTTTCTTAATTGAATGACATCCATCTTTGGAAGGTTCCCATATGATTCGATCACACTTTCTTGTTAGAAACACTAATATTTTTGCTAAAATATGGTGAATGAAATCCTTTTGAGCAATTGTTATTTGTGCTTCAAAAAAATCTTTCCACTTTTCTCTTCCAGTTACTACATCTACTGAGTAGACATAGTCAATTATCCTAGTGCCCCATAGCCGAGATAACATAGGAATGGCTGATTTCAATTCATGAATGTCCTTCAGAGGATGATATCCATTCAAAGAGTTATTCCAAAAGTGAACTTCTCCCTTATGCACTCTCCAAGAAATGTATCAAGTGACAATTTTCCAACATGAAACCATAAAATTCGACATTGTTGAACCATTAGGAGGATTGGATATCATAAATATTCTTGCTAGATTTTGATTATCTAAATACTTGGCCTACATTATCCTACACCATTTTGAATCTAATTTGGTAAACAATTGTTATAACAAATTTCCCCCGCAAGCGATGTTTTGCTTGGGAATATTTTTAATGCCTGCTCCACCTTTGAATTTATCAGAAGAAATGTTATCTAAAGAAATTAGAGGAACTTTTTTTCATCATTCATGTTCCCTTTCAATAATAAATTCTTGATAATCTTCTCTATCTAACCAACAACTGATTTTAGAGCCTTGAGGACCACTATGAAGTAGTTTGGAATCGCTTCTAATATAGCCTTTATCAAGAAAATGCAGCCTGATAATGATAACCATCTAGCTTTCCAAGCTGAAAATATAAAATTAATCCTTTCTATAAATTTATTCCAATAAGATATCTTATTTATTCCCATAAATAATGGAATCCCTATGTGAATGACAGTTTTTCCAATAGGAAGCCTAAAGTTTTGACAAATTTTCTTTTGATTTCTATCTTGGAATTAAAGACATAAATCTTAGACTTGTCTGCATTTATATTCTACCCTAACACTTAAGAATACATTTCTAATATCAATTTTATTTGTTTGGCCTCTACAAGATTTTATTTCCCATATAGTAAAGTATCATTAGCAAAGACAGTATGCATGACTGAAATATCTGATTGGGGAATGTGTATACCTTGCCAAAAACCCTTATTATGCCTTTCATTTATTTCCCTACTCAGTGCCTTAGCCATGATTATGAAGATGAATGGGGATAAAGGATCCCCTTATCTTACCCCTTTTGTGGCACCGAAGAAGATTGAAGGAAACCAATTTATTGTAACTAAGATTTTTACTCCTGATAAGAAAGACAAGATCCATTTACACCATTTATCACAAAAACCAAATTTGGCCAAGACTTTCATTAAGAAACTTCAATGAACCCTATGAGATGCTTTCATCATATCCATTTTTACAATGAAAGATGATAGGTGATTAGAATTAATAGTATGAAGCACTTCATGTGCAACCAAGGCTCCCTTGGCTATTTCTCTACCTGGTACAAAGCCCCCTTGCTCTTGTGAGATAATTTTGGGAATGATATGTTGCAACCTAAGGTACATTGCCTTTGTGAAAATCTTATAGATTGTATTACATAACAAGATAGTTCTGAAGTATACAAAAGTCTTTGGCTCCTTTGTTTTTGGTAAAATTGCAATGTTTGTAACATTGAAATTTTTCAACATTGATCTAGTTCTCTATGACTCTTCCAGAGCTAAAAGCAAGTCAAAACCCAAAACATCCCAAAACTTTTGAAAGAACAAGGCTATGCAACCATTAGGTCCTAGAGCCTTATCTGATGAAAGTGAAAAATTCCTTCCTTAATTCTTCTAAAGTGAAAGGTTTCATCAAGCCCTCATTTTCTTCTTGAGAAATGAGACTTGGTATTACAACCATTAGCACTTTCTCATCTTGATTTACCTGTTTTGACCCATCCCATGGCGGGGCTAGAATATTTAAAAAAAAATTGACCCCTTCCTCCTGAATCTCCTTTGCATTTGTAATGTGATTCCTTGTTATGGCATCTTGAATTGAAAACACTATTTGTGCAGCTCTTTTGATTTGAGCAAATGCATGATAATATTTTGCATTATAGTCCCCTTCCTTTAACCATAATTCCCTAGATTCTATCACCAATAAATTTCTTCTCTTTTGCATAATTCCTTCCATGCTAGTTGCAAACTCTTCTATTTTTCATACGTAGTTGAATCCAAGCCATGTTGAACTATGTGTTCATGAATATCTGCTAATTCTTTTGCTACCTCCTCTTTCTGTACAAAAATGTTTTTAAAAAATTGGATGTTCCATGTTTTTATTTGTTTCTTAACATACTGTAATTTTTTAAAGAGTTGAAACATTTTTGTACCTTTCTGATAGGGGGCACTGACCCACTATTGCTGGAGAAGAGGAAGAAAATGTGAATCTCTAAACAAATTTTTTTCAAACTTAAAGGAAGGCCTATGTTCTGCCATCGAATTTAATCTTGATATGGTTAATGATATTGCATAATGATCTAAACTTACAAAAGGAAATATTTCTGAGACCAAATTATATGACCCTAGAACCCAACTTTGTGATACTAAAAATCTATCTAAATTCTTTGCAATCTACAAAAAATATTTCCTCCAATTTATTTAAGTAAATTTTCCCCCCACAGGTAAGATATCTTTCAATGCATTATTAGAAATGAAAGAACAAAAATATTCCATTATTTTATGTGGTGGGTATACACCTCCTTGTTTCTCTTGTAGTGAAACTATCACATTAAAATCTCCCACTAATATCACCTTTTCATTTCTAAGTCCTTGAATAGAATTTTTTTGAACATCCCATAACTTCTTATCGTGGGTAGCTATTGGTCCATATAAATTTAGCAGCTTGAATTTGAGATCAAAACTTACTACACTCATTAATTGCTAACTATTGTCACTATTATTTACATTAATGGACACTATTTTTGGATTCCATGGTGTAACTAATCCACCAAAAGCCCCATGAGCTAGCACATGAATTGATTTCCATTTTCCCCACTTCATAATTGATGCCTCATATGTTTCCTATGATGTTTTAGTCTCTTGTAATAGTATTAAATCTACCCCACAAGCATCAAAATCACACTTGATTTGAGCCCACTTGTTAGAGGCATTAATGCCTCTGAATTTCTAGGAAAACACTCTCATTGTGTTCGAGGAGAGAAGCATGATCTCTTTAGCCTCTTTCTCACTAAGATGCTCCCATCCAAAGTAGTCTTCACCCCTGCATTAATCTCTTCCTTTAATTTGGCAACCTTAGACTTTCTTCCCCTGGAGACTTTTTAACTATTAGCTGAGAATTAGTGTTTGTGATAATAATAATTTTTTTGAATAATCAAACTCTTGAACCATCTCTACATCAATTTCCATGTTGTCCTCCTTATACAGTTCTTGATTAATATGGAGTTGGAAATGTTGTACCTATGGAAGTGATAATTCATCTTCTCCATTTAATATACCCTCTCCTATTTTATCAAAGGGATATGAACCTATTGAAAAAGGATCTTCTCAGATAGTTCTTCCACCTTGTCTAGATAACCCCTCTATTTTAAGAATATTGCAGTAGGGCTCTCAACACTTTCCATGGTTGGACTCTCAACATTCTCAATGGCTAGATTTTCTTTATTTAATATTTTTTGATGAGAGTGACCACTTATCTGTAATGAGGCCAAATTGAATGTCTCTTTTTTGAAAGGCTTTAGAGATATCTGAATGGGTCCCCTACTAAACATCATCTAATAAACAATATCATCAAATCGATTTAATGAGACTGATGTAATAGAGATGATGCATGTAATAGATGGGATGGATAGATTAAATGAATGGTTTTACATGGTTTTTTAAAATTATTACAAGTAGGCTATTCAATAATAAAATATGAGGATTATTAGAAAATAAAATTATATTTATTTATTTTTTAAATATGCAATCTACTAGAGGATAATCTTCTCCAAGAGGGTATAACTTTTTAAATGAAATCCCCATGACAACTATGATGTTTTGATTAAGTTTACTAAGAAAAGTATTAAAAAAAATATTCATAATAAATTAATTTATTTTCCCCTACTCTCTATTTTAATGTAATTTATGTAGGGGAAAAAATGAGGAAAAAAATATTCTTTTTTTTTTGACATCCCATCAACCTCACATTTTTCAAAAATTTAAGCAATTAAAATTCTTCGCTTAAATTTACAAAATTCTATACCAAACTAATTTTTAAAAGGTTTAAAAATTTGTAAACATTAATTACATTAATATCTCTAAATTTTATTGGTTTATATCTTTTTAAAATATAAAAGATAAATATCACTTTTAGACAATCAAAGTTGAAAATTTGTATTTATGTTGGCCATTTCATTTATACAAGTGTGACACAATTTTAAACTTTTAGCCCTCTAAATATTTATATCAAGTTATTATGTTGGCCTACATGAGATAGAAAAACTCTATTTATACATGACTCTCTATGTGTAAATAAAATACAAACCCACAAAGATATAGCATAGAGTTATAATACTCAATCATGTATAAATAGATATAGAAAGGCCTGATTTATTTCTAAACTACCAATTAATAAAGAAATATGTTTGAAATTTTATTATATCTTTTATCCTCTTACCACACTTAACTGATTCCTATTCCTTGGACTATAGGTTCATGGTTTTCAAGGAGAAATGAGAGAATAAATATTAAAAATAAAATAAAATAAAATTACATATATTTAAAAATAAATAAATAAGAGGCATCACATAGAATATATTCTTCAATAATTCATTCTTAATCAAGAACATACAACTTTCATTAAAACAATACTTTACATAATCATTTATAATATCTTATATAATTTTCATGCTAAATAATACTTAAGACAACAAACCAACAAATATTATTAGAGAGACCTTGTGGTGCACTCACTTTATCCCCTATATACATTCTATTCTTCCACTAAGATATCTATCCACAAAGTGGTATCTACTTGAAGGAACATTCCTATGACTCATATAATGCATTCCCAACACCTAAATAATATTTACATGCAATAATTGATCCCCTAGAACAAAATTAGGTTGCTTGATCAAAAGATATCTTATTGACCAACTCTTTCTCAAGTTCAGAAGCATGTATTTATAACATTTTTAAATTGTCTTTGAGTTATTGAAATATGTTGTCAAATGTGACAAAGAAAGATATTTTGGCTAAATCACAAGTTAAACATGTTATTGCAAGTAGTCATAACAAAAATTGCATAACAATGAAACATATTTATTATAGAGTAATTGAAATAATGTAATATAATTACTGAATCATGCAAATTTTGAACCCTCACTATTCCTCTCTTTAAGTCTTTTATTTTTCATTAAATATTAAAAATTATCCCCAAGATATGACTATGATATTTAGATCATTTACACAAGGCACATGAGTTCATTGATAAGCACAACCCATTTAGAAACTTACAGAAGCATTAATATTTCCTTTTGTAATACCCCTCCATTTTGCTTCTTGTTCGGTTTGCTTTATGCGATGTTTGGTTGCAATTACTTTGATACTGGATACATCTTGTTATGATGTTTTGACCGTTACTATTGAGTGACAATTATTATTGTGGGATGTAGTTATCTGATTATTGTTTCACATGCATTATGGATTAATGATGTTGTAGAGTTAACATGAGATGTTATTATGAGATTTCTGGATTATGATGGAAGTGTCAGTTTTGATGAGTGTATGGGTGAAGAGGACAAGTTCGCATCACTCACTTGTGAGCACCCTACGAATCTGTAATTCCTTCTTCACGATGTGTATTATATGTTGGATATATTGTATGATGTTGTTTACTTGGTTGTAGGATTGCAGGTACATGACATCGACTCCACCTAGTTTCACAGGTTTGAGCGTGTCGATCCAACGGTTAAGTTGAACGGGAGATAGTAGCTAGGTAACATGTGTCAAGTTTACACCCTAGCCTTAGTGTGTCATCAGTTGTGTGTGTCGAGTCATTGTCTATCTTGCTTTGATGTTATTTAATTCCGAAGAATTCTTCATTTGGAAATACATATTTAGAATAATTGCATTTAAATCATGTTGATGGTTATTTAATTTAAATAATGCAATGTGGATAAAAGTTTATATTTAAATTAATTAATTATATTTAGTTTATTTAATTAATTAAATTTGATCCAAGGGGTTGAATTTAGTTATTAAATAATTAAATTAATTAATTAAACGTGATGCAAGAGAATGAAAGAAAATAAAAGAATTAAAATTAAATTTGGAATTTAATTTCAACGTGTGGGAATTAAATTGGAAATTGTAATTAAATTTTTATTTGGGAAATTAGTTGCAACTTTGGAAATTAATTTATTATTTGAAATGACATTTTAAATTGAAAGTGGGTTTTCGAAAAGTGAAATTGAAATTAAAATTTGAAATTGAAATTGAAATTGAAATTGAAATATCTAATTTGCATGTAATGTGAATTAGGGCTGTATTAGGTATTTTTGATTTATAAAGAATACATGTTTTAATTTTAGGGCAGAAAAATCTTTTAGAAAAAAAATACATTTTTATAGCAGGGAAGAAATTTTGGAAAATCTGCACAAGGGTTTGAAGAAAGTTTGATTGTAGAGTTGATTGAAGAAAATGTTGTTTGCATTTGTTGGATTTTGGATTGGATTCATTGGAGGATTGAAGAAAATTTAGGAAATCCTTGGAGGAGGCTTGCATCAGAAATTCATGTCTTCCTGTAGCTTCTTGTACTAGGTTTTCCACTTTGTGTTTTATTGTTCTTGATTGTTTTCTTTAAAATAGTAATGATTAAAGATTTATTTGTTAAATCTATTTTAGCAAATAAATTTGATATTAGAAGAAAAGAATTAAACAAATTTACAACCTTTGCTTGTGAAAATTCTTGAGTGAAAATTGTGAAAACCTTAGTTGAATTTAAATTATTTGGGGAAATCGATTTTGTTGTTATTGAAATCAAACATAGAGATTGAACAATGCATTTAGAATGTTTTTAGAAAATGAAACCTTCTGTTTATTATTAAAAAACGGATTTTAAAATCTGCAGTATAGTTATATTTTTCATGGTAAAATGGTCAGGTTGCGTCGCCTATAACTTCACTTTCCCAAACTGGGTTGTCGAGAAATTTAAAGGGTTTTTTAATTTTGAAATTTTCTTGTCCTTGTCAAAAACTCGTAAATACCCAAATCGTAGTTTTTGAGTTATGCTTGAAACATGAGACTACTGTTAAGTTATTTTCCCATGGCTGCTCTGAAAATAAAATAATAATAAATTGATATTTATAAATATTAATATTTTATATATTGTTATTATAATATTAAAATATTATTTAATAATATTTTATATTATAATATATAATATTAAAGTATTATATATATTTATATTATTTTAAATAAAATTTGTATATTAGATTAGTGGAATTAAAATTATAAACGTATGGAGAAATTATTGTTTTTTTTAAAATGGCATGTTAAAGTTTAATTGAAGGAGTTAAATATTTGATTTAAAGAACCCATAATTTAAAATTTAATTGTGGAATTTAAATTCATGTGTAAAAGGTCCAATTATTAATTTGATTTAATTGGAAAATATATATATATTTTGGAAAATTAATGATAAGGGATATTTTATTTTGAATTAAACAATTTGATATTCTGTAAAGAATAGAAGATATGTTAATGATTAAATATATTTAAATTTATTAATATTTAGTATATATATATATTGAAGGTATATATCCATTTGAGAGAATAAATAATATTTTATCTTATTTTATTCTGTTGTTTGCAAATTGGGTATTATTAGTGTTCTAAAAGAAATGATTAGTATGTGTAGAAAATGTATAGAGAAAGATATTTTTTTAATAGAAGTAATTACTTGATTTAAAAGGAAATATTTATTTTGTTAATATGATTGAAGAAAATATATTGAAATGTATATATATATCCATGAGTATTTTCAATCAGTATTTACCTTGTTTTATCTAAGTGCATTTAATTTAGCTTTGCATGAAGAATTTAAAAGATAAGTTTTGAATGTATGGTCAAAATTGATAAAGAAAAAGATATTTAAATATATTGAAGAATTATAGAAATATTTATATTTAAATGTTTGTTTTAATTAATGAGATTTAATTAGAAACAATATGAATGCGTGGTCAAATCGATAAGCCAAAAGATATTTTTATACATTGATGAAATTGTATGTTTTTAAATGGATAGTTGAAGAGACATAGATTCTGGATAGAAAATTGAAAAGATTGTTTGCAATAGTGTTAGTTTGCATTAGAAGTAAATTTAGGAACTACTATATTGAAAAAGGCAAATAGTTATTATGTTTTATCTCCATAGAACAAATTAATCGTTGTGATTGGAATATTAAAGAATCTACATAATTGAGTTTATTAATATATAAGTTTGGTGTATATATAATATGGAGCATGTAAAATATGTTAAGGGTAAATTTATTATCGTATTTCGTTTTAATAAGATGTATGCAATATATTATTGAATAGAGATTTAAAATGGATTGATTAGTGTATATGGGTAAATGGGTAGAGAAACGATATTTTATTATATTAAAGTGATTTCATGTTCTAAATAGGAAATTGAATGAAATGTAAGACTTGGTTAAGAAATGGAAAGAGTTTACTTGCATGGATTTGTGTCGATTTAAAAGTAAATCAAGAAGTTGTTTTATTGATGAGGCAATCAATTATGTTATTTATTAATTTATATTTAGATTAATTGAATCATTGTGATTGGATTATGAAAGAAATATGGATTTAGTATATCCAAAAGTAGTATCTTCCTCATGATTATCTTAAAGGATTTAATTCTCTGTATTCAGTAAAGGGAAGTAAGTTTAATTGTTTTAGATTTCCAATAATGAAAAGGGAAATAGGGTTATGATTATTTTAGATGATCTAGTTATCGTGTCTTTGACTTTGTCAACACTACCTATTGAATGAGTATGGATTTAGGAAATCCAAATATTAGATTTGATTGATGACTTGAATGCTTTTGTTGCTATGTCGTCAAGTTGCATTGTTGGTTTTGGGATTTAGTGTTAGTCCTAAATTATAAGTCTTCTAGAAGAACTTAGAGGATAAGGGTTGTTGAATCTTTATGCCATCCAGTTGTTTTCCCTTGGGTAGTGCATGGCGTCTTTTTAGTTTTACCCGATTTTCACGAACAGGGATGTTTGCACCTCCTTGGTTTAGAAGCGGATTATGGGATCCGTGCCTCCTTGTATGGAGTGACCTTGTGATGTGGTTTCATCTTGTTGCCTCTTGTGAAAGGAGTGGACTATGTGTTTGTTGCCTCCAAGATGTTTGGAGTGAGTTTCTATTATTTGTATACTCCTGGTGTTGGAGTGGTTATGATGCCTAGTTTGTATGCAGTTGTGTTTCCCTTAGTGATTGGTTGTGAGTGCGTTGTCCATTAGAAGAGTGGCTTTTGTTAGGGGACGGAGCCCAAAGTGGTAAATCGGGTAACCTTCAAAAGTGAGTTAATCAAGTGATAATTAAATTAATGTACTTAGATGATTAGGATGCTATTCACACTAATCAAGATAATTTAATCCTCACTCATAGACACAAGAGCTTGTTTAGACTTGGGATGAGTGAGAAGGCCTAGAATGGCAAGATCAACTATCTTGTTCTTGCGAGAGGTAGTTGATTCTGCATGAGTGAGTATGAGTGCCAGGATTCGGTTGAGGCCACTAGGATTACTTGTGCCGGAGCCTATGAAGAATGCCTAGAGGAGATCTGATGACAAACCTTGCGATGACACTCTATCTAGGAAAACTGTTGTTAATTGTTTTATATGTATGGTTTTGTGAACATACTTGATCTACTTTATGTCTGGAAGCAATGTGACCTATGTCAGTGATGTTGGAGTTGTACTTGTATTGTACTTGATTTGTACTTGAGTTGTACCTGATTCATACTTGTATGGTGAATGAGTTGTACTTGTTAATTCATTTGGTTGGTTATAATAGTATGAGTCAGTTTGAGTCTGCCTTTGGTTAGAGGTAGTAGAATGTTTGACCATGTTACTTTATTAATATCTCCTAGCATGGGGCGTGGGCCTTCGGGTACCACATTAGTAGGGTGGAACATGCACCAAAACCATTGGGTCCCCATCGATCTTCAGTACTTGGTGGCGAGACATCCAGATGGACAGCTTGCGGTTCTTGTTGTAATTTCTTGCATTGTAATATTTCAATTGGTATAAGTTATTCATCCCTCTTATGTTTATGAGGTGAAATTTTGTAATTGTAACCTTGAGTACTATTGCCTCATTCTAGGAATGAGTGATGTAACTATTGGATAAAGATAATGATTATGAGATTGTATCTTGGTTGATTATCTTATTATGTTATGTGGTATTCTTATGGTGTATGATGTTTATTTCATAAATTTATAATGCTATGGTTATATGTAATATGTATGTGTGGGTTTAAGTAATCCTAACCTTGTAGCCTTAGAGGTTGTTATTAACTAGTAAGTGAATGTGTATGTTAAATGCACTTTATAAAAAAAAAAATTAGTTCGCTTAAGACGTTAATTGCAACTTCCTTTAAGGTTACTTGGTGGGGCATTACACCTTTGATTAGTGTGTACTCTATGATTAGGAGAAGAAATATTCCCATAATCATATAGAGGATCCACCTACAATCTTCTATATAGGTCCCTTTTTCAATGCTAATATTAGACCTAGTGTACTAAGGATGTGAAAATGATTTCTCAAACTTCAAGGCATAAACACCTATAATGTATTTTTTATTTATTGATATCATCTTATAAATTGATCTATAATTTTTAATTATTCATTACGAGGATGCAAAATATCTTCTATACTTTCTAACACTCACAAAAAACTCATCATTCTCTATATTATTTAACAAGCATCTATTTATCTACCTATGTGCATTCATTTTATTCATTCCTCCTTATTGATGAAAACTCCATAGGTCCTAAAACCATTTATGAATTTATGAGGATTTTTTTTCTAAGTACCAATCTACTACACATGAACCAAAAACACAATGAAAAATTTATACATTAAAAACTTACTTGCAAGCCAATACCAAGGATTAATGATATCTATTTCTACTTGAAGGAGGAAGAGAGAAAAGGGAGGATAATATAAATATAAAACCTAAACAATGAATTTCATTATTTGAGTGAAGGGTGTATTTCCATAGCACCAAGGTTTATACACATGATCCAGTCACACAGATCAAGAATAATTTCAAATGTAAATGAAATTAAGGAAGAAATGATAACACTTATAGATAAATAAAATGAACAAAAAAAACAATACCTTGGTTACTAAATTGAAAACACTCAATTAAAATAAAAATGGTAAAGTAAATCATGTATTTTTATTATCCATCATGACCCCCTTAGGAGAAAACGAGATAAAATTTCCCTAAGGCTTAAAATTGTACAAATAACAAGCCTTTAATTTGAATTTAAAATGTGTGTGCTTGATGGAGCTACATTTATGTCTACAAATACCATTCTTCAAGTTTCCAATTTAAAAAAATTCCTTTTCCTACATAAGCTTTTAGGGTAGACAAATAATAATTTCTTAAAATTTAATAATAGAATATTAAAACCAAACTTTCAATTTTGAAATTTGTCTTTCCTTTTCATTAAAATGTTTACCTTTCCCATTAAATCCGCTCACCTTCATTGTTCACCTTTGATATATTATTGACAATCATTTAATCCTCTTTGAGTTATATAACACAATCTTGTGAAATACCTTTCATGAATAATAATAATACCATATTGAACTCATTTTATTTGTAAATGACTCCTTTTACCTATGCAATTTTACCAATGAAATATTTCTCCCCTTAAATATGTTACTCTTTCTTGTAAATATTTCATAATCTTGTGAAATATCCACACTAATTTACATTTTAATGTTTCCTAATATTTAATTTTAACATTGTAGTCCTTTTCATATCAGTTTCACTTATGTCTAAAAATATTTCACATATACATTAACTAGAAAGTACTCGCTCTTGTAGTTCATACTCACCCTTTGAAATATTAAACCTATCAAAATTTCATTGATTTTATTCTTCTTTTGTATTCCTTCTCTTGTTCATTTTGAAGTTGCCAATTGCATATAAACTAATAAATTATAACCTAAGTAACAGTCAACCACTTTAAACTTGAAGGATTTTCACTCTTTATATTGCAAAATAAAATTATTATTTTCATTTGAAGGAATAAATATGTTGACTAAACAATCATTACAAGTTGAAGAATCAAGGTGCTAGATCTAAAATGTCATCTTAAGATTAAGCAAATTCATTTAGGAGCATGGTCTAACATATTCAAATTTATAAATAATTCTTGTAATATTATATTAATTTTTTTGATTCATCCCTCATAGGCCAATGGAAGAGTTTCTAAATTTGACATATTTTATTTTCCTCCCAAACTCCTATGACTCCTTTGATCATGAATATAAATAGTGTTGGATGAAAACATAAATGTAAAGGAATTTTCTTTGTTGTTCATGGGTATTTAGATTTGATAACATAAAATTTAATATATTAAAGACATTTTTGTAACCTTAAATTCTCACTTGGGTTTAATTAACTTTTGGAAAAGAGAATTTAACTTTTACCTCTTGCTTTACTTGGAACTTTTGACATATTTTGATTTTATTGGAATTGTTATTATTCAAAGCCTTCTAACATTTTTTAGGATATAATTTAAAACATTATTTCCCATCACCTCATAATCTCTTCAAAAAACTTATGTGAAAAAATAGATTGGATCCATATGATAGAGCATATCTACTTACCTTTACATTTAATTTTAAAAAAAAATCCTTGGATCACATCTCTAGTGTAATTTTGAGGTTGTGTCCTTTGTTAGATCTTCTACACAATTCTTAGTAAATCTAATCTCCTATGAAATTTCTATTTTATGCTTTCTATATGGTTGGACCATGCTTGAATAATAGTATAATATACTATTTTCATCTTAATTTTACATGGTATAAAAATAAAGAATAATTATGCCTTATATGAAGTGTTGTGCAATATTTCAATGGATGCATCCAATGACATAAGCTACAATATTTTATTGGCTTCTTCACTATTTAAATAAAGGAATAATTTAGTTTTTTGCATGCTATGCTTGGTGCTATATCTTTGAATATGCATACCATCCCTTTCATGGTATGACAAAAACAAAATGGTGCATGTAATTTTTAAAATGGCATTCCAAGTTCATTTTTTTCATAATCACCTTTCTTTTCGCTACACACTATGATTCTTGGGTGAACCAATTTATTAGAATAGTCCTTTATTTTTATTGTTTGACCTTTATTTTTCTAGTTTATGGTTCTGCCCAACCTATAATTTGTATTACATACTCCTTTCATTCTATCAATTATTTCTAGCATGTAATATCACTTTATAAGTTAGTTTCATTGTTTCATATTTCAATCTTGTAAAGTATTGGAAATGAAATGGTTTTTAATGTTGCACCTATTCTAGTTTTTTTTACAAAAAAAAATATTTATTTTGCTAATTTTTTGTACTATAATTACTTGGTAATGCAATATCTATGATACCTTGTCATTTTGATGATAACTTGTCATTAAACATGTTTATTTTAAATATATTATTGAAATACATACTATTATGCCTTATTATTTACCTCCCACACCAAGAATGTAATATATACACTACACCAATAAGATTCATAGATTTTAAATTTAGAATAATATATTTAATTTGATCATGTCAATTTATCTTATTTTATGGAATATAGTAAAAAAAAGTATGAATATTCTATGTAGAATTTGTAATGTGAAATATGTTAAAGGGTGTACCATACCAATTCCTTTGTGTTTATTACACTTATCTTCACTTCGTCTATTCTAATTATGATCTAGTTATTCAGTATATATTCCAAGCTAAAAAATATATACCCTTTCTTTCTCTACAAATGTCTTTATATAGGTGTCATATTTTTACTATATACTAATATGAATTCCCTTCGCCTTAATAGGATATAGACCCCATTTACTTATATTTTGGATGATCTTAATAATGTGTCATGGTCCACATTAACCTATTCTATCACCAAATGATTCTCCTCGAAATCATATTATCTATTACTAATCTTCATTATTACTATAAAGTTATAAATCCCCACTTTGGTGATTCACAAGATGGGGTAGCATTATTACAACATTATTTTGTCTATGAGAATTTTACATTTTGTTAATGCTAAGAATTTTAAGGTCATAATTTATTTATATGTAGTAGGTAAATTCAAAATGAATAAAAGAAAGAGTATGAATAAATAAATAAAATATTTATTTCTTTAATATTTTAAAGGGGTTGAGTATAAAGTGGAAGGGGATGTTTCTTCCAATAAGTGAATAAGGGTTTTTAATGTTAAAATTAAATATGAATTACTATTAAAATTTAAAGTAAGATGAATATTTTATGGGATTATAAAATATTTTTAAGAAGAAATATCCATAACGAAGAGGGGAAATATTTCATAGGTAAAATCATATGAGTGAAAGGAAATCACACATAGGTGAAGCATTAGGATATTATTTACAAACAAAATCTGTAAAGTATTATTATTCACAATGTTTATTAAAATATGTGTAAGGAAAAGGTGTGAATTTAAATATTGAAAATCTAGTTTGTCTAATATAATTATTAAAATTGAAACAATTAATATTCATCTACCTTGATGAATACTAGAAAGAGAGCATTGGATAACCAAGTAAATATTTTCAACTAGAAATTTTAAGTATGGTAGTTATAGACATTTATGTATCACTAGCAAGAAAGAACATTTTAAATTAGAATCTAAGTTGTGTCTTCTATAGTGTCTATTTATCCGAATTTATTCATTCTTCCCGACTTCTTTGTCTTGCTCTCCTATATATACATTACAAACTTCAAATATAAGAATGTTGGATTTTTTTAGAATAGGTTTGTCTTGTTGTAGTTCGCTTGTGTCTAAGGGAAGTTCTAGTCAACTTTTTTGTCTAGAACCTTCCTATTTGTGAAGTTATGATCCTTAGGGAAATTTAATCTCTTTTTCTCTCAAACCTCCTAATGGCTAATACAAAAATAAATATTCTCCTATATTATTGTTTATTGTGTTCAAATTGTTGACTAAGGTTCTATAGTCTCCTATGTTTATTTTTTTTATATAAACTATTATCCTTTATTCATCATTTCCATGAAGATTCAAGTAGTCTTGTTCAATGTGATTGGAACATGTGTGTAAATTACAGTCATAGAAATAATCCCTTATATTTTCTTATAATCTACATATATTATACATTCTTTTCATAGTCTCTACCTTTTTCCATTTTCTTCCTCCACAAAACAAGTGAGAGCTCATTGAAAATCTTATAATGAGTTATCCTTTAAATCCTAAATATTGGATAACTAGTCATTTTTGGACCTACAAACCTTTCAATTATTTTTGGTTCATGCATTTTCTATTGGTCATTGAATTAGGATCCTCAGAAATACATCACCAATTTGAAGACATATAGAATTCTCATCAATAGTTTCTAGTTACTATTTTAGGACTTAAATTAATGGATTTTAAACCTTAATTTTTCTCATAGTTAGTGATACATACTATAATTTTGTTGTTAAGATACAAAAAATCTACTCTAAATTAGTATACATCCTACACTTGACAACTCTATTGTGTTCGAAAAGCCATTTATAGATGTAGTGTAAAATAATGATTCTAACGAAGGATGGAAATTTATTTGAGGACCAAGATTTTGTACTAACATTAGGATAAATCAAATGATCTATTATATAATCTAATAAAAAAAATTACAATTATTATAACTAGAAATAAAATTTACTATTATAGTTTGAGTATAAATATCTAGTTATAAAATAAGGGTGAAATTATATATCTCTATAAGAGGAAATACAACTTAATTCAAACATAAATAGAATGTACACATATCAAAGATAATTCTATAGTTTTTTGAAATCCTTAGCCATGAACACTAATGTGTAACATGAAAATCCTCATAGTGTGTTATCATCCTACATAGATAGAAAAATAGAATCCATGAATGTATTATAATTTGTGCCTATATAGACAGGGAAAACATAACAAGATCACTATGTACATGAGTGATGAAATAACAAAAATAATAGAAAACCAAACTATAGAACCTCAACTATAAGAAGAAAACAAAAATTCTAGAAAGAAAGAGATATCAAAAAGGGTATTACTTTCATTATAGTTAGAGAAACCTACACAAAAAGAGAGAAGGATAAAGTGTTGGGTTGGCTATTTAGGGGCTTGCCCTAGTCAAACCCTAGTTATGGTATTTCCACCTCCATCAATGAAAAATATTGATTTTAATAATATTGATCAAAGGATATTGAATATGATTGACTGAAATAAAAATACAATACTAATGGTATAGAGAATATATTAAATGTACTACTCTAACACAAAATACATCTAGTTGATCGAATAGGAGAGTTTTATATAACAAGGAGATACAAAATGGAGTATGATTACCTAGTGTAGACACCAAAAATAATATTTAATTAAATAAATACTTGTTTATTTAATTAATTTAACCCATTCCCTTATCCTAATAATTAATTAAATAAATATTCATTATTTATTTAATTAATTTATCCTTTGTCCTTTATCCACCACCTTTCATTAAATAAATCTACATTTACTTAATTAAAGCTAAACTTTTCCCTTATTCCCATAAAATCCCCTAACCTTTTGTAAGTTAATTAATCCTTGATTAATTAAATTTATCCCCATCCTGATCATTATTATCTCATTCTCCAACTTTTAACTCCACCCAAGTTAATAAACCCTTGGCTTATTAACTCAACCCATCCTCATTAATCAATTAATCCTTGATTTATTGATCTAATCCCCATCCTTAATCCTCATTACCATTATTCCCTAATTTTAAATTCCTACACCACACCTACATCACACCTACCCCGACCAACCTCTTACACAAGCCACCCTATATCTTGCACAAGCCACCATATCTCTTACATAAATTAAATGTCTCTCTTCCTAATGTGTACTCACACATTTGTGAGCATACCTCCTCATTTCACCCCATTCCATATTGTAACACTTTTGACAAGGCTAACCAATCTTTAGTCCTTGATCAAAACCCTATCCTTCTTTTATTCTCAACCCTCCATTAGATAATCAATCCTAGCCCTTGATTCATCTCACCAAATCTCTATATAATGAGGCCTTGGCTCTCATTCTTGATATCCAGATTCATCCTCTCCTTATGGTATAAAAATACACATCCAATCCATCACTATCCTACCATCATCATGCTAAAATATTAAGCAACCACATCAATTACCAACATAGGAGAAAATTTGCAAGACAAGTGTGCATCTTGTGAGCTCAATCCATGAAGAGGGATAAATGAAGGTATAAATCTTATTTATTTATTTATTTATTTATGAATTTCTATATATTTCCCTTCATATTCTATCTTTCCATCTTCATTTTGGCATGCTCGGTGGGTTCCCACCCCTCTTTCTAACATTTCATGAAGTTTTTGTGAGTTTTGAAGCTGTAGGTGTCATTTTGGGAAAAATCTGCAGAGCTACACCCCTTCTACACAAAAAGGTACTGTTACCTAATTGTGCTTTTCAGCCCAATTAGGCTAGACTAGGACAACATTGATGATTCTACTTTGAAGAAAGAGAAAGGTACACAATTTTTTTTTGCTAAGGTTTTCATAATCATACAAAATAGTGCCATGAAATGAATTTTTAGTTTTCATTATGCAATTGCTTTACAAAAGAGGAATAATACACCAAATTTTGCATAAAGTAGTTATTTGAATTCATTACAAGAAATATGCTTATAAGTTTCCCACACAAGCTATGGGGAGTAATTGAATAAGATGCAATAAGAAATAAATTGAACATCTGAAAATAAAGAGCATATGTAAGAGGAAAGGGATACGTCATTGCCTGAGTGATCAACCCCAGTGTTGATCAACTATATCTTCACCTCCTTGGTTGATTGCTCCAAAAGTATCTGCAAGGGATAAAAAAGTGATGTTAAAGCTCAAGATTTTAGTTCTCTCATATGTCAAAATCAACATATATTCAACCTATTACTTATTAAGCATCGGATCAGGGATTCAAAGGTGTTTCAAGATCAGAAAAAGTCATCAAGAAGATCCAAGAAGAGTGAAGATCATCTAATCATCATAGGAATCTCTAGGATTCTTATTTTCTTAACTTGTTTGTTCATTGTGCAAGTACATGTATTCAACAAATAGTAACTTTTTGATAAGGAGTGCCATCAAAATGTTGTGATAGTAATAGTTTCAAAGAATAAGAGTTGCTATTGTTAAAAGTGCCAAAGGATAGCCTTGCACAAAGTATGATTGGGGCCAAGATGATACCAAGTACATAAGGAAGTCTTCAAAGGTATGATGGGGAAACAATCTTTTCAACAGTCTTTATGATTGTGTTTCCTTCATTGACAAGTGATTAAGGACTATAATGGAGTCTAAATGCAACAAAGAGAGAGAGAGAGATGGTCCTAGCAAGAGTAAATGCACACCATAGTTGAATGAAATGAATAAGGGACAATGCCTATATGGCATTGAGGCATGAAGAAAGCACATAATCAAGTGATAGTACAAGGGATGATCAAGCAAACACTTTAAACATTGAACAGTCCACCATGCTAGAAAATGGTAGAAAGAAAGTGCATGTCAGCTAGGTACATAAGTGCAGTGGCACGTTGGATAGTTTCAAAGTGAACAAAATGGAGGTGGAACATTTGATAAGTCAATGTAGGATGCAAATTCTGGGTATAAAAATGGCGAAGTGACATATAGCAACAATATTTTTCTGACAAGCATCTACCTAAAATGATGGTTACAAATGATTGCCTTGTTAATATTTTAAAAAAAGTTACAGATTTAAACACCTTCAAACAATGATAATAAATATCCTTTATCAAAAAAGTGAACTTGATGACAGTCAATATGGGAAAAAATTACTTTTTGATACTAAAAGAACACTAGAAGAGTTGCAGTTCAACCAGGCAATCATGGTTTAAAAGATAGTAAAAGATGAAAAAGAAATCATGATAATGATTTCATCAGTGTGAGATAAACTATCAAGAAAAAATGTAGCCATGGTTTAAAGTGGCAGTCTTAATGATTGTTTTGAGTCTTTTGACAATCCAAGATAGTGGCAATAGCAAAAAGAGAATGACAATCCATAGAGCTTTGACAGTCAAAAA
Organism: Sequoiadendron giganteum; assembly: GCA_007115665.2. Lineage (NCBI taxonomy): Eukaryota > Viridiplantae > Streptophyta > Pinopsida > Cupressales > Cupressaceae > Sequoiadendron > Sequoiadendron giganteum. The sequence continues at coordinate 172,482,510 of CM021103.1, read as the reverse complement.
TATACAATTGATAGAGGGTAGCAGCAGGTCTAAAGAGACATTTTCATGAGGATGGTATTATCAAATGCAATAAAATAAAAGACAGATCATAGTGAGAAAGTGCATCAAATGAACTATTAAGCATCAAATAAAGGTATCTTCATGTGCTGAAATGTGAGGAAAGTACAGAGAATGGTTTCTGAGCATTATGGATAGTCACATTTCTCACCATGATGATTAAAAAGGGTTTTGATTTTAAAGATTGGAACTAATAAAGAGGGATTGTGACTCGAAATTGAAATTTATTAAAGATAGTCATAGCATACACTGCAAAGGATCGTCATCATAGAAAAATTTATTCTATTCTTGTTTCTTGTGATAAGAGCCATTCACTTGGAAGTTGGAAGATCATCTAGTCTATTCACTATGGAGAATGCCAGAAAATAGATTAAAGGGTTTTGCATGACTTTCTTTATACATGAGCAACTCGAGGGTTCACAAAAAGAGCACAATGAGGGTAAGTTCATGACTACCATAGACATAGAAAAACTTAAATTATGCAAAAATATTTTGCAAATGATAAATGGAAATGGCTTGATATAGCTTCCTCGATGGTTTCTGGGGTGATCCTAAGCTACACCAAAATCTTATGTATGTCAAGCATTACTTGAAAAAAAAAAAAATGTTTAAGAATACTCAACGATGAAACTTCTAATGGCATGAGCAATCTAGAAATTGAAAGAGAAGTGAACATTCACATAAAGAAAATGAAATTTGATTTTGGTTTAATAGATGAAACGACATTGATTGAAGATGAAATAGTGAACACAATAGTGCCTAGAAATGGAAAATACCACAACAAGAAAATAACAGTTTTCATCATTCCATGTCACAACCAGAGCTAAACAATCATTTATTTCTAGAAAAGTAGAAAAATCTCAGCGTTTCCAGCAAGAGAGAAACTTAACAACGTTGTTCCAATTCATCCTATGCAAGAAAATACTCAGATTGCAAAAACTTTAAACCCTTGGCGACAACAGGCAGATGAAGGAGAAAATGAATGCAAAGTGAAGTTGACCAAACTTACAAGTTTTTTTTTGCGTTTCCCAATGAAACCCTAATGTTGGGCCGACCTAAGTCTTTTTTCCTCTTTTATTATAAAAATGGCATGAGGATTAATACTTAAGCCATGGTCAAACTCTTGACATTTTCCTACTAATGAAAATGTGTAGTCCATGGGAGTTAGGAGATAAATAAATTTATCTTTGCCCGTTCTATTTATGCATGAAGTTAACAGAAAAATAAATATGTAACCAAATATTAAAGGTGATAAGGTGATATTTTATAAATTACCTTAATATTTGTCATGTAATGCAAGGAATAAACAATCACATAACACATATTAAAGAAAATCATAACTGATTGTCTTTAATATTTGGTCAAATAGTTTATTCCTATTCCAAAATCATGCGTAAATAGAAAGAGGAGTGGAACTGAAGTGTCAAGCATGCATTTGGAGTTTTATCTTTGACTTCAAGTCAAATTGTGGCATTTTTAGAGTTATTTTTGATCAAATAGTTTGAGAGGGGGAGTTTGGAGCTAAATTTTCTCAAATTGTAGCAATTAGGAGCCCCCATTTTAGGGCTTTTCTATTTTGCTTGTGAGAGAGATATTTTGAGTGTAGTTGACTACAAGTGTCACCTCTTAGCACTTTGCAACTGATTTTGTATTAAAGGAGAAAAAGCTTATGCTTTTTTCCTCAGTTCTTACCTTTTGTCTTCTCTTGCAGAGAGATTGAGAGTTTTGTAACTCAAATTATTTTCATGTAGAAGCAACCTTTCCTTTGAAATCAATAAAGAAAAGAGTTATTGGTCCTATTTGGAGTTTTCATTTTTCATTGTGGATGTATTTTCTTGCAGATTTTAATTGTGATTCATGTGAATCCTTTGTTTTCTTCCTCATCTAAGAAATGTATTTTGAATGATTGTCATATTAAATTAGGTTACATGCTATGTCAAACCAATTTTAAGCAAATATTGTTGTGTAAACTTATTTTACCTTTAGTACAAAACTGAAAATTTAAACCTTCATGTGAAATGTTTATGATTTAATGCAAAATCTGAATTGTGAACATCATAAGGAACAAATTTTGTTTCAAAATTATAAGTCAGGATTTAGTTTTTCCAAATCATTGGCATATCACCTCCTAGAATTAGTTTTTCCCATTTATTATTTATCTTTCTATCCCTTTTCCAAATCAAATCCATCAGTTTCTTGGAGATCTAAAGGGGAACTGGCCCATAATCTAGAGGTTCATTCTCACATTATGTCACCCACAACTTGAGTTTGATCCCATGTTGCACAGGATTGCTGAGTTTCACACTTAGCTAAAAGGGTGAAATCCATCATGACAATAGGTACCTCTACTCAAAACTAAGGTGCCCCTACTCAAAACTAAGGTGCCTATGCTCAAAATTATGGTTCTTCTATTGTTTGATAGTTTTCCATTCAATTTGACCTAGATTTAGGGTTTGTTTCACTTCTAACATCTTTTTTTCCAAGTCTTCACCACCTTAACTCTCTATTTTGTAGGTCCATTCATCATTTGCATGCATAAACTAGGTCCTTTTTGGTTTTTGTGATATTTGGGTTTCTTGCAAACTTTCTAGGTAACCTAGGGTTTTGCTCATTTTGAAATTATTTTCATTACATTATGGGGCACATTTTGGCAATATTTTCATGTTTTTAGATCCCCTACATGTTCATATACCTACTTCCCCACTTGGGTGAGTAAAAAAACTCATTTTTTGACTTTCAAGGGTCATGTTTTGGCACAATCTACAAAGTGGCACTTCTACTTAAAATTGTTTTGATTAGATTAAAACTAGAAGGGTTAGTACCCATTAGAAAATAGCCATAGAGGTAGACCAAAAATTCATGAGTTGTGAGAAAACCAAAAAAGTAAATAGAAACTAAAGGTTAAATAGTTCGACCATTAGGAAGATAAAAGAAAGAAACCCACAAAACCACCAGACACCTACAAGTCTCCCAATAACTTGAGACTAGTGATCGCATTCCATTCTTGAGATAGGAACAAGAGCTTATTTTTTAAAATCACAGGCCCCTATTGAATGGCTTGGGTATCCGTAGTGACATCACAAGTTGAGGTGTCCTCCTTCTTTCACTTCTTCTGCAGGAGACCATCATTCACACCTTCCACAAGCCATTTCCCCTGGCTCTTCCTTAACTCATCCTAAAAAACATGAAAGTTGAGGGTAGTATTCTTCAAGGTTTCTTTGTTGTAGTTGATGATAACCCTTAGGCACTACATGGTCTTCTCTTGGTTCTAGTGGATGGCGTCAATCTTAGTCAATAAATTCTTATGTTGTTCCTTAGTACCAACGATGGCTCGAAGATCATCCAACTCTTTTTCCCACCTTTCCCACCTCTCAAATGACCTAGCCAAAGAAACAATCATGTCCCAATGTGTCTTATTCTCCACCTCCCTAGGCCACAAGACCTACTGTTTCAAAACCTTTCCTTCCATAATTAGGATTATTTCTTTAGTTGTGACCAACTAACCAAAGAGCCATTTCATAATATCCTTCTAAACATTAATAGTCTTCAAAATTTCATTCAATTTTTTGCTTAGGGGGTTGATGGGGAGGTGAACCAACCCAAGTTTAGTACTAGGTTCCTCTAGATTGATGCATAGGTTGGGAGAATGTTGTGGGTTAGGGTTAGAAACAGGAGGGGTGTTGGGAACATCTGAGTCATGGCCCTGAGTTGAGGAGTGAATAGGAGAGTTAGCTGGGGTCAGATTCCATAAATTATCATCATCATTAGAGTTATTAGAATCCTCCAACCAAAAATAAAGGGTGTGGATGTTAGCTTCAATAGGGGGCTGTATTTGATAGGGATGGGGGGGTTTATCATTAATAGGGGCTTTACCTTGGGCGTGGGTGCTACAAAGAACAATAGGAGTTCTTTCATCGATAGTGATAAAAGATATGGGGTCCCCATGGGGGTGGTGGGGTCAAGGATAGTCAAGGTGTTCTTGCACATAATAGCAGGTAAGGGAATGTAATGCCCCACCAAGGAACCCCAAAGGATAACACTAATTATGCCACATTAATGCAACAATATTTTTATTTTTTTAAAAGAAATATTAATAGATTGCATAACATAATAATCTAACCTAGGTCCTCTAAGGTTCCTCAACTATGGTACTCACAAAACTTATAATCAAGATGATTAGAATCATTTTGTTAACTTATTAGATTACATGAGTTATCTAGCATGCAAGGTTCATTTAAAAACACCAAATTTAATGAACTTCTACATTATTTATTTCCATAATGTGTTAATTGATAAACAACATTGAATAAAAACATTTCTAGCCAGCTAACATATGAAAGATACATCACTTTACAATATTCATTACAAGAGTGTTCACCAATATCTGTTACATCATTACAATGTTTACAACAATGCTTCCCTTAGTACATGTGGGAATAATACATTAGATTACAATAAGAGATACATCTTTTATACAATTCAATACATATACACAAAAGGTTGTCTTCTCAAACTAGAATAGGAACTAGAGTCTAGAACATCAAGAACAATGTCCATACACATGAACATGCAACAAGAATACCCAATGGAGGAAAAAGCACCAACCTCTCGACCATGTGGAACCCTAAGGTCCACCCCCCGTTCTAGGAGATAACACAAGGACCCACATCATACAAATAGTCAATAAGACAACATGCTAACATAAACAAGGGCTATACATGACTCCAACGCAACACTGCTAACACTACCCACATCACATACAACACTTGCTTTGCTTCGAAAGGCATTCACACAAAAGAAGGAGAAAACAAAACTAGGGAATGCTAGACTACAATAGGGAGGAGCGCCATCACATAGCTTGATATGGGTTATCCTGGTAGATCTTCCTAGGCCCCGACCCCCATCCTAGGTTATCCTGGTAGCCTCTACCAATCCTTGACCCTCATACAAAGTCATGTGTAATCAATGTACCTTTCATGAGGACAAGGCAGTTGATCTTGCCATTCTAGGCCTTCCATCACATCTCAAGCCTAAATGAGCACTTGAGCCATGAGTGAGGCATATCATTATCTTGATTAATGTGAAATCTACTCATCTGCCTAATTTATTTTAAGGTTATCACTGGATTAAGAAACTCTCCAATGGGTTATCCTAGACACCACTTTGGGTTCCGACCCCCATTAAGAGCCACTCCCCCTACTTGCAACTAGTAAACCCTACACAGAGAAAGGCATTGAGCATCTTGCACATTCATCACAATCACATGAATCCATACACAGTGCAAGGTATTGACCATCTTGCACACTTATCACAATCACAAGAATCTATACATAGTGCAAGGCATTGACCCTCTTACACACAACTCAAAACATTACCAAACCACTTCCAAGTGAAACAATCGTAAAAACCATACATACAAAAATACTCCCTCTTAGGTCTCTGGAAGCCAACCTTAACAATTTTACACAATGACACCCACTTTTAAACAATTACCAAAATCACCCTAATCCCACTAATCAAACACATTATTCAATAAAAGAAATCAAACAAACAATACATCCATGAAATGCTCCTGAAATAAGACATTATTTTGACATTTCACATTACTCATCAACTTAGCCACTAAATTCACTTAGTGGATCATTTACCACAATAATTCATAAATAACTAATTACATAGTGAATTTACATATCAGCTATTAAATAATTATGAAAGTAATCAACATTCATTATTTAACAAAAAGGAAATCTAATTTGCTTATTTAAACTAAAGCTAATCACAAATCCTTCAATTTAACTGATTATAAATAAATCAATTTTCCCTAATTAATTTCCAAATTTATTTATCTAACATAATCAATTAATTATAAAGGCAAAAATATTCCTTTACTTTAACCATAATATATATATATGAATATATATATATTATTAACAAAATGTAGTTTTCAACAGTATATCAATTATAATATGGAAAACATACATATATAAACATACATAGACATATATATACATATATATATATATACAAATATATACAAATATATATATATTTATATACATATACATAATCAATGTCGAACATAAGATATATTCATCAAACTTAGAGAATACCAAGTATGATGTATGTTCATCATGTTAAATATCCAATATATTGAGAGGGGGATGAATTAGTATAACCTTAAACTTATTGAACAAATACCATCCAATCAATCCAAAGCATGTGATAATTAAGATAAGCAGAATCATCAACATAACATGAAACAAAAAGCACAAGAGACACTAGGATTTTTACGTGGAAAACCCAGAATGGGAAAAACCATGGTGAGGATTAACTCACAATATAGTATAACCGGTTATAAGATATTACAAAGAGGTGGCTTACTACCAGGACTCACTAAACTGATAGAAGTACACCTCAAATGCAGATTCAATTCCTTTGTAATTCCATAAATTCGCATGCCAGCAAATCACACTTCGCTCTTTTTCACTTCCACACAATCTACCAACACTCACATATCTCTCACACACTCATTACTTCATATTTTCAAAACAACTTGTATATATATCCGATTTTCCATAAGTTAACAATCAGGTCAGATCTGAGAAAATACAAAACTTCAAAAATGATTCAACTGTGTGGAATGTTGGCATGGATTAGACAAACAAAATTAATGCATTACATCTTTATCCGCTTGATAGGTCAGCCAACAAAACCTAAAAACAAAAAATGTGAGCAAAAAAATGATACCACGATCACCTATATAGACGATTTCCTGTCCAAGCATGCTTTTACCAATCTCAGACTGCTTCCCAACAACTAAAGTAGTAGCTATTTATCAGAGAGGATACTGGAGCAAAATACTAGAGGATAATTCTATATTATTGGTTCAGAATACCAGATTAATGTGACTTAGAGTCTTGCAGTTGCAACTCATATATTATGATGACATCAATGACAACAAAAACTGATAGCAAGGGATATGATCTTCATTCTTCCAAAAATCTCCCCCTTTGTCATTGATGGCAACATGTTCCAAAAAGAATATACAAAACTGTACAGAATATACTCTATTTCTCATTCCTCTTCTCCCCCTTTGACATCAAGGACAAAAGTCGAACCAAACATGAAAGATATGTACACAGGGTTTAGAATGCAATCAAAAATTTTGAACTCCCCTTGAGGAGTTACCTCATGCAATGTAAAACAAAAAAAAAAAAAATTACTTAGGAGGAGGGAGCACTTTGTAGTTTCTGTAGAATGCCTTGCCAAGCCACTTTGTCATCCTCCTAACTCTTCTTAGCAAATTCTAGCAGTTTGTTCAAAGATTCCAAAGAAATAAAAAAAAATCCAGCTTCATCTAGAGAGTCTAGAGTTAAATTTATCTTGTCCAAATTCTCAGCATTAGCCAAGGCATTGGCTACCAGAGCATACTCCATTCTCACATTATCACCAAGCAAGCTGAATTTCTTGATTATCTCTTTCTTCTACTTCTGTAGCGTAAAGAAATTTTCTCTATGCACAGAAATAGCATTCCAGGTTGATCTATCTTTGTCCATTGATACATTGTAGGTGCTGGAGATAGTGGTCAACTGGGACTCAATGGAGTCCATGAGGTATTTTATACTTTGAGTGGCATCAGGCCACCTTATAAAATATGCAAACACAGTATTAGCTTCAGCTTTAGAAGCCTTCACAGCTTCAAGGCTTTTCTCTACATTTGTATGTACTGAGGCAAATTTGTCATGAAGGATCAACAATCTTTTCTCATTCAGCTTCTCTTCCACATCCTATGTTGTTTTCTCAATAAGTCCTAAGGAATGCTCCTTAAAGGAGTTCAATAGAAGCTTCAAGTTCTCAACCAAAGAGAGATGTGTCAATAGATGTATCTGGTGTAACATCTTGTGGGGAATTAATGGTGTCTTCAATCAGCTTAGTTCCTTTTTGATGCATCTCCAAGATTTCTCTTCTACCAGATACATGAAATACATTGTTCAATACCATTTTTTGCACATAAGAAATGTTGTTCAAATCTGCAAAACCTTGATTCATCAGAAGTTGTAGGAGTTTTGAAGGAATTACCGATTGAAATCTAATCTGGTTAGACAACCATATTTTCAAGACATCATCACTGGAGGAAGATTCTCTAGTGGACTTCTGTGATTCCATATCCTACTGAGCAATTTCTTCAATTCTTCTAGCAATGTTATCTGATTTCTCATTTTTGTTTTCTCCTTCTTCCTTTTCATTTTCTTCTTCCATTTCTTTTTCTGCATACTTTTCTTCCAATTTTTCTTCTTCTATCTTCTCTTCTTCAACTTTCTCTTCTTCTTTTTCTTCTTCTCTCTTATCCTCTTCTCCCTTATCTCTATCTACTTCTTCAGGGTGTATTGGAGGGGTAGCAACATTAACTTTTAGTTCAACACTTTCTTCAATTTTTGGATTCTCATTTATAGCATTATCTCCTGTAGAACATTTGTACTACCTGATTCTGGAGGGACAATGGTGTCATTCACTTCCAGAGGTATATTATCATTAGCAACACCAGAAGGAGGTTCTTCAACAACTTTTGTAGATGATTTTTTTCTGGGTTTAGATGTCGAACCGGATGCACCAAACATGCCATACCTTTCTGTAGTATCTTTGACAATTCTTTTTGTTTCCTTTTTTTTTTTTTCTTTCTTATCTTTTGTCATTAGGGCATTAACCCTTCTTTTCTCCCTAAACTTTTTAGCACAGATCTTCTTGAAAGATTCTAAATTACCTAGAGACAAAGAGGATGCAATCTCTTTATAAGCTTTATTTCTTATTCTGTCTTCTAGCTCAACTACCTCTACTCTTCTTTTCATTAGCAGTTCCCACAAATTTTCAGGAACATCACACCTAATGTTATCCCATTTTGCTTCCAAAATAATAACATATTTGATGATGGCTAGAATTATTATTTCTTAATCATCTTCTCCTACTAAATTATACACATCCACCATGGACTTCACCATATTATCTTGATTCATCCTATTATTTACCAAAACATCAAGCTTAAGAGGGGAACTGGGTCTCACCGGGGAGGCCTTTTGTACTTCCTGGTCCAAAGAAACTTCATTTGCAACTTTGGCCTTCTTTGCATCTTTAACATCCTATTCATCAGTATCTTCAGAGGAAGACACATAAATAAATTTCCTCGACCCAACATTGGTTTCTTGTGATGCACCAAAGGAGACACTCACCCCTCTCTTTCTTGTCAATTTTGCAACAGGGTCTTCTTCCTCTTCCTCTTGATCATCAGTAACACTCATGTTCTTCTCCCTTGTAGCCTTTTCTTTTCTTCATTTGATAGGGGTCACCAAAGGAAATTTTTTTCTCTTTCCAAATCTAGTAGTAGGTCTAGAAGGGGCCGAGACTTTTCCTTTATCAGTAGTGTTGGGTACAAACTTGATTATAGCGGGTCTGATGGGATTCTATTTCTCAAAATGTTTGTCCAAATTGGGCATGGCTAGTTACTTTTACAAGACTAGTGGGCTGATAGTTTGGGTTTAGGTTTTTTTGATCTCTCATGAAATATTATCCGTATTCTTTAGAAACCCTTATTGTTATATTTCATTGTTGACTTACTATTGAGGGTTACCAATCACTTAACTTGTTTGATTGAGCCTTTCCTTCGTGCTCTTACCAACCCCTTTTACCCAACCTATCAGTCTCTTTTTGCCACCTAGGCTTAAATGTTTATATTGCCGAGGGTTTTACCGGTTGGTCCCACTTGAATATTCTATTTGTTTTATGTTGTCTGGCTAACCATCCGATCATGGATTTCGATCTGGACCATTTCTCACAAACCTCACAGGTTTTCCTGCTGATGTCACTAAAGTAGTGCGAGGTCTACGAGATGCCGCCATCTAGCATATATGTAGGAGTGGGGTCTTCTTCCAAGGCACCATCGGTGACAGGTGGGGTGTCATTTCGCCAGTGAAATTTTAGTGACAGGGATTAATAATCACCATCCCTTGCATCCCTCGCACAAGCAAAGTAAATGTTCCTAATGTACTGTGAGGTTTACGAAAAGGCGACACATGGCCTAGCTCTTGAAGCAATAGGGCTAGGTGGGGCCTACTGTCCGATTGTGACCTCCTGTTTTCATGGGCTATGATTGGTTGTGTTCTTTCCCAAGCAGTGATGTGGATTTTCAATGATCACTGACTCAATATGAGTCATCCAACTTGCCAGGTCCATTCTACATCGATGGTGAAATTTCAAAGAAGTTACTAATCATTCGTGTAATGAATTTTTACGCTCTGAAACTTATTTCATTAATGCCGTGAGTTTTTCAGAGGATTTTCTCTTGATCTCCTTGCATGCGAGCGGTAACCTTCTGATAAAAATAATGATGCACTGTATGCCTAAAATAAATTTGTGATGGAACTATCAGCCACTAATCATTCGCATACCCATGCGAACATTTGGGAAATTAATATTCCCTACACTTGATTTTCTATAAGTAATGCCTGAATTGCTCTATATTATTATTGCAATTTTTGAGTTGGCAGGTGGTGGATTTGTTTCTAGTCCCTAAGTTACATATCCTCAATGGATAAGTCTGAGCCATGCCGAAGTGCAAGGATAGGTGTAGGGAGTTCGTGGAAATTAAAGGAACAGTGTCCTCCAGACGTTCCTGAACTAAGTGCCCAGGGTATAGGTAGGAGGTCAGGGCACTATAATTCAACTGTTGTTCTTTCTTCAAGTTTTGGAAGTGATGGTTCTAAGACTGACTCAGGTTAAACTATTATCTTACGACCTTGACTAAGCTCATGGGTGTAAACAAAGAGGTCCTTGCAGTTGTACCAATAACTGCAGTGGCACTGTGTCAGGTTGCTGAAGTTCATACTGATGTAGATGAAAATAAGAAGGTGGTTCTGCCTCTAACTGAGGCGAGAACCAGAAGTGGTTGCCTATACCGGGGTCTTGTGTCAACCAAATGATTTATGGTGTTGGGTGTGTTGCTCGTGGCTGGTGATTTCTTCCTAGTGCTTCATCTTGTGGATGTGGACGGGTGCGTGTGTGGCATGCTCTTTTTGTTTCTTCTCCGATTGGTTACTGTGTAACCATTTTTTGATTCCTCAGATCATACACAATATTTTCTAATGATGAGGAATGTGAATTTGAATTTCATGTGGAAATTAAATTCATTTTGAAATTAACAAATGGATCCCGATGCTTGTTGCTCTCCTATTCTATAAAGGAGATTTCATGGCTCATTGTTAAGGGTTAGAGATTTTTGTATCTTGTGGCTTAGAGTATGTATAGTTAGTTTTTACTATAGGATTTTGAAGATATTATTTAGGAAATCATTCTAGGTTGGGAATAGTATGAAATAATTATGCTCTACTTTTGTAATTACTGATATTGAAACAAATCTAAAAATTAAGACAGTTTTCTCTCCTGTGTATGTGTCATGGATTATGAATGAATTTATCAAGGGCTTGTTCATTTAATTTCAATGGTGTATTTGAAAGTGTAACTTGTTCTCTTGCTTTAACTTAATGAGTCAATCAAATGCTTGAAAATGAATTGCATGTTTATGATCATATACTTAGGATTTACTAAGGAGTATTGTTTTGATATACTGAAAGATCTCATGGTTGCAAAGCATTATGTTGATAAGTACATATTATCTAAATTATGCTTTATATGACTCCTACCCAATGGATGAGGCACTAGATAGTGTTTGTAAGATTCTTTTAAGTGCAGGACTGTGGCTCTAAGTGTGGTGATTCAATATCTGAACATTTTAACAAACATCAAATGCTCTCTTTGGAGATATAAATCTTATGATAATCTCCAATCTCATTGCATTAAGATAATTGTTATTATTATTTGGTTTGCCAATACCAAAATAATTACTATCTCATTGTGCGTGTAGGGACTGTAATCTGTAAGAAGAAGTGTTCTTGAGGCATGAAACATTCATATGAACACACTTAGGTCTACCCAACTTGGTTTCACAGAGCCAAAAGTTTAGGAGATCTCAGTTTAGGACTAAATCTTGTTAGTTGGGCATTAACTTTGTGAATTCTTGAATATAGAGGTTGGCAACCTCTTAGAGAATTACGAAGCCTTAATGGGAAAATTAAAACACCAACAGGTCCAAAAGTAGGAATGGAAGGGGGGTCCTACCCAATCTCCTCACACTAGGTAGTTCTATAGACTTCTGACCTTGAGAAGCTTTTCCTCGAGCTATTTAATCAGCTGTGAAACATTTCTTCAGCATTTCCACCACATTTTTTTGACTTTTAGCTTTGTTGTGATCTAAGCGGACATCCATCTATTTCTCTGCATAAGTCCCAATCCGAGGTTCATTCAGATCCTTCAGAATCTTCAACAAGAGTTGCACATAACCTTCAACATCATCTTCTAGAATTTCATAACCCGGAGGATGAATCCAGATGGTCTGGGGCTCAACTGCTTCTATCATACACTCATTAGAAGATACATGAAATACAATCTCATTTTTGTATTTTTCAACAATCTTCCTTGGAATCCTATCTCTCTCATTCATATTCTTCTTAAAAATAGAGAATAAGTTCATAAAGGCATCTTCCACATTGTTCACATCACCCAAATTACTTATGTGCTCAAAAATTTGATGTGCAATAGGTCGGGATGGATCCCAATACATAGTTCCAGATTTTCTTGAAAGTGTCTGCAAAAAATAAAATAACAAACACACAATCAAAGAACCATATTGAAAGGATATTTATTCTCCCGTGACATTCTCAAGTTCTCAAGTAGCTATTGCCTAAAGAGCTCACATAGATCATATTTCACACCATTTACAAACATATCATAACTAATATAGATAGCTATGGTAGACACAAAATTTTCTTTGTTGGTGAAGTACATTTTGTGTCCAATCATGATAGATGCATACATTATGGATGGATTTGTGATAGGCTTTGTATCAAGAGCCCTTTTGTCATAAGTTGCACTGGTAAGACTTGTTACCATATCATTCTTCACAACTTCAACATAGGTATAGGTTCGGTGTCACATAGTCTAGTGACAGCCCTAATTACTTCCTTGATTATCAAATGCATCTCTTGGGTCCACAAAAATTGATCATGCATTTTGCTTAGGACTGATTTTACATAAGGATCATTCACTAAAGAACTGAAATTCAGGAAATTGTTCGAACGATCCAAATTCATTGTCACAAGATTCATGAATTCAGGCTTTACCAAGAAATCATCATCAGTTTGATCATTCATCAACATATCAATCAATTTGATATGATTGAATTCTTTAGACTTAACCCTAATATACATCCTTGTATCTTCTATTGGCATGACGCCATGGGGAACATAAGAAAAAGTGCCCACAGGGTCATCCTTAAATACCTTCATCAAGTATTTTCTATATGAGGGTCTAGGTCTTTCTGTTACATTTATGACTACATGAGTTGCCATTTTCCATATTTCAAGCTCTTAAATAGATTCAAGAAATATTTTTCACAAGCTCGCAATAACATAGAATTGAGAAATACATTGTTCTTTGTAGTTCACCAAAACTATGGTTTGCACTAGTCACACTTCAATTCACTCTAAATTGCTCTAAATCACTCTTCGCCTTCTTCGAATACACAAGTGATCGAAATTTCTTCATAATTTTTCTTTATACACAAATATGATGTCGTAATTCAAATTTAATTCACTTGGAATTTGAAAAGCTGACAAACCTTTCATTCACACTGAAAAAACCTAATATGATCTACAAGTGAGCATACACGTATCTTTTCTTCCAGTTTATTTTTCAAAACCTCTTCCTATTCAATCTTCACAACATGACTTCTTTCCAAGGATTGACACACCCGAAAAATAGGGGGTTCAAATGATTTTCTGCTAAAGCTCCCCCTAAGACCATGCTAGGTCTAGTTCCTAAAGGAATTATCTATTAGCATATGGCCGGAGAGATCATTAGCACATGGCTTGTAAGTGTTGTCATTGATGGCAACCCATGCAACCTATCCGGTTTGTAGTATAGTTTTTGTTTCTGGCAGAATAGGGTAAAGAACAGACATCCAATTACAGGCATTAGACATCCTTACAGGACAGATATTTCGAGTTGAGGATCTCTAAGGAAAGTCTGTTGATGTTTGTAATACCTTGGTGAATGATTTTTTTGGTGTGAACTATCTGGTACATGGTTTAGAAGATCCAGTAAATTAATTTGTTGATTATCTGTGCTAAAAGGCCAACCTAAAAAATATAGTATTCGCAGATGTATAAGATGTAATTAATTAAAAGTCATTGTGCTCGATTAAGCTTTATTTGGGTCCTCTCTTTGTCTTAACCAACTTTGGAGGATGCACATAATGTTTTAGTGGTGGATCTGATCAATAAAGTGAAAGCAACCTAATATTTTATGAAGCCGACTGATGGATGGATAAATCCTTGATCACAAATATATATAAGTTTGGTTTTGTCATTTAGAGAGTGAACATGGATATGTATGTGTGTATGAAATGCGAATATTTATTACATCATTGTGTAGTGCGAAAATCAGCTAGGAAGTAGTGATAATTTGTTTCTAAGTGGTGCAAAGAGTAGGAAGGAGTAGAGCAGAGTAGAGCGAAGTGAAAAATTGGAAAGAAGATCCAGAATCAAGTTTATGAGCCTCACCAAAACTATAATCTGGCATAGATAGATGCTATTATCTTAGTTCGCCCTTCAGATGGTTTTAATCTAAAATTTGTAAGGTACTGAGCCTTCCCCTGAGCAGTGAGCTCTAGGCAGTGTGCCTAAATGCAAGTGCATTCCCTTTTGTAAACAATTATATATTGAGTACTCAAAATTGTGGATTAGCCTCCACTGTGGTTTTTCCCGTAATAGGGTTTCCACTCAAAAATTTTTGTTATGGTGTTATGAATGTTTTCCTTGAATGTCAAAATATTTTCTTTAATGATATGACATAATGGTTTAAGTTTCAGATTAATGAAAGTTTAAGATTTGTTGAACACTGATTCACCCCCCCTCTCAGTGTTCCCTTGAGTCCAACAATTGGTATTAGAGCACAGTTCCTCTAAAGAATTTTTGTAGCTTGAGGTGGATCTTAGAATGTGATGGACTCTGGTAGTCTTCAGCAGCAACTTTTGGTACCACTTGATGACCTTGATCAGTCTAAAGCAGAAGTTCAAGAATTGAAAGCAAACTTGAAGGATGTTGAGAAATTCATTCAGTTGTTGAAGGATCAGATAGTGAAATCTAGGGTGAAAAGGAAAGATCTCTAAGATTAGATTAAGGAGAAAGAAAGTGAAAATATAGATGACACTCACTTGAATCAAGCCTTGAAGGAAATAACTGAAGAATGTGAAAATATTGCTATAGATAATACAAACCTAAAACATGAGATGGAATCTATGACGATGAAGATGACTAAAGAGATTGAAGATAAAATGAAAAATGAAGAAAATCTTGCTGAGTCCCTAAAAGAGAAATCTGATGAATGCAATAGGATGAAAGGGTAATTCACTCAGCTAGAAGGTAACTACAAAGAACCATAAACAATGAAGAAGAACTTGGTAAGCAAATTGTTACTCTTAGGAATGAACTTGTCATTGCAAATGAATACAAAGAAAAGTTTAAGATCAGTTCAGTAAAACTAGATGAGTTGAATCAAGGACAGAAGAGTGGAAATGATAAGAGAGGTCTTGGATATGAAAAGGGAGAAAATTCTGGATCAAGACAGAAGAATTTTAGACAGAGAAATTAGATGAACAAAACTAGAAAGTATCCAGTAAGAAGACCTAATGCACAAAAGTTTAATGGATATTATTTTTCCTATAATAAGCTTGGTCATATGATTTCTTAGTGTAGAAGCAATATGAATTCAAGAGTTTCATCATTCTCTCATCAGTATTTCAATTGTAAAAATTTTGGTCATAAATCAATTGAATGCAAAAATGTGTCAAGTTACTCTATTGATAGAAGAAGTATTGAATGCTATAAATGTGGGAAACTTGGAAATGTTACTACACAATGCAGATCTAGAAGAAATGAATGGAATGAATGGTATGGAAAAAGAACTACCATGTGTTACAACTGCAACAAGCATGGTCACATTGCAAGATTCTACAAAAGCAGAAACATTGATAAAAGAGGTTCGGTAGATAGAGAGAGAAATATGCAAAAAGATGTCAAAGAAAAGGGAAAAATGATTGTGGATTAAATGATTGATTAGATCAAGAGGACATAGGTAAAGAAAAGTGACTCTGATGCTGAAAATGGCTCCATACCGAAACTTTCCTCCAGTAACTCTTTCAGTAATTGATCTTAGACCACTGGCCTAGGGGGATTATTTCAAGAAAATCTTTCCTCCCCTATCTATGGATGGCACCAGAATGAAGAAAATAGTTGAGAAAGTGTATTTGTGGTGTACAAAAGTTTGATAACTTTAGCAAAAGGAATTCAGTCAATTCATAGGTCCACAGAATATTTTTCCGTCATTGGTTGAGTAAATAGAGTCTTTGAAAAGCCTAGGGAAAATGCATTTATTCTGCATGTGTGAGCTATAAAATTCAAGTTGAAGTCATCATTTGTCACTTTGCATCAAAGAAGAAAAGAAGGAGAGCACTCGACAGATAGATTATGAAGCAATAAAATTGGCTCATCGGCAAATTTTGAGATCTATCAGCTATTTCAAATTATTCTCAAAATCTTCATACGAAGGTGTGTGGTTGTAAACCCTAAAAGTGTAAAGAAAATGGAACAAATCAAAGGTTCGATCACTCTAGATGAATATAATAGTACAAAGATCAAATCTATGAGGAATTTATTACTGTCGAATGAATTAAAGCAATTAAACGAAGCAAAACAGGGGAATTTGGATTTATGGAATGAGTTTCTATACTTTGAGGATGCAGAATTTGTGAAATTAACATTGAATAGATTACATGATGATGTTTTAACTTTGGATAAGCGTTATATCATTCCAAAAGAGGCAGTTGGGAATTTAACTGGATTCTATAAAGTCAGAGATGTTCCCAAGAAAAAGTCTATCCAAAACAAGAAATTTGAAACCCTAACTAGTGTAATCGGAGATCAGAGAGCTCTAATGATCACAAAAATCAAGAATCTCCTCACTAAGTACATTGCACATGGAATAACATACAATATTATCTACAGAAATCAAGAAGGAGCCACATCGGCTGGCGCAGTCTATATTGCTCACAAAATGATAATTAAAGGCAAGGACTTTGACCTATGCGGATTGTTAAAAGATCTGTTCATGGAGAATGTGAAACTAACTAAGGAATTAGGTTACCCATTCAGGTTTGGTACCTTGATTACATGCTTAGTAGTGTATTTTCTGAATTTCTTGCCGAAAGTTGAAAATGTGGTATGGAAATCAAATGAACCAGTATGCAAACAAATATACTCTTACTCTAAGAGCTTAGCTAATTGGGATTTGGAATTTGAAAATTTAATTAAGAATGTGCTTGAAAAATGTGGTGTGGTTAATATTTCCCCTCCGATAAAATTAATTGAAGTTGGTTCCTCTTTCAGTAGCATTGATAAAGGACATAAAAGAGGAAAAGAAATTACTGAGTACTGCCTTCCGAAAAGCACAGTTCCTAGAACTGAGGGAAAAGGAAAAGAAAAATAAATTGTGGACATTTCGAAACAAAGAATCTAATGAAGATACTGAGAACCCACTGCAAAATGAATTTGATACAGAAAAGGGTAGTGACAAAGAAGAATAAGATCTATCAAAAGAAAGGTTACAACAAATTTTTCAAGGAGAAGGTGGAATGCAGAAGATAGCTAAGTTATGGTCTACTAGGCCATCTTATGATCAAGACATGATTTTGAGTGTGTTGAATGCTCATATTGAGCAATGCAAGATTAAATTGGAGAGCTTGAATAATATTCCACCAGATTAAATGATTGAATGTAGCAAAGAAACCTTGAATTCTGAAGAAAAGGAAGTCAGTGAAGTTATCTCTCATCTAAAGGATCAATTCAGATTATCTCTTTGTAAATTGAAGAAAAAGATGAGTGAGTTAAGGCAATGCATAAACTCAGCCACAAGCATCTACAGCTACTACATCCGTTGGCCCCATGCAGTCAACAATTATACTAAAAAGATGAATCAAATTGAAACAGAGTTGAATAACATTGGAAAAAGTTTCGACATATCTTAGGATTTGGATGGCACTATCAGGAAAAGAATCAAGGAGCTTCAGATAGAGCACACAAAAATACAACTTTCCAAGAATTCTCTTATGGATACCTTCTAGAAGGTAAATGATCTAGTTGAATGCAAGTTAGAGCAAATGGTGGACATATTGAGGAATGGTGAGAAATTTGAAGGAGTAATTACAATTCCTGAATCTATGATTGAAATTGTGAACAAGACTTCCAAGAATAATAGCTTGATCATTATCATTGGAATTACAGTAGATGGTTAGAAGAAATTTCTTTCGGATATGATGAAACGCCATAAGATAATCTTCTAAAAGATAGCAAGTAAATTTTTTTCAAGTTCTTGAAGGAGGAGAACTATCGGCATATATGTGTTGAATTTTTGAAGCCTTGAGGATTTTGAACACATGTTTTGTCACTTTTTGTCTTTTTGGCATACGACATCCATGCTTTGTCATTGATATCAAAGGGGGAGAGAATGAAATAAAAAATTCCCCCAAGGGGGAGAAAATGTAGGTGAAATGCCCTATAAATCTCAAGGGGAGAAAATGCACCAAAAGTTTTCGCAGTGTACCTATAATGATTCTGACACTTAGTCATTTTTCACTAAGTGTTGCCATCAATGCCAAAGGGGGAGATTGTTGGCATATGGCTAGAGAGATCATTAGCACATGGCTTGTAAGTGTTGTCATTAATGGCAACCCATGCAACCTATCTGATTTGTAGTATAGTTTTTTGTTTCTGGAAGAAAAAGGTAAAGAACAAAGCATCCGGTTACATGCATTATACATCCTTACCAAATAGATATTTCAAGTTGAGGATCTCTAAGGAAAGTCTGTTGATTTTTTTAATACCTTGGTGAATGATTTTTTTTGTGTGCACTCACTGGTACGTGGTCTAGAAGATCTGGTAAATTAATTTGTTAATTATTTGTGTTAAAAGGCCGACTTGATAAATATAGTATTCGCAGACATATAAGATATAATTAATTAAAAGTCATCATGCTCAATTAAGTTTTATTTGGGTCCTCTCTTTGTCTTAACTGACTTTGGAGGATGTGTATAATGTTTTAGTGGTGGATCTGACCAACAAAGTGAAAGCAACCTAATATTTTATGAAGCCGACTGATGGATGGATAAATCCTTGACCGTGGATATATATATAAGTCTGGTTTTGTCATTTAGAGAGCAAACATGAATATGTATGTGTGTAGGAAATGAGAATATGTATTACATAATTATGTAGTGTGAAAAGTAGCTGGGAAATAGTGCGAATTTTTTTCTAAGTGGTGCGAAGAGTAGTAAGGAGCAGAGCAGAGTAGAGCTAAGTGTAGAATTGGAAAGCAGATCCAGAATTGAGTTTATGAGCCTCACCAGAACTGCAATCTAGCATAGATAGATGTTATTATCTCAGTTCACCCTTCAGATGGTTTTAATCTAAATTTTGTAAGGCAGTGAGCCTTCCCTTGTGTAGTGAGTTCTAGGAAGTGTGTCTGAATGCAAGTGCATTCCCTTTTGTAAAAAAATATATTTTGAGTAATCAAAACTGTGGATTAACCTCCACCGTGGTTTTTCCCCTAACAGGGTTTCCACACAAAAATCTATGTGTTATGGTGTTATGAATGTTTCCTTTGCATTTTTGCATCTTTTCTTTAATGATATGATAGAATGGTTTAAGTTTCAGATTAATTAAAGTTTAAGATTTGTTGAATACTGATTCACCCCCCCTCTTAGTGTTCCCTTGAGTCCAACATTATCTGCACCACTAGAGGTCACAAATGCATCATAAGATTCTGATTCCTCTTTCTTTTTCCATATCTTACTCATTTCTTGCTTAACTTCTTCTTTGTCAAACTTCTTCTCAGGTTCATTCTTCTTTTTCAGAGCAGGTTGTTTTCCCCTTTTGCTTCTACATACCTTTGAAATATGTCCTGGTTTTTTGCAATTATAATAGAAAACATTTCTTTGACCTGATTGACTTCCATTAAGCCTTGTTCTGCATTGATTCACTTTGTGCCCATACATATTGCATGTATAACAATAGCTAGCAATGGATTTATTTAATTTACCTCCATTAAACTTGTTCACCATTTGAGTTTTGCATTCACTAGTCTTATGTCCAAACTTATTAGAGGCATAGTATTGTTTGGGGAAAGAACTAGAGAACTAATTCATCCTACTTTTGCATTCAGTTGCCTTAGGCCCAAATTTGTTGCAAGAAAAACAAGTGCCATTGAAAGATGAGTATGTTTGTGCATTTGGTTGTCTGATAGGTGGTTTCCTTCTAGAATTTATTTTCTGCTTTCCTTTGTCATTTACAACTTTTGAACTTTCACCTGTTTCTAATCCCAATCCACATTTATCTTTAGAGGATTTATGTTCTACAATCAATTCATCAAGCCTAGTAGAACTTGATTTGAAAATATCCTCACAAAATTTTGCCTTTTCTATTTCTTCTCTCAGATTCACTACTTCTTGTTCAATTCTAGAACATTCATCAGACTTTTCCTTCATTTTTGCATTCAAGCATTCTTTAGTCCTCTTATTTTCTTCCACTTGCAACTTCAGTCTGGTAATTCCTTCATTTGCTTATTTTAATTCATCACTCACTTCTCTATGTGTCTCTTTGAATTTCCTTAGTTGTTCCTTCAAATTTCAAACACATTCATTCGCTTCATCAAGATTCTCTTTCAAATATTTATTCTCACTTTCAGCTTTATCAAGACCATCCAGGGTAGTTTGGAGCTCTGTTTTATCAACCATTTGTTCAATCACCAAGATCTCCCTCATGCTATTAGACTTCTCTAAAGGAACCAAGCTTTGATACCAATTATTAAATATCCAATATACTTAGAGGGGGGGTGAATAAGTATATCCTTAAAATTATTGAACACATACCATCTAATCAATCCAAAGCATATGATATTAATTAAGATAAGAAGAATCATCAACATAACATGAAACACAGAGCACAAGAGACACCAAGATTTTTACATGGAAAACCCAGAATGGGAAAAAACACGGTGAGGATTAACTCACAATATAGTATAACTGGTTATAAGATATTACCAAGAGGTGGCTTACTGCGAGGACTCACTGTCCAAAATGGGAGGTTGACTACCTACAAAAATGAAGTAATAGAATGGATAACTACCAAAATTGAACTGATAGGAGTACAACTCAAGTGCAGATTCAATTCCTTTGTAATTCCAAAAATTCACATGCCAGCAAATCACACTTCGCTCTTTTTCACTTCCACATAATCTACCAACACTCGCATATCTCTCACACACTCATTACTTCATATCTTCAAAACAACTTGTATATATATCCGATTGTCCATAAGTTAACAATCAAGTCAGCTCCAAGAAAATACAAAACTTCTTCAAAAATGATTCAACCATGTGGCATGTTGGCATGGATTACACAAACAAAATTAATCCATTACATCTTTATCCGCTTGATAGGTCAGCCAACAAAAGACCTAACAACAAAAAATGTGAGCAACAAAATGATACCAGGATCACCACAATCACCTATATACACAATTTCCTATCCAAGCATTCTTTTACCAATATCAGACTGCTTCCCAACAACTGAAGTAGTAGCTATTTACCGGAGAGATACAGGAGAAAAATACCAGAGGATAATTCTATATTACCAGTTCAGAATACCAAATTAATGTGACAGAGAGTCTTGCAGTTGCAACTCATATATTATGATGACATCAATGACAACAAAAAATGATAGCAAGGGATATGATCTTCTTCATTCTTCCAACACATGGAATATAAAACATAAAGTATATTAATCGAATTCCAAACATAATGTATTTTCATCGAATACCAAACATAGAGTATCAAATGTAAATGCAGGATATGAATTCACATTAAGTAGTATCCCATGAATATGTAACCTAAACCCTAATGCGATGCTATGGTGGTAAGTATACAACCTGATCTAGGGTACACAGCTCCTCATGGTGCGACTAGGAGAGTACAATGGGGCAACAATGATGTTGCAAGGTGTTGGAGGTGGGCGGGTATCTAATCGAAGGGTCTCCAAGAGATCTGACCATGGAACGAAGTGAATGTAGGGAACTGGAAAGGCATTAGTGAAAAGGCTTAAGAAACTATCAAGAAAATGCAAATAGTCGGTGTTAAGACCGATTCCTCTATATGGGACTGTCGCATGTGTGTATAACATATTTCATTGTTTAAAATGTCTTGAAAGACATGAAAGCAAGGATCGGTAGTAGGATGCACACAAATTGGATTTGTTGTTTTAAATTTCTCTTGAAGACAAGTATGCAAGAATCCATAATAAAGAGATAGGACCAAAATTTTTAACAGAATGCCTCAAGAAGGCATCAATTTGAGGAATACAAAGGTTGGAGGACATGCACAAAATGATTCACTAATAGGGCTTTAGAAACCTTTGAAAAAATGTATTTAATAATTTTTTCAATTTGGGAATGAATAAACAAACAAATGTTTTCATTTCTAGGTAACATTAAACATTCAAGCATTCATTTCAGAAAATAGAGATAGGATTCAGAAAAATAATGTAACCAAAGGATTTAATTCCAACCTGGATCCAATCGCTTGGCAGGGCTGGAGATTCGATGTCGAGCTCCAAATTCCCAAATTGCAGCTCCAATCTCTCCAAATCCCCAATTAATTTTTTCAGAATCCCAATTCCCCACAAAATCAACAGTATTTGAAATTTTTGCAAACAAATTAAGTTCCCTTCAGCCAAACAAAATAAAAAATCTCCTAGTAGAAAAATATTTACAGGAAGAGGGAGACTATTCATTTCCTCAAAAAACCAACCAACCTTTTTCACAATTAAAAATTAACTTTAGATTTATTAAATTAGTCTTTCCTTCATACCACAATTAATTTTTAATTAGTTAAAAGCCTTTTATTTATCATATTATTTTTTATTATTCACTAAGATTATTTATGTATTTATTTTTATATTTTTTTATCAAGACATACTCCAATTTATTTACATTTAATAATTAACTTTATAACTCAGCTTTATAATATCTTATTTATTTACCTCATCATTATTATTACATTATACTTTATTTTATCATAAACTATGATTATATATAAGCATTTATATTTACTTATCGAAAGTACCTTTTTAACTTAATAATTTTATTTTAATGTGACAATTAATCAAAAGCATTTATCAAACAATTCTTGACCACTATCGAGGGTTGGAAAGCAAGACCACAAACAACACTGACAAGGTGCAAAACTAGATTTTCATCCTCTTCAAGGATGATGACTAGGTTAGGGGACCAAGTGCTATCTTCGATCAACTAATCCATTGGGTTTTGAGGCATGCTCAGACTTGCCAATTCAAGTGGAGTCGATGCCTAGTACTTGCAACCTACAACACACAAAATGGTCGTGCATATACATATACATATAATTAGGCACACCATGAAAGAAAATCTCAGCGTCACAAGGTACTCACAAGTGAGTGATGTGACACTGTCCCCTTCACCCAAACACATCAATAATACATCACCAAATAATTGCATCAACTCATATAACAATCATGGTAAGATCAGTCACAAGATAATCACACAATAGTCATGATAAAATAATCACATAGTGCTCATGATCAAATAAAACCATATGCTAATCATATCATGTGCATACAACTCAAATAATAAAAATGTCATCACAAACATCATCATAGCAATAATTCTGACATCAAACAATGTACCATAATGTCTCATCCCAAAACAAATCAACTGTGAGTCTCTTAGAGAATAGTATGCAGATACTCATAGGGTTGATTGTCAATTTTTGGTTGGAGACCGGGTGTTCTTGTTGGTGCATCCTTGGAAAAGTTTGATCTACTATGGAAAATGATCTAAGCTTGCACCACATTTTATTGGGCCATTCAAGGTTTTGGAGAGGATTGGACCTATTGCATACCATCTTGCTTTGTCAACCAGTCTATCACACATCCACGATGTATTTCATGTTTCTATTTGCAGGCCATATTATCTAGATATTTCTCATGTTCTTGACTGGAATTCTTTACAGGTAGAGGACGATTAGCTAGCTTTGGAGCATGTGGGCATTCTGCAGGACAGAAGACTCTCCCTCAAGGGTCAAGATGTTGAGTAGGTGAGGGTCCAGTGGGATCCTAATCACGAGTCTTCAGCCACTTGGGAATGCGAGAGTTGTACCCTTTCTTGTTTGTGGGCTTCCAAGAGTAAGCTTGATTCTAGGGAGGAGGATGTAGTTCCCCTCATACTATTCTATGATAGAATGTCAGTTGATTTGTTATGGGATGAGATATTATGGTACATTGTTTGATGTTGGACTTATTTCTATGATTATGTTTGTCATGACATTTCTGTTATTTGAGTTTTATGCACATGATATGATTATTATATGGTTTTATTTGATCATGAGCAATATGTGATTATTTTATCATGACTATTGTGTGATTATCTTTTGATTGATCTTATCTTGATTGTTATATGAGTTGATGTGATTATTTGGTGATGTCTTATTGATGTGTTTGGGTGAAGGGGACAGTGTTGCATCACTCACTTGTGAGTACCCTATGATGCTACGATTCCTTTTCACGGTGTGCCTGATTATATGTATATGTATATGCACGACCATTTTGTGTGTTGCAAGTTGCAAGTACTAGGTATCGATTCCACCTAAATTAGAAGGTCTAAACGTGCCTCGAAATCCAATGGAATAGTTGATCAAAGATAGCACTTGGTCCCCTAACCTAGCCATCATCCTTGAAGAGGATGAGTATCTAGTTTTGCACCCTGTCAGTGTTGTCAGTATGATTGGTATGGTCAATTAGTGTTGTTTGTGGTCTTGCTTTCCAACCCTAGATAGTGGCCAAGTATTGTTTTGAATTTGGTTTATTTAATTTAAAATTGTTTGATAAATGCTTTTGATTAATTGTCGCATTAAAATAAAATTATTATGTTAAAAAGGTACTTTCAATAAGTAAATATAAATGCTTATATATAATCATAGTTTATGATAAAATAAAATTTAACGTAAGCTAAAGTTAATAAATGATAATGATGAGGTAGATAAATAAGATATTATAAATTTGAGTTATAAAGTTAATTATTAAATGTAAATAAATTGGATTATGTCTTGATAAATAAATATAAAAGTCAATACATGAATAACCTTAGTGAATAATAAAAAATAATATGATAAATAAAATGCTTTTAATTAATTAAAAATTAATTATGGTATGAAGGAAATATTAATTTAATAAGTCAAAAGTTAAGTTTTAATTGTGAAAAAGGTTGGTTAGTTTTTCGGGGAAACGAACAGTCTCCCTCTTCCTGTAAATATTTTCTACTTGGAGATTTTTTATTCTGTTTGGCTAAAGGGAGTAATTTGTCTACAAAAATTTCAAATACTGTTGATTTTGTGAGGAATTGGGATTCTAAAAAAATTGATTAGGGATTTGGAGAGATTGGAGCTGTGTGTTGGGAATTTAGAGCTCGACATCAAATCTCTAGCCCTGCCAAGCAATTAGATCCAGGTTGGAATTAAATCCTTTGGTTACATTATTTTTCTGAATCATATCTCTATTTTCTGAAATGAATGCTTGAATGTTTAATGTTGCCTAGAAATGAAAATATTTGTTTGTTTATTCATTCCCAAATTGAAATAATTATTAAATGATTTTTTTTTAAGGTTTCTAAAGCCCTTTTAGTGAATCATTTTATGCATATCCTGCAACCTTTGTATTCCTCAAATTGACGCCTCCTTGGGGCATTCTGTTAAAAATTTGGGTGCTATCTCTTTATTGTCGATTCTTGCATACTTTTCTTCAAAAGAAATTTAAAACAACAAATCCAGTTTGTGTGCATCCTACTGCTAATACGTTCTTTCATGACTGTCAGGGCATTTTAAACAACAAAATTTGTTATACACACATGTGCCAGTCCCATACAGAGGAATTGGGCTTAACACTGACTATTTTCATTTTCTTGAAAGTTTCTTAAGCCTTTTCACTAATGCCTTGCAAGCACCCTACATTCACTTCATTCCATGCTCGGATCTCTTGGAGACCCTTTGATCAAATACCCATGTGCCTCTCCACCTTCCAACATCATCGTTGCCCCATCGTACTCTCTCAATGGCTCCATGATGAGCCGCATACCATAGATCAGGCTACGGACCTACAACCATAGCATTGCATTAGGGTTTAGTTTACATTTTAATGGGATACTGCTTAATGCGAATTCATATCCTGTGTTTACATTTGATACTCTATGTTTTGTATTCGATGGAAATACATTGTGTTTGGAATTCGATTAATATGCTTTATGTTTGATATTCGATGAACATGCTTGATGCTTGGTATTCTCTATGTTTGATGAATATATCTTGTGTTCGGCATTTGATTATGCATATGCATATAAATATATATATATATATATATGTAAATATATATATATATATATATGTAAATATATATATATATATATATATATTTATATATGTATGTTTTCCATACTATAATTGATATATTGTTGAAAACTCCTTTATGTTAATTATATATATATACACACATATATATTATGGTTAAAGTAAAGGAATATTTCTGCCTTTATAATTAATTGATTATGTTAGATAAATAAATTGGGAAATTAAATAGGGAAAAATGATTTACTTATAATCAGTTAAATTGAAGGATTTTTTAATTACCTTTAGTTTATCTAAGCAAATTAGATTGTCTTTTTGTTAAATAATGAATGATGATTACTTTCATAATTAGTTAATAGCTGATATGTAAATTACCTTTGTAATTAGTTATTATGAATTATTGTGGTAAATAATCCATTAAGTGAATTTAGTGGCTAAGTTAATGAGTAATGGGAAATGTGGAAATAATTTGTTATTTAAGGAGTATTTCATGGATGTATTGCTTGTTTGATTGCTTGTATTGAATAATGTGTTTGATTAGTGGGATTGGGGTGATTCTGGTAATTGTTTAAAAGTGGGTGTCATTGTGTAAATTTGTTAAGGCTGGCTTCCAAAGTCTTAGAAGGGGGTATTTTTGTATGTATGGTTTATATGATTGTTTCAATTGGAAGTGGTTTGGTAATGTTATGAGTTGTGTGCAAGAGGGTGAATGCCTTGCACTATGTATAGATTCTTGTGATTGTGATAAGTGTGCAAGACGGTCAATGCCTTGCACTATGTATGGATTCATGTGATTGTGATGAATATGAAAGATGGTCAATGCCTTGCTCTGTGTAGGGTTTACTAGTTGCAAGTAGGGGGAGTGGCTGTAGTGTCCCTTATTTTGTTCTTTGTTAGACTGACAATTTTTCTATTTTGAATTTGACATTATGACATTTTGTTTCATGTTGGATTACTGTTATGATGACATTTTGATGATCCCTTGATGATACTTCTATTACTTGAGTTTATGCATATGTTATGACTGTTATATGGACTTATTAATTATGTGGATTAATCTTTTATGAGCATTATGTGATTATTTGATCATGGTTTTTATGCAAAAATCTACTAATTGTTTTTATCTTGATTGTTAGACAACTGATTGTTATGCATTGTTGTGGTTATTGTTTGATGTGTTTTGGTGAAAGGGATAGTGTCACATTACTCATTCATGAGTACCCTGCTACGTTACTATTTCCTTTCACAGTGTGCCTGATTGTATGACTATGTATATATGTTCAACCATTTTGTTTTTTGTAGGTTGTAGGGACTAGGCATCGACTCCACGTAAATTGGCAAGTCGAAGCATGCCTTAAACCCAATGAAATAGTTATTCAAAGATAATATAAGATCCCCTACCCTAGTCATCATCCTCGAGGAAGATGAGGATACAGTCCATTTTGTGGTCAGTTGGTCTTGTTTTTCGACCTTGGTTATGTTTATGTAAATTTTATTGATATTTGATTGTTTAATTTAGATTTTCTTTATAAATGTCATTTTGATTAATCGATGTATTAAATAAATTATTTAAAAAAATCATGTTGATAAATAGATATAAAAGTCATTCTTGATTCATTAATTTATTAAATTAAATTATTAAGTTAAAAGTGTTTTGATAACTAAATATAAATATATTTATTAATAATGATGGTTTATAATAAATTAAAAAGTATGGTAAAATATTGTAATATAAAATAAAATATTATAAGGGATGTTGTAATAAATAAATGGTTAATAATAATAGTAATATAATAAAAAATTTATAAAAGTTGGTTCATGGAGGCATTGAATGAAATTTGTAAATGGGACTGCACATAACAACCCCAGTGAGCATGCAGCTACATGCAGCTCAAGTTGTCATAAGAAAATTAATTATTATCTAAAAACAAATTATAGGGAATCTTCAACAGCTTTTCATTTTTTGAAAATAATTTGCTTTTGAGAGATTTACATTATAATTAAGATTTGTTTCTGGGGAGAAGAGTTGTTCTTTTGGTTCTCGTGAATGTCTTCTAGTTTTGGTGGATTTTTATCTTGTTTTGGGGATTTTGAATTGGGATTTTGTAATTTTTTTTGGAAGTTGTGATAGCTGTAGATTTCGAACTCAGCATCAAATTTCCTGCCCAACCAAGCGATTGGATCTAGGTTCCATCGTTTTTCTGAATTTTATGTCTATTTTAAAAAAAAAAAGAATGCTTGCATGATTATGCTTTCTGAAAACAAAATTATTTACTTGTTATTTTAATTCCTGCATCAAAACCATTCTTGAATGTTTTCTTTCTGAGGATCTCCAAAGCCCTTTTGATGTAAATTTATTTGTGCATATTCTATAGAATTATTGCAAACCTTGAAAGCATATTTCTTCTATTCATTTAGTGAACCCTTTTGTCTTCTTCACCGCTTTGCTTGTTGGAATCTTGCTTAAAATGTTGTTGCCAATTGCACTCCTTTCCCCTATTAGTTCACTATTTGTAGCGATTCATTCCCCATTGTTATGCTTGATGGAAGCCTCTTCATTATTATTGTATATCTGATACAGTGCACATCATTATAGTGTGAGCCTATTTTTCAGATTGTTCCATTTAGCACCACCAATATTCTCCACAAGAATAATGCACAATTTTAAATGATGGAAATGGTTCATATCTCTCAGAACAATTTTTCTTGCAATAAACTTGGGATGAACATAAATGCAGCATGACAATCAAAATATACTCAGAGATTCTTAAAAAATCTAATGCCTATGCAAGGGCCTTAATTAACAAACCAAATGCATTTTCTAACATTTCATTATCATGGTAGATTAATGAATTCCTTTGTTTTTTCTCCCACAGCATTAAGTAAAGTCTTGAATTGGAAATACCTTGTTGCTTTCATTCATCAAGCCAATTCCTCCAACTGCGCATACCTCTCTCGCGTCTGTAGATGTGATCTATTTCCTACGCAAAAAGAATGTACCATTTTATGGCGTACAATCCAACTACATTAGGGTATCTTTCCATTTCCTCTTGCTTTCATCTATCTCCTTATTATTTGAACCGGACCACACCTGGCCGCTCTTACTGTGCAATAGGACTTGATTCACTTGTTTTCCTTAATTGATGGCAATCGATTTATATAGTTTCATTAATCTGAATCTTGTTTGAAATTTGAAGCTTATAAATGGCATTCAATTTGTTATATATATATATGTATTTATGTATGTTTTTAAATGTATGTAGAAAAATATATAATGACCACACTGTAATTCGATTCAATATTATGAAAACAGATTTATAATTATAATATATACAAATAATAATATATAAATATATATACCGATATTTCAGTATATATTTATATATATATATATTTATATATGTATGTGGTTATTGGGGATATATTTTGGTGTTTAAAAAAAAATAATAATTCTGTTTTTTGAAAATTTAAATGATTATGTAAATGAGTAATTGGGGAAATTAAGGTAGAATTGATCTATTTATATTTAAATAATTTGGAAAATTAGATTATTTTCCTTATTAATTGTGAACACTAAATTCTTTCATAAACGCTTAATAGCCGGATTGAAATCCACTATGTATTTTATGGTTTGCAATTGGGTTGACTATTGGAAATTTTGGGGTGGCTATGGTCATGGTTAAAATGCGAGTCTTTTGTGTAAAGTGGTTAATAGAAGTATTCCAGAAGTTTTGGGGGAGCATCTTGTATGTTGGGATTTATGATTGTTTTATTTTGGAAGGGATTGGTTATGTGTTGAGATGTGTGTAGAGGGTGGTATGTCTTACATTGTTTATACACTCTTGAGATTGTGATATGTGAGCGAGAGGGTCAATTCCTTGCTCTAGATGTGGGATTCATGTGAACTTGTTAAGTGTGCAAGATGGTTTTACCTTGCTTGATGTGTAGGTTCTACTAGTTGCAAGTAGGGGGAGTGGCTCTCAATGGAGGCCGAAACCCAAAGTGGCACCCAGGGTAACCCATTTGAGAGTTTATTAATTCAGTGATAACCTAATTAATGAATTAGGGGGTTGGGTAAATTACACATTAATCAAGATGATTGGATGCCTCACCCATGACTGTAGTGCTCATTTAGGCTAAGGATGGGTTGAGAAGGCCTGGTTGGAAGGATCAACTTCCTTGTCCTCATGAAAGGAATGTTGATTCCACATGTGTCACCCTATGGGGCTGGCATCTAGTGAGAGACTATCAGGATAACCATAGATGGGGGTTGACGTCTAGTGAGAGACTATTAGGATAACCCATGTCAGGACCATGCGATGACACTCTCCCCTATTGCAGTCTAGCAAATTTCCTAGTTGTGTTCTTCCCTTCTATTGTGTGTGTGCCTCTAGAAGCAATGTATATGTTTATGTGATGTAGTGTTGTGTTGGAGCTATGTTTGGTCATGTATATGTAGCCTTTTGTGTCCTTGATTGTTTGTTTGTATTGGGACCTTATGTTATCTCCTAGCATGAGGGGTGGACCTTAGGGTTCCACATGGTTAGGAGGTCGGTGCTTTTATCTCGATTGGGTTTCCCTTGTTGTTACTTGTGTGTGTGGAGGCTATTCCTTGTTTATCAAATTCCAGATCTTGAACCAGTTCATGAAGACAGTCCCTACGTATATATATTTGACTTGCATTTTAGTTGTACCATTTATGTAATGGCCTGCCACGCAACCCTAGATGAAGTTACAAAGAACTATTTAAATAGACTAATTTATTTTTTTAAAAGAATAATTAATAAGTAAGTTCACTAACGAATGCCAACAATGTCTAAGGTTACGAGACAGAGGTTATATAGAACCTCAACAAAAAACATGAATTAAACCATGTCATTTAATTACTAAATAAACTAAACACATATATTCCAAATAAGATAAATTACAACAATCATAAGAGATAACTTTCAATTTCTTTTATCCATAATTAAATATTACAATTACAACTCTCATTCCCCGAATGAAGCAAGTCCAATAAATAAGGTTATAGATACAACTTCCACCTTGATAACAACTGAGGGGTAAAATAATACAAGATCAGCTCAAATGAAATAAAGCAAGAACTGATATTGAAACCAAAGACCTCTCCAACTAGAAGTTTCGTCCTCACGAACAAGAAGAAAGCCAAAAAGATTTAGGTGCATGCCACCCAACCAAGTGGAACCCAAAGGCCCACCCCCCGTTCTAGGAGATAGTAGCAAGGAATCCTAACCAAGACCAACACCTCTACACATAGGCTAAAACATAACTGAACCAACTGACACAATCAAACACATGTACAACACAAGTACAACTCATATACCATGCAGTACAACACAAGTACAACTCTACATGGTCACATTGCTCCCAAATATAAAGCAAATCAAGTATATTAAAAGAACCATACACATAATAATCAAATACCAACTATGGTCACATTAGGTATGTTACGAAAACCATACCCACAATAAACAAGTACCAAATGTCACCTAGACAAAGTGTCATCGCATAGCTCATCATGGGTTTACCTCTGGAAATCTTCATAGGCTCCACCCATCATAAAAAGTTGTCCTGGTGGCCTCAATCGAATCTCAGACACACCCATCCTCACTCATATGGAATCAAATACCTTTTGTATAGACAAAATAGACGACCTTACAATTCCAGGCCTTCCCACTCATGCCAAGTCTAAACGAGCCCTTAT
Organism: Sequoiadendron giganteum; assembly: GCA_007115665.2. Taxonomy (NCBI): domain Eukaryota; kingdom Viridiplantae; phylum Streptophyta; class Pinopsida; order Cupressales; family Cupressaceae; genus Sequoiadendron; species Sequoiadendron giganteum. Next base: position 172,450,088 of record CM021103.1, on the reverse strand, counting down.
GTCTATGAGTGAGATAAAATTATCTTGATTAGTGAGAAGTTAGTCCCAATCTTCTAAGTATTGTTTTAGTTATCACTTGATTAAACCACCTTCGAAGGTTCCCAGTTTACCTCTTTGGGCTCTGGCTCCTACGGAAGTCACTCTTCTACTTGACAACACACATACCATCCAAACTACAAGGGTAACAAAGTGCACACAAACAAGATACCACAACCACTCCTTTTTCAAGAGCCAACATAAATTCAAACCCTCTCCAAACACTTGGAGGTAACAAGGTAACAAAGTCACTCCTGACAAGGAGGCACAACTCACAAAATCCACTCCTTAACCAAGGAGGTACAACACATCCCCGTTCGTGAAATCCGGGTACTAACATAGACATAACCTCATGCACTACCCAAGAGAATTCACAATAGGTTGACAACCATGACACGACAACCCACATAATGGAAAACCCCATCTAGAAGACTTATTACACTCTATAACTCAGTTTCTCCCAAACGAAAATGGAAACAGTTCACAATCAAGACGAGCGAAAATTAAATTCTACTTTGGATTCACTAAATCCATTTTTTCTTTAATGTTCAGTAATTCATCGCATTAAATAAACTAAATTTAAACACGTCTTCTTAAATAAAAGACAAATTAACATTATTCATCTAATTTCCTTGCACTTAAATAATGATAACTTAACCAGTTTGTCCTATACACAATATTCAATGTTATAAAATAATTATTGGCTCCTCCTTAGATTATAACCATTAAAAAAAATAATCAACTTGTTTTGAAAACGTTTTATTTAAATTCCAAACTAATTCCCTTATAAAAAATATGCTTTTAAAATAAAACAATGGTTAAAATAAAATCATCATGTTTCAATTTTCTCAAATTGACTTATGTCATGCCTTCAAGAAAAAATAATTTATAAACACATAATCTAAATATTTACATTTATCTATTTAAATCATCCAAAATAAATATAAATGTATATAATATTATAATATTATACACTATGATATTATAATATTATATACTATAATATTAATCATTAATACATATTATATTAAATATAATATATACTAATATATTAATATTATAGATATAATATTAAATATTATAATATTAAAATGTTTTATTTTATATTTATTTGTTTATTTTTATTTTTATTTTAAAACAGCTCATAAAGCCTCGGGTTGCGCACCAACCCTTAGGGTTGAGCCGCAGTTGCCTTGGGTCACGTGCCTAAAGGAGGGGCGAGTTGGGCGCTAGGCACCGGCCAGGGCCTTTACAGGCTACAACGACATTCACAGGGCGACCGCAAGGGCAGCACCGGTGGAGGAAGGTCGGTCTGGTAGCGTGGGTTGCAGGCCGCGGTGGAGGGAGGTTGGAGTAGTTAGCGTGGGCATGGGCGACAGTGTCGGCCACCACCAATGGTGGCGCGGCTGTGCACTACACAACCAACCACCATTGATGGTGGTCACAGCTGCGCAGTTTGCATGACCGCGGGGGAAGTTGGGCACGCTCCCCCATTAAAACTCTCTTTTTCCTTTTTTTAATTTACTTTATTTTTTAATTTTTAAAAGCCTTTGACTGTCATTTTTTTCCAATGGGTTTTATTTTAAAAAGAAAAAACCAAAAACCAGAAATAAAGAAAAATACATGCCTTATTTAAAATTTCAAAATTGCTAAAAAAATTTGCCAACATAACTTTAGGAAGGAGAAATTAAAAAAAATATATATAAATACAAATATATATATATATATATGAGTATCTATATATATACACCTATTTTCTTTCATCCAAATGAAATTTCCATCCAATTGAAAAAACCAAATTTGAAGATCCAACATAATTGATAAAAATAAAAATAAGTTATAAACAAAATTTCATTAACAGATCATGAACCTGTTTTCTTGCAGTTGAGTGAAGACCCTGTTGATGCCTTGACTCCCTCTCCAGTTCCTCTGAATCTTCAAGCTTCAATCCAAAAACCCACTAAATTGCACAATTTCTTCCTCTTCTCTTTTCAATTTTTCTCAAAAAAACTCCATTCCTCAAACTTGTGAAGAAAATTGATAATAATGAAAAAATTTCAAAGAAAATCCTACAACCACCCTCATAAATTTCTGAAAACATAATAGGAAATATCTCATTTTTTTCTATTTTTTGAATTTTGAATTTTCTAAATTGACTTTAATTCATTTTCTCAATTTTCAATTCCAACTCAAATATGCATGTATTTCCAAAATTAATAATGTAATTCATTTCAACACAATTAACTTAATCAATTAATAAAATAAATCTACTATAGGATTAAATTATTTATTAATTAAATTAAATTACTCAATAATTTAAATCACATTTCTAACATTATTCTAACTTCCTAAATAAACTGAAACTAGACAAATATAACAAAATAGAACAACTGGACCACACTAGGACCGATGACACACTACGACTAGGGTGACGACTTGGCACAAAAATCTAGCTACTATCTCCCAATTGAATACCGTTGGGCATTGGACACGCTCTAACCTATGAACCCAGCTGGAGTCGATGTCCTGTACCTGTCAACCTATAAATCAAGTAAACAACAACATATAATATGAACAACTTAAAATACACACCATGAAGAGGAAATCACGGGATCGTAGGGCGCTCGCCAGTGAGTGATGTGATACCGTCCCCTTCACTAATACAATGTAACTAACTGACAAATCTAACATATTAATAGAATCCAAAGCATAAACATCATTAATTCAAACATCCATAATGCTAATCCAAAACATGTCATAAGATAACATCATATTAAAATACCATCATATCCAAAATAGAACATTAACGTCACTTTATAGATAGTGATCAAAAAGTAGTCAGGTATCAAAGTCAAGGTACAAACAGAAAGTACAACAAAAGAGAGCAGAACACTGTTCGATCAAAATGACCAAAATGGAGGGGTATTACATCCTCCCCCCCTAGGGTTAGGCTTACTCCTGGAAGCCTGCAAACCAGTAGGGATATAACTCCCTCAAACAAACTACATCCAAATCAAAACCTCGACCCATGAGGGTGAGTATCCTGCACTAAGCGACCAACTCCAGAAGTGTTCTGTCGCGGACAAACCCTAGCAAGGTGGCCCTGTTGGCCGCAAGAGTAACATCTCATGTTACCACCAACCCCTCTACCTCCTAAAGGTGCAGTAGACTGCTGCACACTACCCAAGTCAGCCACAAGCTATGCACTCTGGGCTGGCTACCCCTGACAATGGCACCTCGTGTGCCACCAGTTTCAGTTCCTCCTAGGTGAAGAACCACCACCATCCTAACATGGCTATGAGTCCTTATGATTTCCAAGTGTACTCTGCTATCGTTGCTGACCACTCTGAGATGGTCCCTGCTGAGATCAAGAAGGTGCACCTCCCTGTGGCTATCCTCCTTGAGCACTAGACTCTGCTGCTAAACCACTGCCATACTAAACATCAATGTGGTCTCCTAGGGCCCTAGCCAAGTTCGCTATCGACAATTCCATCTAGTTCAAGGCGTGATACTCATCGCCTCGGTGGTGATGCCAGTGATCAGATAAGAAAAGACCTCTGAACCACTCTAGGAAGGTCTCCCAAGACACTGAGTGAATATCAGTATGGAGCCCCTGCTCCTCTAGTCTCCACCATGTGGGCGTGAGTCCCCGCAGATGTACAATAGTGCACCATGCTTTCGTATTACTACCATATGGGTGCAAAGAAAAACATTGGTCAAGGTCAATGAGCCATGTTTCAGCCCCTAAGTGACCTTTGGCTCCATCAAATAAAGGTGGACATGCCCTGAGCAAATCCATCATATGCATTGAGTCCACTATCTCTGCCTATGCTGGAAGTACTCTCACACCAGGATTACCCTGTGCATCTACCTGCTTCAGACCAAGGAATGACAAAGTCTCCTCCAGCGCTTTACGCGTAGCCTCAATCCCTATTGGATTATGCTGATGAAAACTAACCCCTGGGGAATTCTATGATGCCCGATGTTCCTCCTAGTCTGGAACCACTTATACCTGAGGAGGAGATTCGTGCTGACTCCCACCACGATCGCCTAAATGGCCACAACCACGCCCCCTACCTCTTTCACATCTGGGAGGCATAATCCTACATAGACACTTCAAGGTATTAGGCAAGCTACACAACTTAAAACCTACACAACTAAAAGCTTAATGGCTCCATCATAATCCCAGAGTACCCAATGTTTAAACCTAGGCTCTGATACAAAGTGTAACGTGCCGCCATGCAACCCTAGAGGAAGTTGCAAAGAACTATTTAAACGGGCTAATTTTTTTTTTTCAAGAATAATTAATAAGTAAGTTCACTAATGAATGCCAACAATGTCTAAAGTTACGAGACAGAGGTTATATAGAACCTCAACAAAAAACATGAATTAAACCATGTCATTTAATTACTAAATAAATTAAACACATATATTCCAAATAAGATAAATTACAACAATCATAAGAGATAACTTTCAATTTCTTTTATCCATAATTAATTATTACAATTACAACTCTCATTCCCCAAATGAGCCAAGTCCAATAAATAAGATTACAGATACAACTTCCACCTTGATAACAACTGAGGGGTAAAATAATACAAGATCAACTGAAATGAAATAAAGCAAGAACCGATACTAAAACTAGCGAGCTCTCCAACTGGAAGTCTCCTCCACACGAACAAGAAGAAAGCCCAATGGATTTAGGTGCATGCCACCCAACCAAGTGGAACCCAAAGGCCCACCCCCTATGCTAGGAGATAGTAGCAAGGAATCCTAGCCAAGACCAACACCTATAGACATAGGCTAAAACATAACTGAACCAACTGACACAATCAAACACATGTACAACACAAGTACAACTCTACATGGTCACATTGCTCCCAAATATAAAGCAGATCAATAATATTAAAAGAACCATACACATAATAATCGAATACCAACTATGGTCACATTAGGTATGTTACGAAAACCATACCCACAATAAACAAGTACCAATTGTTGCCTAGACAGAGTGTCATCACACAGCTCGTCATGGGTTTACCTCTGGGAATCTTCATAGGCTCTAGCCAACATAAAAATTTGTCCTGGTGGCCTCAATCGAATCTCGACCCCCATCCTCACTCATGCGGAATCAAATACCTTTCGTACAGACAAGATAGATGACCTTGCCATTATAGGCCTTCCTACTCATCCCAAGTATAAATGAGCCCTTGTGTCTATGAGTGAGATAAAATTATCTTGATTAGTGAGAAGTTAGTCCCAATCTTCTAAGTATTGTTTTAGTTATCACTTGATTAAACCACCTCCGAAGGTTTCCCAGTTTACCTCTTTGGGCTCTGGCTCCTACGGAAGTCACTCTTCTACTTGACAACACACATACCATCCAAACTCTAAGGGTAACAAAGTGCACACAAACAAGATACCACAACCACTCCTTTTTCAGGAGGCAACATAATTTCAAACCCTCTCCAAACACTTGGAGGTAACAAGGTAACAAAGTCACTCCTGACAAGGAGGCACAACTCACAAAATCCACTCCTTAACCAAGGAGGTACAACACATCCCCGTTCATGAAAACTGGGTACTAACATACACATAACCTCATGCACTACCCAAGAGAATTCACAATAGGTTGACAACCATGACACGACAACCCACATAATGGAAAACGCCATCTGGAAGACTTATTAAACTCTATAACTCAGTTTCCCCCAAACGAAAATGGAAACAGTTCACAATCAAGACAAGCAAAAATGAAATTCTACTTTGGATTCACTAAATCCATTTCTTCATTAATGATCAGTAATTTATCGCATTAAATAAACTAAATTTAAACACGTCTTTTCAAATAAAGGACAAATTAACATTATTCATCTAATTTCCTTACTTGCACTTAAATAATGATAACTTAACCAGTTTATCCTATACACAATATTCAATGTTATAAAATAATTATTGCCTCCTCCTTACATTATAACCATTAAAAAAAACAATCAACTTGTTTTGAAAACGTTTTATTTAAATTCCAAACTAATTCCCTTATAAAAAATATGTTTTTAAAATAAAACAATGGTTAAAATAAAATCATAATGTTTCAAGTTTCTCAAATTGACTTACGTCATGCCTTCAAGAAAACATAATTTATAAACACATAATCTAAATATTTACATTTATCTATTTAAATCATCCAAAATAAATATAAATGTATATAATATTATAATATTATACACTATAATATTATAATATTATACACTATAATATTATAATATTATATACTATAGTATTAATCATTAATACATATTATATTAAATATATTATATACTAATATATTAACATTATAGATATAATATTAAATATTATAATATTAAAATGTTTTATTTTTATTTTTATTTTAAAATAGCTCATAAAGCCTTGGGCCACACGCCAACCCTTAGGGTTGAGCCGCAGTTGCCTTGGGCCGTGTGCCTAAAGGAGGGGCGAGTTGGGTGCTAGGTGTCGACCGCGGCCTTTACTAGTGGCAACGACATTCACAGGGCGATCGTAGGGGCGGCGCCAGTAGAGGAAGGTCGGTCAAGCGGCATGGGTTGCAGGTCGTAGCGGAGGGATGTTGGCACGGTTAGCGCGAGCACAGGCGGTGGAGCCGGCCACCACCAAAGGTGGCACGGCTGTGCACTGCACAACAAACTACCGTTGACAGTGGTCGCATCTGCACAGTTCATGCAGCCGCGGGCGAAGCTGGGCATGCTCTCCCATTAAAACTCTATTTTTTTTTACTTTTTTTCTAATTTTTAAAACCTTTTGACCTTCTTTTTTTTCAAATGGATTTTTTTTTGAAAAGAAAAAACCAGAAACTAGAAATAAAGAAAAATACAGGCCTTATTTAAAATTTTGAAATTTCTAAAAAAATTTGCCAACATAACTTTAGGAAGGTGAAATTATAAAAAAAATATATAAATACAAATATATATATATATATACACCTATTTTCTTTCAACCAAATGAAGTTTCCATTCAATTGAAAAAATCAAACTTGAAGATCCCACATAATTGATAAAAATAAAAATAAGTTATAAACAAAATTTCATTAACAGATCATGAACCTATTTTCTTGCAGTTGAGTGAAGACCTTGTTGATGCCTTGACTCCGGCTTCAGTTCCTCTGAATCTTCAAGCTTCAATCCAAAAACCCACTAAATTGCACAATTTCTTCCTCTTCTCTTTTCAATTTTTCTCAAAAAAACTCCATTCCTCAAACTTGTGAAGAAAATTGATAATAATGAAAAAATTTCAAAGAAAATCCTACAACCACCCTCGTAAATTTCTGAAAATAGAATAGGAAATATCTCATTTTTTTCTATTTTTTGAATTTTCAATTTTCTAAATTGACTTTAATTCATTCTCTTAATTTTCAATCCCAACTCAAATATGCATGTATTTCCAAAATTAATAATGTAATTCATTTCAACACAATTAACTTAATCAATTAATAAAATAAATCTACTATAGGATTAAATTATTGATTAATTAAATTAAATTACTCAATTATTTAAATCACATTGCTAACATTATTCTAACTTCCTAAATAAACTAAAAACAGGCAAATAGAACAAAATAGAACAACTGGACCACACTAGGACCGACAACACACTATGACCAGGGTGACGACTTGGCATGAAAACCTAGCTACTATCTCCCAGTCAAATATCGTTGGGCATTGGACATGCTCTAACCTGTGAAACCAGCTGGAGTCGATGTCCTGTACCTGTCAGCCTGTAAATCAAGTAAACAACAACATATAATATGAACAACATAAAATACACACTATGAAGAGGAAATCACAGGATCGTAGGGTGCTCGCCAGCGAGTGATGCGATACCGTCCCCTTCACCATACAATGTAACTAACTGACAAATCTAACATATTAATAGAATGCAAAGCATAAACATCATTAATTCAAACATCCATAATGCTAATCCAAAACATGTCATAAGATAACATCATATTAAAATACCATCACATCCAAAATAGAACATTAACGTCGCTTTATAGATAGCGATCAAAAAGTAGCTGGGTACCAAAGTCAAGGTACAAACAGAAAGTACAACAAAAGAGAGCAGAACACTGTTCGATCAAAATGACCAAAACGGAGGGGTATTGCAATTTATGTAATATGGATGTATTCCTCCCAAATGTATTTAGGGAAGCATTGATGTACACTTGTAATGATGTAACGAATTATGATGTACTCTCTTGTAATGTAATTTGTATATACATTTGATAGCTACTTATAAATGATCTTGCAAGTTGTTTAATGGATGACATGTTATGGAAATGTGTATTGCGGAGTTATTTAATTTAATGGATTAAATGTACCTGTTTAATAGACAAATCATGTAAACCTAATTGTAATAGAATAATTCTAGTTCTTGGTATAGTTGTGTTAGTAATGCATTCATGGAACCTTAGAGGAATTAGTCTAGTTTGTAGATTTTGTTATACTATGCAGGATCATTGTTGTTTCTCGTTTAAAAAAAATAAAAATAAAAATTGTTCCATTTGTATTTCATGTATTGTGTTGTCCTCTGGGGTTCCTTGGCGGGTGTTACACCTGGCATTAGAGCCCAAGTTCTAACACTAGGTACTCTGGGTATTATGAGCCCATTTTGTTGTCCTAGTAGTTTAGACTCTTTTGCTTGTGTTTCCCCTTTTTGTCATCCTCGCCTAACAAACCTGAGACTTATCTTTTGATGGTGTTTGTGTAGGAAGATTCCTAGAGTTCGAGGTTGAGGTCATGGTAAGGGTCATGGTGGTGGTCATGGGGCTAACCACTAGGACACTTCTTCTCAAGGTTCCCATGAGATTCAACATGAAGAACAACAAGGCTCTCAGAATAATTAGGGAGGTGGAGATTAGATTTTGGGTCAACCACAGTTAGAGGGAGCTTAGTTGCATCATTTTCTTGAGGAGGTCCTTATCTACCTAAGCCTTAGATATGAGGGTAATCAATAGGTGGTTAGGGAAAGAGAATAGACTCCTAGGAGGAGAGATGTTACAGCAAAGCAGGAGGCTATTTTAGTAGGTCATATGAGGGATCTCTTAAGAGCACACCCTCCTACTTTTGATGGTGCTGGTAGTGGCTTGGAGGAAAAATCTTGGTTGATATATTTGGACAGGTGTTTTACCATGCACCCATATGGTAGCAACACCAAGGAAAGATGTGCCATCATGCACCTTAGGGGTTTTTCTTCTACATGGTTGAAGCTGGAGGAACATAAATTACATTTGGATATTGGTTTAGTTTCTTGGGAATGTTCTTGGAGAAGTTCAAAGCTTGCTTTTTGTCAGATCATTGGAGGCAACATCATGTTGATGAGTTTCATGAGTTGAGACAGATGGCCATGTTTGTGGAGTATTATGTAGGTACTGGTAATGATGAGACCATGTTGGTTCAACATTTCATTTGGGTCTTGAATGCCCATATAAGTAGTAGAGTCCATTTCTTTGAGCCGAAGACCATGGAGGTGGTAGTAGAGAAGGCTCGATTGGCAGAGGAGAATTTAGCCATGCCGCTAGGAGGTCATACAAGTGTTCAAATTGGTAGTGCGCCTCTAGTAGGTTCTGAGACTCGTGGTGGTCATTCTCAGGAAGAAATTTCCTTTAGGAGCCATCATGCACCTGCTAAGGGTGGACAACAACGTTCCCAGTTGAAACCTATAAATTCTCAATATTAGCAAGGTAGTAGGTTTTAGTCTAGGAAAAATTAGATTTGGCAATGAGACAAGCGTGATCATTTTGATTAGCTGGCTTAGAGCTCATAGACAACAACTAGCAAAGGTAGTTTCCAGTAGTCTAGTGCACCCCCAGGTAGTAGAGGATATGGAAGAGTTAGAAGTTGTTTTTCTTGTAGCTAGTAGGTTCACATAGATAGACAATGTCCTCGTAAGATGACTATAGGATTTAGTTAGAGGTTGGAAGCCTCAAAGCTGATAGTGGGTGATGTAGGCAGGTCTTGCAGAGTGTTTGAAGTGGTTGATAACCACAGGTAGACCATTAGGGTACAGTTGTGGAGGCTACAAGTGTGTTGCAGGGTATTGGTATTTCTATCCTTTTTGACTCTAGTGCTTTTGGTTCATTTATTTTCCCTTCCTTAATGGAGAAATGTGGACTCGTGGTAGCAAAGTAGGATGATTGGTGGTAGGTCAAATTGGCCTCTAGGGCTAAGGTAGTAGTAGAATCCCTTGTCTTTGGCTATGGCTTGTGGATTGGTTCTCTTTTTACCATGGTGGATCTCTGCATCATACCCCTAGGATCTTATGACATAGTATTGGGTATGGATTGGTTGGATGCTCATCAAGCAGTGATAGATTACTAGAGTAAGTCAATGTAGTGTTTGGATGATTCAGGTAGAGAGGTTGAGGTGGTTAGAATTCAAAGACCCATTTCCTTGTGTATGATTTCTGATATGCGGTTGAGGGTATGTGCAGGATCATGATGGGCAAAAAAGTGGCAATATGTAAGTGATATGATGGCCCATGTGGCTGACAACTTTTTTTTAACCCAAAATTGATGAAACGAAAAGGGTTTTTAAAGGAGATTCTTAGCTTTCCACCAATATAAATTATTATTTACTTTGAATTTAATAAATAAATATTATTCATTTTCTATTTGAATTACGACTAAAGTCTTGATAGGCTGATTGAAAAACATCTATAGCTTTCAAAGGGTATCACATTTTTTGAATTTGAAGCATGTGTCACATTTTATGCTTCACATACTATAGGATTAAAAAAAAAAAATGAATTTCATGAAGTTTTGACCAAGTTAAGGTGGTCAGATGTACAATTTTTTTATATTTTTAAAAAGTTGTAATAAAAAAATCATAATTAACAATTACAAAAAAATATGCATCACATCAAGAAATGAGTCTTCTACGTATATCTAAAATCTTATAAAAAAGTATTACCATTTTATTGTGGCTAGGGTAGTCAGAAAAACACTTACTTCTTATTTATTCCTTGAAATTTAAGTACTATTGTATTGAAATTTTAAATTTTCACCAAATAGATTTTTTTTTAAATAAAAATAAACCTAGTAGTCTAGAAACTAAATTCAATTTGCAAAAAAATCTATTCTTACATATTTTTGAAATAATATAGTTAACTTATTCAAATTTTTACGTCAAGTTGCCTAACTCCGATTTTTTTGAATTTTATTGCCACTTAAGGGCATGTTTTTTCCATGATGATCTTGCACATGCCCTTGAGGAGATGTATGCATTAGGGCTGTCAGTTGTTTGCTGTCATGATAAATGATTTGGAGTTAGGGGAGATTCGAAAGGTTTCCCTTGATGATCACCCTATCCTTGGACAGTATCCAAATGTCTTTCCTAGTGAGATTTTGGGGATGCCACCTAAGCGTGACATTGATTCTAGGATAGACCTTGTACTCAGAGTAGAACCTATCTCTCAAGCTCTATATCGAATGACCACTTAGGAGCTTAAGGAGCTTTTGTTTCAGCTAGAGGAGTTGTTGTCTAAGGGGTTCATTCATCCTAGTGTCTCTCCTTGGGGAGCACTGGTCATATTTGTGAAGAAGGAGGATGGATCCCTTCAATTGTGTATTGATTATCGGTAGTTGAACAAGGTGACAGTGAAGAACAATTATCCCTTACCAAGGATTGATGACCTCTTTCATCAGATTAAGGGAGCCAAGATGTTTTTGAAGATTGACCTAAAGTTAGGGTGTCATCAGTTGCATATCATAAGACTGCATTTCGCACTCATTACGAGCACTATTAGTTCACAGTTGTGTCATTTAGGTTGATGAATGCACCATCTGTATTCATGAGCTTGATGAATGGAGTGTTTCATACCTATCTTGATAGATTTTTCCTTGTTTTCTTGAATAACATTTTGATTTATTCAAGGTCTATGGAGGAGCATGAGGAGAATTTGTGACAATTTTTGCAGTGTCTCAGGGAGAATTAGTTATATGCAAACTTGGCTAAGTGTGAATTCTTTCAGACAGAGGTGAAATATTTGGGGCATGTTATTTTAGGACAAGGTATTGTCATGGATCCTTCAAAGATCCAAACCACCATAGATTGGCCCAATCCCACTAATGTTTTAGAGTTCCATAGTTTTATGGGCTTAGCAAGTTATTATCGACAGTTTGTACAAGGTTCTTTGAGGATATCTCACCCTATCACTTCCCTTTAGAAGAAAGGGAAGAAGTTCATTTGGTCAAAGCAGTGTCAGGAAGCTTTTTAGACTGTCGAGGAGAGGTTGAATAGGGCACCTATCTTGGCAGTTCCTGATCCTACCAGAGACTTTGTGGTGTGTATTGATGCATCTTTGGAGGGTCTACGAGTAGTTTTGATGCAAGATGGTTGCATGATAGCCTATGAGTCCCGTAAACTCAAGGGTCATGAGTTGAACTATCCTACATATGACTTGGAGTTAGCTGTCATTACTCATGGCTTAGTGAGATGGAGACAATTTCTATTGGGGCATTAGTTTGAGTTGCATAGCAATCACTGTAGTTTACAATACATATTCATGCAACCAAAATTGAATGCTAGGTAGAGATGGTGGATGGAGTTCCTATGTGAGTATGATTTTGAGGTGAAGTATATCTAGGGTAAGGAAAATGTTTTGGTAGATGCTCTTAGTCGGCGGAGACCTAATCTTTCAACAGTGACTCTTGGAGTAGATTTGAGGAGTCAGATCCTTGTAGCACTTCCTACAGACAGTTGGTATCAAGAGGTGAAGTTAGAGGTTGAGTCAAGTAGAGATTTGGAGGGCAGATTTGTGGGTTATTCACATGAGTCAGATGGTCTCTTGCGACATTCAGGTCGCATCTATGTTCCCCCTTTAGAGGGTCTTTGTACCCTAACTATGTCAGAGGTACATTAGGCACCCTACTCAGCTCATCCAGGTGTCAAGAAGATGTATGTAGACCTCCATTAGTTGTATTTATAGGTCATATTGAAGAGGGATATTTCTGAATTTGTCTTGAGGTGCTTGGACTTTCAGAGGGTTAAGGCAGAGCACTAGCACCGTGCAAGTCTTTTGCAGCCACATCTTGTTCCAGAATGGAAATGGTACATCCTTTAAGTGGATTTCATAGTTGGTTTACTACTATCTTCTCATCATCATGATGCTATTATGGTCACTATGGATAGGTTGACTAAGGTTGTGCACTTCTCTCCTTTTCAGTCTTCATATAATGCTTCTTCAATGGCCAGGATTTTCATAGAGGATATAGTCAAGTTGCACGAGATTCCTCATAGAATTATCTCTAATAGAGATCTAGTGTTCACTTCAACACTTTGGATGTCCTTGCAACATGTAGTTTTTGACTCAGTTGAACTTTAGTTTCTCTTATCATCCAGAGACAAATGGGTAGACCAAGAGGGTTAACCAGGTTATTGAGGATATGCTCAGGATGTATGTCATGGATCAACAATCTCGATGGGAGGATTGCCTATATATAGTGGAGTTTGCATATAATAATGGGTACCATAGTTCTATTGGTATGCCTCCTTTTCAAGCTTTGTATGGTTGTCCTTATCAGACCCAACTGAATTGGGATCTTCTTGAGGAAAGAGTCCTTCTAGGACCAAAGATGCTTCAGGAGATTGGTGCAATCAAGGATAGAAGGCCCAAAAATAGGACTATCCAACCTTGCAGCAAGAGTAAACACAATGGAAACTCAAAGAATTGAAATATCAATCACACATAGATATAAGCAGAATGATCAATTATTCACTAGAAACATGCCCTACCTTCTAGCTTATAGATTACAAAAAGATATGGTGTTATGCCAAAACATACATGTGGGTTGAAACCCTTAACAAAATATCTTCCTACTTCTATATCTCTATACTCGATACTAACTTCATATCTACAACTATAAAGTTCATATATATATCAATTCCTAGCTCCACAAAAGGTCCATGTCAGCCTCAAGAGGTCTCAAACTCAAAAATAGATGATTCATGTGAAGGTCAGCCAAAAGATATTGTTCTTCTTCATTTCTTGGAGAAACATGATGTGGATTGGAACGAAGGTTCCTCAATGAATGCACATCCTTGAAAAATGATTCCCGAAGCTTTTCAAGTCACAAAATAGGTACACACACTTGAAAATCCAAGATTGGTCGGTGAATGCTCTTTGTCCAGTTATAGCTGATATTCGGTTAGTGATAACTTCTTATTGGAATCTCCATAACACTTGAGTTCCTGATATGATGTATATTTTTTAGTGAAGATCATATATCTTTCTCCATGATCTATGATGTTACAATATGGTAAAATGTGAAATGAAAGACTAGGATTGGGTCTGACAGATAACTACTAAAATGCAAGAAAAAACATGAATGCAAAAGTTTTTGGTTGATGCAAGATTGATTGGAAACCAAGGATGCTCCTACATTAGAGATGGAGTGGAAGGTTGCTCATATTAGAGAGCATTTGGTGGTATTTCAAGATAGGAAGAAGAAATATATGGATGCTCATAGGGTTGATCATTAGTTTTCAATTGGTGACTAGGTATTCTTGAAGGTGCGTTTGTGAAAGAGTTTGATCCATTATGGAAAAGGATCTAAGCTCGCACTGTGTTTTTTTGGGCCATTCGAGGTTTTGGAGAGGATTGGTCCTATTGCATACTATCTTGCTTTTCAGCCTAGTCTATTGTGCATTCATGATGTATTTCATGTTTCTATTCTTAGGCCATATTATCTAGATATTTCTCATGTTCTTGACTATAATGCTTTACAGGTAGAGGACAGGTAGATGGCTTTGGAGCCCATGAGAATTCTGTAGCATAGGAGACTCACCCTCAGGGGTTGAGACATTGAGCAGGTGAGGGTCCAATGGGATCCTAATGATGATACTTAAACTACTTGGGAGGACGCATCCTGGATGTGAGAGTTATACCCTTACTTGTTTGCAAGCTTCCAGGAGTAAGCCTGATTCTAGCGGGGGAGGATGTAGTGTCCCTCATTTTGTTCTTCATTAGACTAGTAGTTTTTCTATTTTGAATTTGACATTATGGCATTTTGTTTGATGTTGGATTGCTGCAATGATGACATTTTAGAAATACCTTGTTGCTTTCATTCACCAAGCCAATTCATCAAACTGCGCATACATCTCCTATGTCTATAGATGTGATATGTTTCCTAAGAAAAAACCATGTACCATTTTATGGCATACAATCCAACTAAATCAAGGTATCTTTATATTTCCTCTTGGTTTCATCTATCTCCTTACTATTTGAACCACACCACACCTATCCACCCTTCCTGTGCAATATGACTTGATTCGCTGGTTTTGCTTAATTGAAGGAAATTGACTCATATAGTTTGATTAATCTGAATCATGTTTGAAAATCAAGGCTTATAAATTGCATTTGATTTATTATATATATATAAATATATATGAATGTACAAAACTATATAATGGCCACACTATAATTCGATTTAATATTATGAAAATAGATTTATAATTATAATATATCCAAATAATATTTTTTATAAATATATATATACCGATATTTGTGTATATATTTTTATATATTTATATATGTATGTGGTTATTGGGGATATATTTTTGTGTTTAAATAATATATATATAATTCTTCCCTTTGAAAATTTAATTAATTATGTAAATGAGTAAATGGGGAAATTTAAATAACGTAGAATTGATCTATTTATATTTAAATAATTTGGAAGATTAGTTTTATGAGGAAATTAAATTATTTTCATTGTTAATTGTGAACACTAAATTTTTTCATAAACACTTAATAGCCGGATTGAAGTCCACTATGTATTTTATGGATTGCAATGGGGTTGACTGTTGGAAATTTTGGGGTGGTTATGGTCATGGTTAAAATGGGAGTCTTTTGTGTAAAATGGTTAATGGAAGTCTTCCAAGGGTTTTGGGGGAGCATCTTGTATGTTGGGATTTATGATTGTTTTATTTTGGAAGGGATTGGTTAGGTTTTGAGATGTCTGCAGAGGGTATTATGTCTTACACTATTTATACACTCTTGAGATAGTGATATGTGAGTAAGAGGGTCAATTCCTTGCTCTTGGTGTGGGATTCATGTGAACTTGTTAAGTGTTCAAGATGGTTTTACCTTGCTTGATGTGTATGGTCTACTAGTTGCAAGTAGGGGGAGTGGCTCTCAATGGGGGTCGAAACCCAAAGTGGTCCATAGGGTAACCCATTTGAGAGTTTCTTAATTTAGTGATAATCTAATTAATGAATTAGGGAGTTGGGTAGATTACACATTAATCAAGATAATTGGGTTCCTCACTCATGCCCGTAGTGCTCATTCAGGCTAAGGATAGGTTGAGAAGGCCTAATTGGAAAGATTCACCTCCATGTCCTCACAAAAGGAAAGTTGATTCTACATGTGTCACCCTCTGGGGTCGGTGTCTAGTGAGAGACTGTCAGGATAACCGTAGATAAAAGTCGGTGTCTAGTGAGAGACTATCAAGATAACCCATGTGAGAACCATGTGATAACACTCTCCCCTATTGCATTCTAGCATTCCCTAGTTGTGTTCTTCCCTTTTGTTGTGTGTGTTCCTCTAGAAGCGATGTATATGTTTATGTGATGTAGTGTTGAGTTGGAGCTATGTTTGGTCTTCTATGTGTATCCTTCTATCTTCTTGACTATTTGTTTGTAGAGGGACCTTATGTCATCTCCTAGCATAGGGGGTGGACCTTAGGGTTCCACATGGTCGGGACATTGGTTATTTTACCTCTATTGGGTTTCCCTTGTTGTTGCTCATGTGTGTGGAGGTTGTTCCTTGTTTATCGGATTCCGGATCTTGAACTAGTTCGTGAAGATAGTCCCTATGTATATGTATTAGACTTGCATTTCAATTGTACCATTTATGTAATATGGATGTATTCCTCCCAATTGTATTCAAGTAAGCATTGATGTACACTTGTAACGATGTAATGAATTATGATGTACTCTCTTGTAATGTAATTTGTATATACATTTGACAACTAATTATAAATGATCTTGCAAGTTGTTTAATGGATGACATGTTATGGAAATGTGTATTGTGGAGTTATTTAATGTAATAGATTAAATGTACTTGTTTAATAGAAAAATCATGTAAACATAATTGTAATGGAATAATTCTAGTTCTTGTTATAGCTATATTAGTAATGCAGTCATGGAACCTTAGAGGACTTAATTTAGTTTGTAGGTTATGTTATATTATGCAGGATCATTGTTGTTTCTTATTTAAAAAAAAAAAATGTTCTATTTTTTATGTCATGTATTGTGTTTTCCTTTGGCATTCCTTGGCAGGGCATTACAATGGCTCTTAATGGGGGCTGAAACCCAAAGTGGTGTGCAGGATAACCCATTGGAGAGTTTCTTAATCTAGTGATAACCTTAATAATGAATTAGGGGGATGGGTAAATTTCACATTAATCAAGATAATGATATGCCTCACTCATGGCTCAAGTGCTCACCTAGGCTTGAGATGAGATGGGAAGGCCTCGAATGGAAAGATCAATTGTCTTGTCCTCATGAAAGTTGTGTTGATTTTGCATGAGTTTGTATGGGGACTGGGGATCAGTAGAGGCTGCTAGGATAACCCAAGATGGGGGTCGGGGCCTAGGAATATCTACCAGGATAACCCATATCAAGCTATGTGAGTACACTCCTCCCTATTGCATTCTAGCATTCCCTAGATGTGTTTTCTCCTTCTATTGTGTGAAAACCTGAGCTGGAAGTGAAGCAAGTGTTGTATTTGATGGTGGTATTGTTAGTAGTGTTGTGTTGGAGTCATGTATAGCCCTTTTTTATGTTAGCCTATTATCTTCTTAAGTGTCTGTATCATGTGGGTCCTTGTGTTATCTCCTAGAATGAGGGGTGGACCTTAGGGTTCCACATGGTTCGGATGTTGGTTCTTTTTCCTCCATTAGGTATTCTTGTTGCATGTTCATGTGTGTGGAGATTGTTCTTGATGTTGTGGACTCTAGTTCCTATTCCAGTTTGAGAAGAAAACCTTTTGTGTATATGTATCGGATTGTATAATAGATGTATCTCTTATTGTAATCTGATGTATTCTTCCCACATGTACTAAGTGAAGCATTGTTGTAAACATTGTAACGATGTAACAGATACTGGTGGGCACTCTTGTAATGAATGTTGTAATGTGTTGTATCTTGCATATGTTAGTTGGCTAGAAATGATTTTATTCAATGTTGATTATCAGTTGAAATGTTATGGAAGTAAATAATGTAGAAACATTAAATGTGGAATTTTTAAATGAACCTTACATGTTAGATAACTCATTTCATCTAACAAGTTAACAAAATGATTCTAGTCATCTTGATTATTAGTTTTGTGAGTAGCATAGTTGAGGAACCTTAGAGGACCTAGGTTTAGATTATTATGTTATGCAATGTATTGATATTTCTTTATAAAAAAATATTTTCCATTAATGTGGCATAGTTAGTGTTGTCCTCTAGGGTTCCTTGGTGGGGTGTTATAGGGAAGCAACATAGAATGAAACTTGCATAACTGAAGAATAAGGCCTTGGTTAATGGGTAATTTCTTACATGTGGCCTAGACATTTCTAACAGACTGCTCAAGCGAAGACATGAGCCAAAAGGGGAAATACATCTTAATTTTATACTTAAGATGATTGAGCATAGGGAAAAGGTTGGCATGGAAGTGGTATAATTTCCCTTCAAGAGTGATGTACCTTATGAGAATTTCAGCAATGGAACTCCAACCACTAGGAAGGTCCACTCAATTAACTCCATTCTGCAACCTATTCACCTTCTTTCCCTCTTTAAGGAACCGTTTCATGTCATCCTAGTAACGGATTTTCAACTTGTGAGGAATTAAAATCCCATCTAGAGAATTCCTTGTAACCTCTGTAATAAGCTCAGATGTCACCATCAAAAAAACCCTACCAAAAATAATAGTACCTTTCACCCAAGAATTGGAAAAATCCAAAGAAATTGTGGGGTTAACACCCTACATCCCCTCCACATATGAGGTCGGCTTTCCCTATTCAAGAATAGCCCATACCTCCTTATCTTGCTTCCAACCATAATAATTAGTAGGTTCATCTTTGACCAAATCCCCTCCCATCATGAAACCCACAAGTTTCAGAGCACAGAAACACCAGTTATGGAAATGGCTATACAAAAACGTGAGCTGCAAGTAATAATAAAAATTCATAGATTGATTAGTGGGCTTAATTTTTCATAAATGACAAGTGTGGAAACCATCAAAATGAGATGACAACAAATCAAGCTTGATCTCATTTAGATAGTACTTTGTAATCTATTTGAATTAATTTGAGCACCTAACCTAGGATATGGAGGATATGATCCCATTTTACTAAATTTGGAGTAAAAGCTCCAAGATTTGCTAAGGCATTGACAACTTTATTTTCAATCCTATACATGTGATTCACATTGCAATTCCCAAGGGAAATCATGAGATTGCAAGCTAAGAACATGAGGTATCTAGCAAGGAGAGGCAAGCCCAATCAACATAAGAACTATGTTTTGTGACTCCCCTTCAATGATTAAGTTAGAGAGCCCAGCTTGCATGTCAATTTTAATGCTGAGGAAGGTCGTCGCCACTTCAGAAAAAATAGAAGATTGAACCTCAAATTTAACCACATAATTTAGAACTAACTTCCCCTTATGGTCATGGATGACCCCAACCCCACCCACCTGACCTAGGTTGGGTTTGGCTGAGCTGTCAAAATTGAGCTTCAACTAGCCAGGATCGAGGGGGGATCTGCTCAAAACTATTGTGCCCCTACTTTAGGGGACACAATTTGGTGGTTTTCAAGTGTTTTTTGCATCAAATTTCCATTTCTAGGTCATTACATGCATTTTCAAGCCATTTTCTAAATTGGGTCATTGAAAAACATCAAATTTTTACCCCCAAAAGGAATCTTTTTGGCCTAATATGCAAAATTACAACTTTATCCTTAGAATGACACCTATGCTTTAGCAAAAGTGTAACTATATTTGCAAATTTGTGCCTATGCTTTAGGTTGCACCCTTAAGCCTTATTTCAGTTTTTTTCTCCATCT
This sequence comes from Sequoiadendron giganteum, assembly GCA_007115665.2. Lineage (NCBI taxonomy): Eukaryota > Viridiplantae > Streptophyta > Pinopsida > Cupressales > Cupressaceae > Sequoiadendron > Sequoiadendron giganteum. The sequence continues at coordinate 172,429,956 of CM021103.1, read as the reverse complement.
AATCTCTTTTTATAAGTCACTAATGCACGTTGCAGAGGTTTAATGCCTTTTTAAGGTAAAAATCATCAAAATCTATCTTTTTTTTCATCCAAAAAAATTCCTTTAGGGGCTTCACCCCCGAACCCCTATTAGCGGGGGATTGCGTACACCTCCCACACCTCCCTATCATTGGGTTAAGTGTAGCAACCCCCCCCCATTGCAAAAGGGTTTCTAATTTTTTATGATTATCTTTATGCTAAAAATAACTTTGTGTGATCATTTTATCATGTAACCCCTTTGTGGTGCAACTTAAAATTAATTTTCAAAGGAAAAATCATCAAACTACTAACACATTTTTCTTGTAGATTCATTTGTCCAAGGATTTTTTTTTTCCCCTAATCTAGGCACATTTCATTTCTTAAGGTTAATGAACTTTTGTGTCATGTGTCCTTGAGTGAGTGGTGTGTATTATCTCCTCTCATACCTAGTGTGATCTTGAGGATCAAAAACATCACTTACTCTTTTTCTTTTTCTTTTTCTTTTTATCCCAAGGAACCCAATGTGTGTATGCTCTCCTCTCACACTTTGTGCAATCTTGGCGATAAAAAAAACATGGCATTCCTTTTACAAGTCCTACCTAAGGATTTCAACACCCTAGGGGATGACACCAACTCTCATGTTTTGGTGGAGTATAAAGAGCAAGAGGTGAATTGAAAGACACCACTCTTGGAAGTGGAATCTTGTCAATCTAGGCTAAGCCTCCAAGAACTTCATACTTGAAACATAAAAAAAATAGGATAGGGGAATTTCCCAAAATGGACAAGTGGATACAAAGAGGAAAATGGGTCATATTCTTCTACTTTCATTATGAAATGTGATCCACACAATGAAATTACTATCAACCTCAAGGTGAATCAATTCAAAGTGTGAATCTACAAATTTCCATTTTATGCAAGGATGGGGGTTTAGGTTTAAATAGCACTTTGGGGAGAAAGATTAAAAATAGCAAATCAACTCCAAAATGCAAACTATAAAATGCATCTGACAAATTTAACTCAATTCTAATGGAACCAAAAGCTAAATTGCAGATATAAGAATGGGAGTATGACATGTACAAGTCACCAAAAGTGCCTTTCCAAAGCAAACTGAGGACTCATTCACCCTATGGAAAATCGGTCCTAGCTAGGGCTCCTAAAATTCTATTTCTGGGTTTTGTTTTGTTGTGTCTACACTCCTAGATTCTGAAATCTTGTAGTCAAAAAGTTGGAAATAAATTTTGTAGTTCAGTTTCTATGAAATTTCAAGAATCATGAAAACTTTGATAAATTCAACAACTTCACAATTTTTTCTCTTCAAGAGATCTTCCACCCAAAATTTGCAATCACACATCAAGAGAGAGAAATGTTGTTTGTTAGGTGAATATGGGTATTCCTTGGTCAAACCCTTTTTTGGTAATTAAACCTTGAAATGAATAAAAGCATGAAAGGAATGATGAACGAACAAATCTATGTCACAACTCACCAAACCCTTGGATCAACCTTTGATAATAGAGGTCAAAAACTTACATGAAATGGCTTCAATGGATGTGGATCTTGACTTTGAATCTTTGCTTGAAATGATACTTTGAATGCTTGATTGAATCATGAAACCCACATCAACATTTTAGCTCCGAAAGCATGCATGACACCACATAACTTTGACATAATGCTTGGAACTTGATTGCTACAACAAATAATGAAGAAATCTACCCTTGAATACTCTTGAAATTAATCTTGACTCTTGTGAAAGTTCTCTCATTTGTTCTCTTAAAATCTAATGTTAATTTGATAAAATAACCTTGTATTTATAGTGATTTATCCTTAATTAAAAACTCACAAGATGACATTGAAATGTAGATTTGAAAACATTAAAATACCACCAAAAAAATAATTTAAATTAGGGTCTTAGGTCTAAGTAAGGAACCATTCACCCTTGGAAAAATGGGTCCTAGGTCACTTATCGAGGACACACATTTTTCAAGGTAAAGTGTTATGTTATGACATTAATGAATGTCAGGTTTTACCCTTAGGAAATTGCATTTAATTAGTCTTGGATGTGAATTAAAGGGGCCAATTAAGGAAAATTAACCTCAATTAATTAATACGGCCCTAGATAAGTGTGAAAGTGTAAAGGTACACCTTACAACACTAAAAATAAGACACAATTAAGTCCCTTTTATTTAATAGGGCCCTAAGCATAATGTGAATATGTAAAATACATATTACAACATTAAATTAAGGCATAATTAAGTTTAGTTTAATTAATAGAGCCCTAAATTTAATGTGAATATGTAAAATACATATCATAACACTAAATTAAGGTATACATTAGCTCATTTTAATATTAACATTTATTTTGAAATTAAGTGTGAAAAAGGGATGCTTTTTCCTACACTACAATACCTTGGAGAAGTGAAGGTGAAGAGTGGGTTACCCTCTCTTCCAGCTATTTGAAATTATTTCCTTTCATCTATGGATTTTGGCCTCACATACCCTTGAGGTATTTATAGCACTCCCTATAAGCCTTGTGTATCCTAGATTAAGACCTTTTTGTCCATAGGATAGTGTGGTGCATGGGATGCACATCACACCCTGTAGATCCCCACCATATGGTTCCCTTTATATGAGACATAAATCATCAACTTATCATAAGCTACACGTAGCTTTCGAGGGAGAGCCTGCTTGGGTCATCCTTCCTATCTTGGAGGCCCCTATCTATCTTCTCTCATAAAAAACCAAGTGTATAGACCCATTTTAGGTGTCCTTACATTTGCGTTGAAGGAGATTCCAAGTTTAGAGAAATCCAAGTTTGTGGGACCACATTAGTCTATAAACCCACTTGAATAATTTAGGTTGTGAACAAGTTCTTGAAGTGTCTTATTGTGAAAAATTAGTGAAAAATTAATCATCCAAGGGGTTGTGTTGCAATATGGTGTGTCCCTTGCTCTTACTTGTGTTGCATAACACTTGGTTTTATGACATGGCTTAACCACTTCCTATGGATCTTGTATAAATCTGGTTGTTGTATCAAGCATTAGCAAGTTGATTTTTTAGTGCAACACCAACCACCAATGTAACAATTGGTATCAGAGCTAAGGTAATAGGTTTGAACCCCTTTCTTGCACTAGGGGGAGATTGTTGCAAGATGGTGTGTCCCTTGGTCTTCCTTGTGCAGTGTGACACTTGGGTTCATGAAATGGCTTAACCACCTCCTGTGGATCTTATATAAATTTTGTGGTTGTATCGAGCATTAACAAGTCAATCTTTTGGTGCAACAACAACCACCAATGTAACAAGCTGAGGATTGACCATACCCTAAAAAATCATTAAACTTGGCCACATTATTTATTTGTGTTCTTTTAATTCTATCTCATAGTCAAGAAAGAAAAACCTTCATCCCATCCCAAATAATTATTCCTATACTAACCATCCTTCCACACAATAATCATACCATCTTTTCCATCCTAATCATCCCTTTTCATCTTAATCATCTTATCCTAATCATCCCATCCTACCCATCCCCCATCTCATCTTAATCATCCTAATCACCTCATCTGAATTAGTCCTTTGCATCCTAATCATTCCTCGTCATTCTATTCATCCCTTTAAATCCTAATCATACCATCTTTTCCATCCTAACCATCCCCTTTAATTTTTATCACCTTATCCTCATCATCCATTCATAATCCTCTATTATCATAATAATCCCTCCTTATCCTAATTGTCCTCACCATACCATCATAATCCTATATTATCATTCTAATCATATATCATATCCTAATCATCCTCCATAATACCTATCCAATTTCATCATTAATCTTGGTCTTAATATCCTCTATCCTCCATCATCCTTAATCCACATCCTTCATTATCATCTTTAAACCCCATCCCTCATTATCATCTTAATCCTAATCCTATCCTAACCAAATCCTAATCTAATCCATCTTTCCTGATCCAAAATCTAATCATCCATTATCCATATACCTATCTCAACCATACATTCAATCCCTAATCCTTAATAAAAAATCATCCTTTGAACATCAAAATCTGGTTAAGGACTTTATCTCCTTCATACCTCATATCCTTTAATCATCATCCAAATATTTCATCCAAGGATCATATCCTTAATCGATTATCATCAATTTCAAATGAAATCTCCCCATCAAAATTCAAGAACTTATTTTTATTTCATCTTTAATCCAAACTTGCTTAAGAACATTAGCCTATCTTAAGTACAAAAACAATCCAATCAACTCTTGCTTAAGCACATTAGCCTATCTTAAGTATAGAGAATCAACCTTAACCAAATCAAATTATTTTAAGGTTTTGAAATTTGATCCCAAGTCTAATCTTATCCTCCATCCTCATCCTCATATCTTATTCTTCTAATCCCCCATCCATTCCTAATCCATCATCATCTAAAATATGTCCCAAACCTTCCCTCCACCATGTCAAGCATCTAACCTATCCTATTCTAATACACCTTCATCCATTCCAACCTAACCGAATATCATGAACCCATATCCTAATCCCTATGATGATAGTGAGAATATTGTGGATCACCTTGAATCCATGATCATGAGACAAAATTTTCCCAACCTTCACCAATTACCCATGCTAATTTCCCCTCAAATACCACCCACATCCTTACCACCCAAATCATCCTCACGGGATTCCATCACCAATTATTTCCTCACCCACTACTTCAATAATGATATGGATTCCATGCTTAGATACCTCCTTGTCATTGGTGCTAAACTTCCATCCTCTACACCTTCATCCAATCCAAATCCATCATCTCTTGTTTATCCTTCCCATTCCTTTGACAATGGAAACCAATCCTCTAGCCAAAATTCCCCTCCAACCCCATCCCCATCCCAAATCCCCATATCCACATCCTTTTCAAGCTCATCCTCATACTCAATTTACCAACCCATAGAACTTTACACCTCTTATTCCACTTGTTCATCTCCCACAACCTTACAATACACATCACCCCAATCTTACCAATCAAATTCATCCCATGTATCTCATAATAATTGGCTCCAAGGACTATGGGAAAAGGTCCTTAATTCCCTGTGTAAAAATAAAGTTATGCATTCACCTTCATCACCTCCACATCAAGATAAACTCCCATCCTTTAAATCTCATGAACTTGATATCACTCTAGTGATCCAAGTTATCCAACCTTCCTCCCCCATCACATATTTGACATAAAATGAACCATGTCCATATCCTAATCCAAAGCATGCTAACATAGATCCCCCTCCATATAGAGATGAAGGAACCTGTTCTCCTCCATCACATGATCCCCTTCCATCTCATGATCCCATTTCCAATCAAGAACAATACATTCCTTCCATCTCATCCAATGACCCCTTTCTACCTAAAGATAAAAGTACCTCTTCCACTCCATTTCATGACCCCTCTCTAAATCAAGATCAAATTTTACCTCCCACCCCATCTAATGATTATCTCCCCTGTCATGATCAAAACACCCCTCCCACTCCATGTCATGATCCCCGTCCATCTCATCACCAAGATCCCACCATACAATCCACCCTATCCCATGATCCTACCCCAAGTCAAGATCAAAGCATCCCTTCATCTCCATCTCATGATCCTAATCCCCCACAAGATCCCATCACCCCTATCCAAACTACACATGAACCCTATACTTATCAAATGGGTTCCTCCACCTTAATCCAAGTTGGTTTTCTCCAAGAACCTATCATTCCCTCCATGTCATATCCACCTAAAAATGGACTCCCATCTTGTTTCCAAAACAATAAGTATCCCATTGGAAAAATGATTTGTCAAGCCATGTATTATCAAGGCAAAGGGTTAGGCCTCCTTGAGAAAGGCATCTTATAAACCCTTAATATCATGGCCTTGGATACCATCATCAAGATTTTGGCACTCCTCCCACCCATCCTAAATTTAAAATCCCTCCACCTAAGTCCAAATATCCACATTCCACCACCTACTACTCCTATTCATCCATCACCTCATATCCAAAATCAAGATCAACCAAGGCACACATATTTGAAATCCTTCCAACATACTACTTACACAAACACATCCATAATTCATCCACATCATTCATATCCATCTACCAATCCCATTTCTCTTGGAAGCAATTTGGATGCCAATTATAAAATGCATATATCTAAAAATCCACAAAAATCCAAGGATCAACATGTCCCCTCAAAAGGACATGCAAAAAAAAAAGAAAAATATGATCCAAAATCCAAAATCAAAAAGGCTACAAAGGCCCATGAAGAAAAAATCAAAGCCAAAAACCATGTGGATTCCAAAAATACATATAGAATCAATGTGCATCCAAAAGAAAAATCAAAACTGGCATCCAAAATTGCTAATCCAAAAGCTACATCTAGTTCTAATTCATCCACCCCATCTAATACTCCTATATCACTTTCATCCATTTTGGGTCCTTATGTCCCAAAATATATGCCCACTCCTGTATCTAAACCTCGAGATCCAAAACCCACTTCTCTTCCACAATCCCACCACCCTTCAACATTTTTGCTAGTGTTGATCTTGCCAACATTTTCATCCACTCATCCACAATTCTTCCATCAACCCATTCATTATCCAATGCCTATTTTCCATCCTTCCATATGTATCATCCAAGCCTTTACATAAATACATATCCCCCTCAATCTTCAAATCCAATTGATCCTCCTTACCATCATTCCACCAACATCTATGATCATAATAGCACATAATCAGGGGATACCATCTATGGAAATAGATTCTTGAGTCATTTCTCCCTAATCCCTTGCACTCCACACTTGGGGGGAGCTTCATCCATACATCTTATCCATATCCTCCACTATCCTTCAATATCTATCCATCATCCTATCTAAATATATCCTCCCCTTTTGAACTTTGATCTTGACAAGGTTAAGGATCTATATGAGCATCACACATCCTACCTCCCTTATTCTATCCATAGCATTCATCCCTCATCCTATCCAAATCCATCTTACCTTCATATATTTGATCTTGATGAAGAGCCTAGGGTTCAACTATCCATGCATCCATATCTTATCCACTTGATCTTGATCACCTTATCAATATCCTCTACCCCACATCCATTATCATATCGTCATTTCCCATCCTATCCAATTCACCCCCTCTTTTCACCTTTGATCTTCACAAATCTATGGGAAAAATATACATGCATGCTTTGGAAAATCCCATCCTCACTCTTACTTCCATATGTGTCCTTTATGCACTATCCTTCCATCGCATGCACTATTATTTCAGCCATGATTGCACTACCTCTAGTGTGGGGAATCTTAGTCCATTGCAGCTAGTCTTGGGAGATCCATCCTAAATCCTCCATCCACCATCATATTTTCTCCCATCAACAACCTTCCATCTACTAAACACATTTATCTTCTATCCACACAATCTATTTATCCTTCCATCCTTTTTGTAATAATTGGTTCTCCCTTGTCATTGAATCTCGTCCATTTTTCTATCATAATCATCATATCCTCCATCCAATCCTACCTTATCCAATCCATTTATCTTCCATCCCATCCTACCAATCCAATCATCCACATACAATCCTATCCAATGCAAACAATCTGAATCCATGCAATCCAATCTTGCAAGCTAGTTCATCATCCATAAGCAATCCATCATCTTAATCCAAATCAACCAATAATCCATTGATCCACTATCAAGTTATCATCATAGGGATGTATCCTTCCTAATCCATGTGTTGTTCTTATTTTTAACAACACAATCCTTGGGGTATGCATTTTTCTATAGTTAAATTTTCTATTATTATCATCATCATCACCCATCCATCAATCAGTTTTCAATTTGACTTAGAGCTTAGTCCTTGTTTTCTTTTGGTTTATTGTGCATGCTTGTTTGTTGCTTGTGTATTTTATCATTGTTTGCATTTATCATGGTATTTTACACTATATTGCCACAAGGGCATCATTTTATTCCATAGCATGGTGATATAAGGCATATATTTTCACTCGACCCTTTGATCACTTACTTGGCACATTGTCATCCTGGTTCCTTATACCTTGGTACATAGTGTAAAGTACAATATTAACTCTAGGTTTCTCATATCATTGTAGCATGATTATCATCCATCCTCCCTCTCCATCCATGACTTCATCACCCTTATTTTATCCCATCCATCCTTATTTATTTCATCCTTCACCCTCTAGACCTCCTGTCCATTTAGAGATCACACCTGTGTTCTCCTAACCCACATGTTGGTGCAGTCACAATAGGAGGGTTCCAGAAGGAATAGTTTGGACTGTACAACAAAGAGTCAACACAACAAAATTAACACAAAAAATTGATATGCAAAAAATGAAATTTTATTAATATGGAATGCTTGAATGTAACATTGGCCACAAGGGTGAATATCTAGGGCTCTCAGGCCTACCTCAAAGGCTCTCAACAATACAACTAGCCAACTGGCCTTATTACATGCCCCCGAAGGGTTTATGCAAATATCTGACCTAGAACTTACCTAAATATATGAATGAATGAATCCTAAATGATTAAAATGCTTATAAATATGCTTCTCAAGCTCCAACATAGGTTTGAATTGTCCACAAGGGTTAATAACCTAATGAATGATCAATTATGCATGTCAGCCTCAAGCGATGGAAAGATAATCCCATGCAAAAAAAATAACTTGTGGATCTCCAAGATAGGTACCAATGAATTAATGATGCTTGTATAATGTCATTTTGAGCTTTGCATGATCTAGAATAGGTCTGTACTAAGGATTTAGGACCAAGTTGGCCCCAATGCTCTAACTGAGAAATACAGTGAAATTCTAAGAGCAATAACTTTCCATAGACAAGTGCCAATGATGTGAAATATGGATATGTGATAGATTTCAATGTGTAGATTCTATATCCTACTCTGTGAGCTTAGAAACAATGATGTGGTAAAATTTGGTGTGAAATTTTGAAATCACAACAAAATATAATGCAAGAAAATAATTGTTTTTGGTTGATACAAGATTGCTTTACAACAAGGGACTTTCCTACATCAAATTTCCTCTCAATGGGGCATACCACTAGCTCCTCATAATCCTTCCTCATCCCTCCTAATGACTATGGCATCATGCCACTAGTCCTTATCCCTTTCCTATCCACTATGTTTTATTCTTCTTTGAAATGATGTTACTTTTCTTAGTTGTAACATCATCTCAAATAGGGGAAAAAAGTAGACACCCAAAATAATATTTAATTAAATAAATACTTGTTGTTTATTTAATTAATTTAACCCATTCCCTTATCCTAATAATTAATTAAATAAATATTCATTATTTATTTATTTAATTTATCCATTATCATTTATCCATCACCTTAAATTAAATAAATCTACATTTATTTAATTAAAGATAACCTTTATCCTTATTCCCCTAAAATCCCCTAACCTTTCTTAAGTTAATTAATCCTCAATTAATCTTGTTATTGTAATTTATTTTATTAATAAATAAAATTTTAGTGGCTTAGCCACTTTTATTGAAAAAAAAAGAAAAAAAATAATCCTTAATTAATTAACTTTATCCCCATCCTAATCATTACAATCCCATTCTCCAACTTTTAACTCCACCCAAGTTAATAAACCCTTAGCTTATTAACTTAGCCCATCCTCATTAATCAATTAATCCTTGATTAATTGATCTAACTACCATCCCTAATCCTCATTACCATTATTTCCTAATTTTAAATTCCTACATCTGACCTACCCCGACCAACCTCTTACACAAGCCACCCTATCTCTTACATAAATTAAATTCCTCTCTTCTCAATGTGTGCTCACACATGTGTGAGCACACCTCCCCATTTCACACCTTTCCATACTGTGACACTTGTCACAAGGTTAACCAATCTTCATTCCTTGATTCAAACCCTATCCTTCTTTCAATCTCAACCCTCCATTATCCAATCATTCCTCTCACCAAATCTCTATGTAATGAGGCCTTTGATCTCATTCTTGACATCCACATTCATCCTATCCTTATGTTGTCAAAATATCCCTCTAATCAATCACTATCCTACCATCATCATGTTAAATTATTGAGCAACCACATTCATTACCAACATAGGAGAATTTACAAGACAAGGGTGCATATTGTGAGATCAATCCATGAAGAGGAGGGAGAAATGAAGGTATAACTCTTATTTATTTATTTATTCATTTCTATCTATTTCCCTTCATATTCTATCTTCCCATCTTCACCTAGCAGTTGTAAGAGACCTCCAAAGTGGATTCAAAAGCTATAACAATGTTTTCTTACTCAACATCACCATGAAAAAGTGATATAAAAGGTACCAAGATATTTTTTTGTTCAAAAAATGATTGCTTATTCTAGAAAGATGTAAAGAGAAAAAATAAAAGCTTATACATGAATGTTTTGACAAATGGAGAGTATAAGAGCTTTTTTCTTCCTTTTACAAATATAAATTTGTGGATTTTCTACCAAAATGTGACCATCACTTAGGGTTGTTACATTTGAAAGATTCCCAACAATATAACTATCCAACAACCACTTGAATCATGAACTTTTATGGAATGCTAGTGCATCACGGAGACATCTGCACATAGAACTCCTCTTTGGGAAAAATAGACTCAATGACCTAGGATCATCTTAATTTTTAAGCCAAGATATTGTCCAGTATCAAAACTTTATATTTTAACCATTTTTATATTATTAGCTAAAGTGGGGGACATTACATAGTGTGAAATTGTAGGGATACATAATTTTTGAAACTATATTTTCCCCCACTTTAGTAAGCATATACATTATACTAAATATACATGCTAAAGTAAGAATGACTTATAATGAAAATCTGCAAAGGATACTATAGAGGAAGAAAAATATTAAACCCATGTGGATATTCCCCCAAGGAGAAGACCTACAAAATAACTAAAATACCTTGCACAAAATATACATGTTATGCAGAAAAATTCACATAAAACATATTAGAAAAAAAGGAACATATTAGAAAAAAAGAGGAAAAAATATAAATTCATGCTATAACACAAATACATAGATAAATTTAGACAAAGAAAAAAAATGATAATAAAAATAACATGATATTAAATTTTTTGATAAATGGTTTTTATAAGTATGGCTAGTAAGTTGTATTATGTTAGAAATCATACAATGCTTTTGATTGATCATGGTTGTTGGAAGTTTCATTGTAGAAAATCCATGGAAAACATGGTACATATTAGGACTAATGATCTAGAAATCTATTCCATGCTAAGTGGTTCATATGTTATCAATCTTCTCTATAAATTTTCAATTTCAGATAAAAGTGTGACTATGCATTGTGATAACTCCCCTTAAAAGTAATTGCATGACTTAAGGAGTGCAATTTATTTTAAGGAGAGAGTTGAAAGGAATAAATTCCTAATGAAACAAAATGAGGCAAGATGTTATGTCATGAAACACAAAATATTGTGCTCATGGAATTTCATCACACAATGGAGGGATGTCACATAAAATACACAACATCGCTTGCACCAAAACTACTAGGGATCCATATAATTGGAATCATTATGAAAACATTATAATAATGCATATCACTTTAGTGAGGTTTTTGTATTCATTATTCCCCAAATTTTTTGGAACTAAAAACACAAATGAATAATTTCACACTTGAAATAAAATTAAAAAATTGGGTCAACATGGAAGAGACCTAAATGTCTCAACACTTTGCATCATCCCCAAAAATTTAAAGTTAAATTTAAAACAAATAGAAGAATTTACAACATATTCATCTCCCTTGTATACATGTATCTACAAGGGTATCATGAGTTCTCTAGGTAAGATTAAAAAATGCACAAACAAGTTCCAGGGAAGCACAAATAGAGCACACTCTTAAAACAACTAAAGGATATATCTAGGGTGAAAAAATATTTAAATTCCTTCAAATAGATCATCAATAACCCAATCTTGACCATTAGGGGAGGAAGGTTAATCCTCTCAATTAAGTGTCATTAAATAAGTACTAAGTGTCCTACCTATAGCCAAATCTAAGGAACTAGCTACAATTACAATATCATATTGTGTATCCTTTGTGGTGAGTGTCAACGATTTTTTGAGGATAATGGAAAATCTTGGAATATCTCTAATGAACTCGAATAGATTCTCCTTATGAAGATAAGCTAGTGAATCACTAACGAAATATGTGAAAAGATGATTACTACCACTAATCTCATGAATTGGAGCAGTGAAAGGCATTGAATAATTTCACACTTCTTCTATGAAGAGAACTAATGAAGAGTTCTCTAGACATGGTGGATAAGTTGGGTTTGGTTTCTTCTTTCAATAGGGTGGAGCTAGATGAATTTTTGGTTTCTTTTGGCAGGTTGATGAGGGACATTAACATCAACAATGGAAAGGTGGAGAACATCTATAAAAAATTCATGATGACTATGCTAGAATGTCACTAAATTAGAAAGTGTGGAACTAGGTACTATAAATGTGTTTTCCATGTCTATTGGTTCAAACAATGGTGGTATTATAGATATATTTAGAATTAGAGGTGGTTCCATCAAAGGATTCAAGAACACTTGTACCCTTTTTGAGTGAGGATCATCAAGGTCCCAAGAATGTGTTGCAAGTATTGATGTGTTTGGTGGTGTTGTCTTTAATATTGTCATTGATGTCAACACAATTCAGTATGATTGCAAATGGTAATTGTATAGTTGAGATACTGTAGAAGTGCTTAGAGTACATAGAGCCATATTTATGAATTTGTAGTTGTGTTTTTCCAAGTGCTTTTGAGAAAATTTAAGAAATAATGAAGGAAGTGTTGAGTGTGCTCTGGTATTGTGCTCTACATTTCTTTTGTATTGATCCTATGCCTCTGTGGATCTATGGTATTTTTCATGAGCTTCAATGGATAATATATCCTAAGTTTTAGCTTCTGGATGGATGGAGAATGAAAGATGTGTTCACTGGTGTGTGAACTAGTTTGACAGAACTATTTGTTTGTGGGTTGGGAGAAATTTTTTGGCTCTGTAGTCTTTTGGTGTTTTGTTTCAGATCTTGTAGATCTGGGAGATGATTCATACTGATGTTTTTTCTGTTCTGAAAAATGTGCTTGTGATTGGGCACTCTATAAGACTTGCTCCAGAGCCTCTATGTGTTGTTGGTTGGTCTAGTTGGACTGTTGAAGAATGTTTTGTGTATAAATATTTTTACAGTTGCTACGGATGTATCTGGTTTCTATGTCTGGTGAAGCATGTTGTGTGATCCACATGCCATTATCTTGTTGTGGATGCACATACTTCAAAGATCATTGGTGTTTTCATTAGGTTTGGCTGACCTGGTGTCTACATGGTACATAAAGATATTGCATCGAATTAAGGAAGCATGTGATTGATCCAAGATATTGTTTGGGTCCTAATTAAACATGTAATTGGTCCTCTCTCATTCTTATCCACCACGAGAATGTCGAGTAGTTGACCTAATTTGAATTGGTAAATTGAAGGATTTTTAGTCGACCTTGGAGAATGCTTCTAGGGTTGAAGATGGTATAAAAGCAAGTCAAGATATTACAAATTGAAGGAAAAAGAAAGTGAAGTGTGTGAACAAGTGCCAAAATTAGAGTGTATAAGAGTGAATCAAAGCAATAGTACTTTGATGTGTTAGATTCTTGAAAGTAGTGAGTTGATGGTGTCTACAATCTTTTTATCAAGCTACGAATGTGTGGAACCTTTTGTGGTGGATCTTTATTTATCCTTTCTTTTTCTTTAGGTTGTGAGTCCTATTTTAGGTAGTGAGCCATCTAGCAGTGAGCCTTTGTATCCGGTATTTCATTATTACTATATTGTGAGTTAATCCTCACCATGGTTCTTCCTCATTGGGTTTTCCACGTAAATCTAGTGTCTCTGGTGTTTGCTTTCAGTTATTTGCATTTCATGTTTACACTTAATAACAGACTTAGTTAAAGTGGATTTGATTAAGGTTACAAGTAAAGAAATTTGATACAACTGATTCACCCCCCCTCTCAGTTGTCTTGTGAATTTCAAAAATTGGTATTCGAGCTCTAGGTCCTCAGTAAAAAGCTTAACCGCTTGAGGTAGATCAGATGGTGCACAAGTTGTAAATCCCTATTTTCTATGTAGCTTATTACAGTGATTGGAAAGAACAAATGAGAGGTTATCTGGATTCTCTTGGTTTCAAGACCTGGAAAGCCGTGGAGACAAAGTATGTTGCAACATCTACTAGTCCTTCCTTTGTAGATGAGATTGTGGCTTATTAGGAGAATGAAAAGGAAAGGTATGCTATCTTCAGTGCTCTATCTAAAACTGAAAGGAAAATTTTTATTTCTTTAGGCACTGCTTATGAAGTATGGGAAAAATTGAAAGACATATATGAAGGAAATGATAGAGTAAAATTGTCAAGGAAGCTAAAAGCTAAGCAAAAATTTGAGAACTTAAGAATAGAAGAGGGTGAAGATATTGCAAGATATTATCAGAGAGTTGAACTTGTAGAAAATGAGATCAAGAATCAAGGTGGTACCATTTCAGATCAAGATATAATTGAGAAGATATTGATGACCCTACCAAAGAATTACAATGACAAAACCTCTACTATTGAAGAATCATATGATCCAAAGACATTTACTAAGGGACACCTATCTGGTATCTTGACTGCATTCAGGATGAGAAAATTTGCAAGAGATAAGGAGAAAACTAAAAAAACCTTTAAAGCAATGAAATAGGAGATGACTCAGATGATGATGGTTCAAAAGAGTTGGAAGCAAACTCCACAAGGAAATTGAAGAAAGGTACTGGTAAATACAAAGGTATGTTGCTCTTTAATTGTTTCAGTTGTGGAAATATTGGTCATTATGCCTCAGGATGTCCTAATAGAGCTACATAGAAGAAGATCAAAGATAATAATAATAATCACAGAGACAAAAAGGATAGGAAGTTCAAGAAATTGTATTATGCTAAAGAAGATGAGGGAATTTCTGATGGTGAGTTTAATTTTGAAGAAAATAAAGATGAATGTTTATTTCTAGCCCTGGAAAATAAAGTTGTATCTGCTAACCATGGAAAATGTTCAAAAGAATCTAGTCTAGAGAGCAAGAAGGATGAGATGGAAGGTACTCTGGTGACTACTTTTCATGCTAGACAGGATGAAGACTTTTGGGTAATTTACAGTGAGTGTTCAAATCATATGACTAGAGATAAGAGTAAGTTCACTAAACTTGAAAAGTATGATGGAGGAATAGTTATGTTTGGAGATGATTCTAGTACTAAGATTGTTGGTAAAGGAACAATTAGTTTTGATGGAAAACATAGTACTGAAGATGTCTATATGTTAAGGGTTTAAGGAATAATCTTTTAAGTATTGGAAAAAAGTGTAGCAAAGGATTTAAGCTTGTTTTTTAGGATAACATGTGTTAGATCAGAAAAGGATCTGGAACTATGGTAGCAACGAGGAGAAGAACTCATGGAAACATCTATTAGCTTAAGAGTGGTGAAGGTCAGTGTTTTGTTTCACAGATTATTGAAAGTTGGCTATGGCACCAATGGATGGGAAATGTAAATTTTGAAAATCTAATCAAGATCAGTTCTAAGGAAGTTGTGAGAGAACTTCCTAGAATCACAAATCCTTCAAATTCAAATAATAGCAAGGCATACAGATGCTTTAATGAAAGATTGAGGAAAATAGTTGAAAGTGCTAATGTAAAAGTTGATGAAGCTATGCATAGACCAGTAGAAATAAGTGAAGTTGAACCAGATGATCCTATCTATGGAAAAGTGCAAGAAGAAGAAAAGGAAGAGAAAGAACAAAGTGATGAAGAGGAGATTCTAGAACCTACACCTAACATTCCTAAATATGTACATAGAAATCATCTAGAGGAACAAATAATTGGAGACATAAGTGAAGGTGCAAAGAAAAGAAGAAAAGTGGTTGAGGTAAACTTGAGTTTACTTTCTCAGATAGAACCTAAGACTATGAGTAAAGCATGTAATGATGAGAGTTGGGTTGGAACTACAACAGATAGAGAAGAATGAGAAATGAGAACTCGTCTCTAGACCTATAAACAAGAATGTAATTGGTTGAAAATGGGTATTCAGGAATAAGCTAAATGAATATGGTGAAGTGGTAAGGAATAAAGCAAGACTTGTATGCAAAGATTATTCATAGGTTGAAGGAATAGATTTTGAAGAGACATTTGCACCAGTTGCAAGAATGGAGGCCATTCAAATGTTCTTGGAATTTTCAGTTCATAAAGACTTCAAAGTGTGCTAGATGGATGTCAAGTTTGCATTTATGAATGGAGAATTGCAAGAAAAAGTATATATGAAGTAACTAGAAGGATTTCAGCTGTCAGACATACTGAACATGGTCTACAAGTTGAAAAAGGCAATATATGGACTTAAATAGGCTCCCAGAGCTTGGTATGCAAGGTTGGATAGATACTTAACGCAAAAAGTATTCAACAAAGGGTCTGCAAACATCAATATTTACTTCAAAGTTCAGAAAAACAAAATATTGATAGTTGTGGTATATGTTGATGACATTATCTTTGGTGGAAATGAAGGTATGTGTAAGAAATTTGTAGAGGAGATGCAAAAAGATTTTGAAATGTCTATGATTGGTGAGTTGAATTTCTTCCTTGGACTTCAAGTAAATCAAACTGATAAGGGGATATTCATTTCACAATCTAAGTATGTCAAGGAATTGTTAAATAAGTTTGGAATGGATGACTCCAAACCGGTCTATACCCCTATGGTAACCAGATGTAAGCTAAGTAAGGATGATGAATCTTCTAAAGTCGATCAGAGCATGTATAGATCTATGATTGGTGGAATGTTGTATCTTACTGCTACTAGATTGGATATCATGCATGTAGTATGTTTAGTTGCAAGATTTCAAGTAGAACCTAAGGAAGCACATGTTATAGTTGTGAAGAGGATATTCATATATCTTAAGGGAACTCTAGATTATGTGCTATGGTATTTGAAGGATTAAGATTTCACATTGAATGCCTACACTGATGCAGATTGGGTTGGTTGTGTAGATGACCAAAAGAGTACAAGTGGCGGTGCATTTTTCCTTGGAGGAAAATTGGTTTCATGGTTGAGTAAGAAACAAGATTTAGTTTCTTTATCCACTATAGAAGCTGAGTATATTGCAGCAACATCTTGTTGTACACATGTACTTTGGATGAAACAAAGCTTGAAGGACATATGTGTGATTTGTGATGATCCTATCTCTATCTTTTGTGATTCTACAATTGCTATAAACATTTCAAAGAATTTGATGATGCATTCTAGGACAAAGGACATATCTATCAGGTATCACTTCTTAAGAGAGAAGGTGTTGCAGAATGAAGTAGACTTGAATATGTACCTACCAAGGAACAAATTGCTGACATATTCACTAAGGCCCTTTCAAAGGCTACTTTTGACTATCTCAGGGGGAATTTAGGGGTTACTGCCCCTCTTCCCTTGAACTAAGTGCACATGAAGGTGCATCAATCTAGTGAATTCACAGATTCTTTTGATCTAGATTGATGTTTGTGGTCTACTCCTTAGGGGGAGTAGAGAGGTGCATTGTTGTAGTATGTGATGTGGGTGCACTCCTAAGGGGGAGTGATCAGAGATTTATATGGAAAGAGTTTTCATGCAAAAATTTCCTTTGCCATTGATGTCAAAGGGGGAGAAAAATTCATGTGAAAAAGCTGAAAAGGGAGAGAGAGTCTTGTACAGAGAAGAGAGAAGAAGAAGTAGGAGACTGTGTATGTTGTCTTTGATGGTTTTTCACATCATGTGTTGCCATCAATGGCAAAGGGGGAGATTGTTGCAAGTATGGATGCATTTGGTGGTGTTGTCATTAATATTGTCATTGATGTCAACATAGCTCAATATGATTACAGATGGTACTTGCATAGTTGAGATACTATAGAAGTTCTTAGAGTACATGGAGCTATATTTATGAAGTTGTAGTTGTGTTTTCTCCAAGTGCTTTTGTGAAAATTTAAGAAATAATGAAGGCAGTGTTCAGTGTATGTTATGAGTGTGATATGGTATTATGCTTTGCATTTATTCTATGTTGATCATATGCCTATGTGGATTTGTGGTATATTTCATGAGCTTCAATGGATAAAATATCCTAAGTTTTAGCTTCTGCATCGATTGAGAATGAAAGATGTGTGAACTGGTTTGACAAAACTATCTGTTTATGGGCTGGGAGAAATGTTTTGGCCCCACAGTATTTTGGTGTTTTGTTTCAGATCTTGTGGATCTAGGAGATGATTTATACTGATTTTTTTTGTGTTTTGACAAGCCTGCTTGTGATTGTGCACTCCGAAAGACTTGCTCTAGAGCTGTTGTGTGTTGTTGGTTGGTCCGGTTGGACTATTAAAGAATTATTTGTGTATAAATATTGTTGCAGTTGTTGCTGATGTATCTGAAGGATTCTAAGAGGTGTTTCTATGTCTAGTGAAGCATGTTGTGTGATCCACGTGTCATCATCTTGTTGTGGATGCACATACTTCAAAGATCATTGGTGTTTTCATTAGGTTTGGCCGACCTGGTATCTACACATTACATAAAGATTTTGCATTGAATTAAGGAAGCATGTGATTGATCCAAGATGATGTTTGGGTCCTAATTAAATGTGTAATGGGTCCTCTCTCATTCTTATCTACCGTGGGAATGTTGAGTAGCCAACCTAATTTGAATTTGTAAATTGAAGGATGTTTAGCTCACCTTGGAGAATGCTTCTAGGGTTGAAGATGGTATAAAATCAAGTCAAGATGTTGCATATTGAAGGAAAAAGAAAGTGAAGTGTCCGAACAAGTGCAAAAAGTAGAGTGTGTATGAGAGAATCAAGGTAGTAGTACTTTGATGTGTTAGATTCTTGAAAGTAGTGAGTTGATGGTGTCTACAATCTTCTGATCAAGCTACGAATGTGTGGAACCTTTTGTGGTGGATCTTTATTTATCCTTTCTATTTTTGTAGGCAGTGAGCCTCCTTTTGGATATTGAGTCCTATTTTAGGTAGTGAGACTTTGTATTTGGGAAGTGAGCCCTTTGGTAGTGAGCCTTTGTATCTGATATTGCATTATTACTATATTGTGAGCTAATCGCCACCATGGTTTTTCCCTTATTGGGTTTTCCACGTAAAGTTGGTGTCTTTAGTGTTTGCTTTTTGTTATTTTCATTTCATGTTTATACTTAATAACATACTGAGTTAAAGTGGATTTGATTAAGGTTAGAAGTAAAGAAATTTGATACAGCTGATTCACCCCCCTCCCTCTAAGTTGTCTTGTGCATTTCAATAGAATGAATAAGAGGTGATGTAGAAGAAATAACAACTACTAATGGAGATGAATGGGAAGAAGGCATTACCAAATCTAGAGGTAGTCATATTGGAGGATGAAATTCAAAATTTGAAGTTTTTGTGGTATCCTATTAACAAGCCAATGCATACTGAGATCACTTATTCTCACATATAAATTGATTACGTCAGTGATGGGTTCCATGCACAAATATAGAATGAAGATGACTCTTCTCTAATTGTAGGGTTTTCTCCACTTTCAAAACTAGAGGAATAATAGTACTTACAAGTGGAGGGTGAGAGATAAAGGGTGTGTGTTACATATCCTATATCATTGGTGTCTTCCTCTTTCAATGACAGGGGAAATCAAGGGAACAAAAGGGACCACTAAAGGAAAAGGCATGGGAAATGCATGAGAATGTTTATTCTATTAGCTTCATTCTTTTTACTATCATAGGGGTAGGTTTAGGAACAATAGGATCCACACGAGGATAGATAATCTGAGGGGATGATTTACCCAACATAGTTGCTTTCCTTGGTTGCTAGAATTGGCATCTGGGGGAAGATAAAAGGTTGTGAAACCTTAGGGGAGACAAGAGTTTTACCCAATGGAGAATTTTTATCCCTAGACATTGTAGGCGTAGGCATTGGGATAAAAAAATCCTTCTATGGTTGAAAAACCAAAGGGGAAGAAACCACCTAAGAAGAAGAAGGAATAATTAAAGAAGATTTAGTACAACCTACTTTGATTTTGAATATTCATTCAATAGTAAATCTTTCTCAGATTGTAGAGGTCCTAGAGGTAGTTGGGTAATAGTACAAAGTTGTGTCAAACTTTTGACCAACTTATCAACACAACTAAATTTTAGTATTTCTAACTAAAAATCAATTTTGTTCAAACATATTATCTAGTAAAATTCATTTTAGCTAAGTTAGATATTTCCAAAACTTTTCCAACAATCTTTTTTGGCTAACTACATATGTAGCACCACTTTAAGGATAATTTATGAAAAAAATAAAATTATTTGAAAAACTTGAGATTTGAATAACAACTACTCATGTAAATAACATATTTTTAAATTATAAACATACCCTTTTGTAGATTAATAGGTGTAGTTTTCAAAAGTATATATAATTTAATAGTTTGATTATTATTTATATTTTATTTTTTATTTTAGTAAAATTAGGTTATTAGCACAAAATATTAGGTTGATTACCATGCAAGGAAAAATACTAAAACTTATTAATTTTTTTTGAAAAAAATATGATGCACTAGATAAAAGAATCTATATCAAGATGGTATAATTTGTTTTCTATTTTACATAAATATTTAATATGAAACTTGACGTCAAATGGAAACAATTATTTTTTAATACACACACATTTTAATATTTATTTAAAAATATATATTTATCAAAGTTGGCAAAAAATATATCCATGCACTAAAGTTTCAAGTTATAAATACACAAAAAAAATTGAAAGAAAAAAATAAAATTTACTATAAAAAGGTTGACGTCACATGTAACTTCATTTTTTAGCATTTTATCAACAACTAAATTATAGTGTCAATTTATTAAAAGTTATTTAAAATTAATTTTTTAATTTTTTTTTACAATATAAACATAAAGTGAACTAAAAAAATACACATTTTACTAGTTTACGTCATTTCAAAATTCAAACATATATGTCACTTTTTAGTGATTCAAGTTTAAATGTTGAATTAGTGTAAGTTGTTTCCTTTACAAAGTGTGACATAGCTTTATACTTCTACCCAGTTGCTAAAAATAATTAAGGGATTAGCCTCCATGAAAAAAAAGTGGTTTGTATCTAGTATGTTGGATAGTATGCATTTTACTATTGTGAGGAAAATTTAAACACATGTGTAACACTAAAATGATTGCATTAATTAAAGTTATCCATGGAATTGCTAGCTTCACTTTGAATAAGTAAGATCTAGGGATAACAACAAATGTAATTTTTCTATTAACTTGGGTCCCACCTAGACCATCAAAGTAAAGAAACCCATTGTGAGTAAATAAAGACAATCATTTGTACAAATGGTCACTCAAGTTCTATCATATTTGTCTTTCTAAAATCCATTGATAGAGAATTTCTTCTATTATAGTATTGACCATGTTGGCAAGATTAACAAGAACACCATTAATGGCACTCTCATTGAAACAAGTAGGTATGTAAAGAGGTCCATTGTCTAAACAATAGGGTAGATCATTATAAGAGAAAGATATCACAAGAATATTTATGGCACTATTAGGATAAGGTGGCATTGACCTTGTAATCCTATATCATTTGTTTGTCTCCACATTCCTTTTAATGTGTTCTAGGGGATATGAGAGAAAATATCAAATTTTGGCAATGTTCTAATGATATTTTAAAGTGGATATAATTTTGGTGGAGGTTATACATCACATATAGATAATGCGTATTTCCTAGGAATCCATAATGGAATAAGAAAGGTCCTGGATTAGGAACCCAAGATTGGAGAACGAAAGGTATTTGCTGGTGTTCCGATAGAGGGAAAAAATGTCACCAAAGCATCTAGAAAGAAAGGAGTTGGATAGGCTATTAGCTAGGCACCCATGTGGGATTCTTGAATTTCAATTTAATATTTTATTATGTTTTTTGACTATCTAAAAAGATGGCCATGGCTTTTTTAGGTGCTTTTGTACCTCTTTTTTGGTTTACCATTCATGGTTTTACCCCCCACAATTTTTATAAATTAGAGTCATGGGTTGGTAGTTTCATATTGGGTACTTGTAGGTAATAGTGTGTTGTCAGGTTGATTTGAGATTAGTAATGAAGTTTATTATTGTGTACTCTCATTTGAAGATAAATAATATACTTTCCCTTTTTTGTTGTGGATTTTTTCTCAAAAGGGTTTCTCCACATAAATTTGGTGTCAAATTTTGGTTGTTGATTTTTATATTTTGATGTATGTTGCAATCAAATGTTTAAATTTGATTCTGTAATCAAATTTTCAGATCTGTATTCACTTGCATACGTTTATATTGTAGCTTTCCTTCACCTTGGTCTGACGAGGAATGCAAAGTTCATCAAAGCATTCAAAAAGAAAGGAGTTAGATAGTCTATGGGCTAGCAATCCATGTGGAAGTATTGAATTTCCATTTAATATTTTATTATGTCTTTTGGTTGTCCAAAATGAGGGGTGTGTGTTTATTTAAGTGAGTTTTTACCTCTTGTTTTGGTTTACCATGGATGGTTTTATCTCCCATAATTTTTATAAATTCAAGCCATGGGTTAGTATTTTCATATTGATTTCTTGTAGGTAATAGGGTTTTTCCAAGTTGATCTAAGACCAATAGTGAAGTGTATTGTTTTTTAATCTCATTTTAAGATTAATTCTATACTTTCCCTATTTTCTTGTGTAGCTCATTATTTCCCATAAAGGATTTCTGCACATAAATTTGGTGTCACATTTTGCTTGCTTATTTTTAAATTATGATGTATGCTTTTTATTAACGTAAAACAGGTTTTGAAGGGGACCTGGAACCCTATATAAAAGAGTAGGAAACACCAAGATAAATCATTAAATGCTTCCCCAAAAGAAACCAAGCTAATTAAACCCCAATTAGCAACCCATCAACAAAAACTAGAAAAGAGGTGAAGATAAAATAACAAACAAAAAAGCATTAAAAACAACCGAAACAGATTCTAGAGAAGCTCTTTTATCATCCTAGCCACTTCCAAATGCTTGGAGATCACCTTATCATTCATTTCCATGATATCTTTGAAATCCTGCATAGGAACCACATTGCTATTCTTTATTTTTCTGTGAGTATGAACACTCGATCTAGTCCCACCTTAGTAGCCTACTTTCCCATCTTGGAGTCCTCACCCATAGCCTACTTCAAAGGGTAAGATAAAAGGGACTTGTCAGTCCACTCTTTTTATTTTTTTATTTAGAAGCACCAATCCTTCATTTATGGTTTCAAGCGAATCCTTTTTGAGGTTAATCAAGGGATTAAGATCTTTTCACATTTGTAAGGAATTCCTTTCTAAAATAGAAATCCTTGGATCATGGTCTCTTTTTAGATTAGCAACATCATCCACCATTAGGCCAAGATTAGAGTTCAACAACCTAACCATACTAAAAATAGAATCTTGCTCCCTAAAACTTCTCAAAGTAGAGATGTTACAATGAGCAATCGTATCATAATTACCATGAAGATCTTGGACCTCTGGAATAAGCCACATGAGCAAATTAAAATAGACATCCTCTCCTTCCTTCACCAAACTGAAAGCATGATTAAAATCCAACGTACCCCAATACAAACCCCTCCCATAATAAGAGATCATTGAAGGATCCTCTTCTTGGAGACTAGCAGATGGAACAAACTATTCTTTGCCTTTTCCTTCAGAAAACAACACTACGAGGGACACATCTAAATCAATAAAAAATTTCTGATTCACCTCCCCTTTAGCTGGGCCCCTTCGATCCCCACCACAATCTAAATTTTTTTCATCAGTAGAATTTTTTTCCACCCCACCAACCTTAGTAATTTTGACACCCTCCTACAACTTCTCCACCATGTCATGGGAAACAACATCACTCATCAGTCCCTTTTAGGAATTTTCCTACTACTTTTTTCCTCCACATCCACCTCTTCACAATCATCCAAAATTTTGCACTTTGCATGTGAGGAAGAGGGCTTAGAATTTTTCACAAAGCTTTTCCTAACCCCAACTGAAGGGTTAACACAATCCAAATCCATCTGGTAGCCATCAGACCAGGCCATAGAATAATCCCTATACTTTGTTTCAACTTCATCTTCCTCCTCCTCTAACTAACATTTTCATTTCAACTTAGTCTTCTTCTTGGACTTGCCAGACTTACTAGGAACAAGGGAAGCAATAACATATCTAGCTTTGATATGCTCCACAATTAAAAGCATCAACCCCTCATGCAAAAAGGGATTGTTGGGATTCTTTTAGTAATCCAAAATCTCATTCTCCAAAGAAGATAGAAAGTAAAACAGGAAATAAACTAACTTACCATGGCGAAAGTGATTTAGTAGCAAAAAATGGTGTCCATAAAGAGCCATGTACATCCCATATAGGGTAAAGTAACACATAAGAGCCATAGCCACATCTCGCTAAATTGGTTTAATCTTGATTTTTTCAAAGCCACCACACTAGATTTTAACCATTTTCACCTTCTCTTTGTCCCTCAAGAAGTTCATTCTTGCCACCCTAGCCATGGATTTTTCTTTGAAGAATTTCCCCCCTGGAGTTGATAGCCCTGCAACTTCAGTTGTGAACTCCTCATTAGTAGTGATTTCAATTCCAAACATACTAAGCACCAAACCATCCCAAGATTCCATAAACTCTTGTGAGGTCTTGGACTCAAAACAATGTATTTCTACATGAAAGGAGATACACCACCTTTCTGCAAAATATTCCAAACTTCATCATTGGCTTTGGTCTCCACACACAAAAAGGGATCCCTTCTACATCTATAACCTCCCATTTTCAAAAGCTCCAAGCAATTCATAGGGATGAAACCCCACAAAGCACAATTGCAAATTATTAAAAAAGCCAAGGAGGAAATCACACCCATAAAGCGTGCTATCCTAACTTTGGAGGTATAAATATAGATAATGGTTAGATCCCTCCCAAGATTATAACTCATCCTCCAAAAATTTCCAATAAAACCTATGTCCATCAAGAGTCTTATTGGCATTTGAGTGTAATCATTAAGATTCCAACCCTTAAGATTACCTGAACATTCGACCCCCTTCAAATGTTTAGTGGCTATCATTATTAAGCAAAGTAGTATGTTCCATGAGGATATGGTCATTAATCTCCCATTACCTAGCCCAAGACACACCAAAGTTATCCAAAAGGTTCTCAACACCATTAGCCTCATGAAATACATGGGAAATGTAGACTTCTTCAAAGTTATTCAGCAAGGATTGAGCATCAAAGATAAGTATTTCAATGGACCAAGAAGGAGGAGAGAGACTCCTGAGGCAATTTATAATATTTAATGAGTCCCCTTCCAACCAAATTTTGGAAACCTCCTTCTCCCTTGCCAATTTCAAAACATGATAGGATATTGTGATATATGTTATAATCACATATTTTAACCTTATTTGGTAATTTAGTTTCATATCTAAATTCACTTCCATAAGTTCATATTATAGCTTTCCTTCACTTTATATTCAAAATTTGGTATCATAGATAATGGTTATGTTGAGAAGGGGATGCCTAACTCTTAAGTGTTGGAGATTTTTTACTATAGCAGGAACTTTTTTTTTGTGGTATATTTCAAATTTTTGAGGAGTATTGTGTACCATGGCTTCTACCTCTTGTTAGGATATTGAGAAATTCAATGGAAAAATCTATGAGACATGGAAACTGAAGATTGTGGATCACCTTGAAGAGAGTAAACCAGCTGTAATGTTTGATGAAGATTAGAAAATTTTAGATCAGAAGAAATGATGAACCATATGATTGTGTCATACAGATTCCATCCTTTTGAATGTCTCTACATAACACACCACATTTAAGTTGTGGAAGACGATAGGTGATATTTATCAAAATAGAAACCTAAAGGGAAACTAGTAGCCAAGAGGATTATTCTTCAAGAATCAGAGTCCCAATCTACTGGAAATGATACAGAGGTGGGTTATAGAGATTCCAGTTCCAAGGATGATGTTGTGGCTATCAAACAGGTTGATGCTAAGGCAAGAGGTAAGGGGAGGGTTTACATGAGAATGTTGTGATCATGGAGACCAAGGAGAAGCCCATAAGGGCTTCTAAGTGTATTTCCAAGTTGAGGAACTAGGCCAAAATATGTATTAAAGGACACCATGGAGAATTACAAGGAGAAGGCTCTAGAGGAGAAGATGGTTTAAATTGATGAATCCCCAGTTTGAAATACACCAAGTGTGGAACTCGTTGGTGAGAAACATGTGTAGGAGGAGGAGGGTGTTAATCAAAATCCTAGGAAGCTAGAACCTCTTAAGGTTAACCCCCTATCGAAGGACTTCTCCTACCTTAATGATGACTCCACCTCAATGTTCGAACTCCTTGACATGGAGAGGGTGAGGGCCATTGGTACTTTCAAATTAGCAAAGTAGACTCTATAGGAATTCAATAGGGTTAACATCAAAATTAGGGGATTGAAAGAGAATGTGTAGAATATTCCAAAAGGATCTACCTTGGATATTTCGATTGATAGAATTTTTGATCTTGAGTCTTCATTCTTTAATTTCAAGTCCTTATGTGAACAACACTTAGCTGATTTAGAGGCCAAGGTTTTGGATACCAACATGGACATCAGGAAACTATTTCATTCCTACCACATTTCTATTAAGAATAACACTTATTCATTGGAGGTCCTATTTTGCAAGATCATTGAGCTAAGAGAAGACTAGTTGTATTTTTCTAAGCTAATAGAGAAGGATCAGGTGATAAAAGGAAAAGGGAAAAATGTTGGAAATGATGATGTTAAAAGCCATGTTGCTAGAGGGATGGGAAACTTGAGGAAGACATTTTAGGATGAGAAAAAATAACTATTGGACGTGATTGGACTTCATAGGAACTAGGAAATTAAGGTGGCCAACTCCTTAAGAAACATGAAGTAGTGTCTAGTTCTATGTTTTACTTTGTTGGTTTCTTTGTTGTTGCGTTTATGTTTTTTTCTTGTTGTTTTGTTGCTGATAGTTTATTGTTACATTTTTAAAGCAATATTTTGTATCCACAGTTGTAAAGGGTTTCGGGTCCCCTCAAAACCTATTTTTCCTATATAATCAAAATAATTTAAATCTTAAGAGATGATTATATTCATAAAAAACTAAATATAGTGATTCTATTGTAGACCCTTTAAATTATTTTAATATAATTATAAGTCACCTTGCGTAAATAGATGTTAAATTATAATATGAAGATAAATTGATCTTGTTACTTTGTTATTTTCCCAAATCTTGGGAAAATCTAATTGTTTCCATAAATAGTGGTAATGCAAAGCAAAAGATGGAAAACATGACTTATATACTTATATTAAATGATATGAGGAGAAAGTCTATGAATGTTGGCTCCCAAGATTCCTTGTATGTGTTAGGAAGGTTCAAAGAGAAAGGGCATAAAGGGGATAAAAGAGGGATAAGTCTAAAGGATGTTCTAAGACCACTTGAAAGAGAAAAGTAAAGTATTCTAATTGTGGAAAAAGATGGTGTATGAAGGAGTGTAAGAAAAATAGAAATAATGTTGGCTCCTCCATAGAAAATTATTTTTATGATGATTATGATGCTTTGTATATTTCAACTAACTCTATTAGTGGCGATTCTTTGCTTATTGATTCAGGTTGCTCCTACCACATGACTCCTCAAAAGGAGTGGTTTACTTCTTATAAAAGATATGGTGGGGGAGATGTTTTCCTCTATGATAATAAAACTAACAATATTGCTGGTAAGGGGAAGGTAAAGTTATGTTTCAATGATGGGATGATTAAATCCCTTGATGATATTTTACATATTCTAGGACTTGCAAGAAATTTACTTTCAGTATCCAAGTTGAATGATTGAAATATGCATGTCCTATTTGACAAGTTCTTTTGTAGGTTGGTAAGAGGGAGTTTGGTGATAGCTAAAGGATCTCAGATAGAGACTTTGTTTAGGCTAAATACTTATACTTTATGTAACTCTTCCAATGTAAGTAGTAATTAAAATTCATGTATGTTGTGGTGTCATATATTGATTCATATTGCTGAAAAAGATCTTAAGACCATTCTTAATAATAAAAAGTTGGTTGACAATATTTATGATTATTCTATTGGAAAAATGATTTATGTGAGAATTGTGTGTTTGGTAAATAAAATAGATCTTCATTTCCTAATGGAACTAATAGGGCAAAGAGATTATTAGAGATCATTCATTCATATGTATGTGGACCAATAGATGTTGACTCTTTAGGTAAATATCAATATTATGTCTCTTTCATTGATGATGTTTCAAGATACACATGGATTTATTTTATGCATTCCAAATATAATGTTTTCACTAAGTTTATGGAATTTAAGGCCTTAGTTGAGAAGCAATAATATTATAAGATAAAAGTGTTGACATCAGATAATGGGGGTGAATATTGTTCTAGGGAATTTGATGAGTTTTTAAAGCATACAATTATTGTTTGGTAGAAGAATACATCATACACTCCCCCAAAAAATCAGGCAGGAAAAGTAATGAAATAAACCTTGATGGAAAGAACTAGGATCATGTTGAGTGGTGCTAAGCTTACTAGATTCTTTTTTTTCAAAGTAGTTTGTACTAATCGTTATTTGATTAATAGATCTCCTTGGTTATCTCTTCTTGATAAAACTCCTTATGAAGTGTTGATGGGTAGAAATCCTTCTTATCAACTCTTAAGGGTCTTTGGTTGTGAGGATTTTGTTCATGCTACTCAAGAGAAGCAATATAAATTAGATCCACAAGCTTGGAAATACATCTTCATTGGCTACTAGTGAATGTACAAGGTTAAGCTTTAAAATCCTCGAACTTGTAAAATAATATTTTCTAGAGATTTGATTTTTATGGAGTTTGGAGCTTACACAGGAGAAGAACAACCAAAGGATAAAGATAAGAAAAGGGTAGTCCATGCCAAGAAAAATATTAAGAAGTAGGAGGATGCACATGTGGAAGAACAATAAGATGGATCTAAGGATGGAGAAGAAGAAAATGGTTCAGACAATTTAGAGGATGTTTAGGTTAAGCATATAAAAGAAGAAAAGGTAGATCCCATTACTCCTACCTTGAGGTGTTTCACAAGACAACATAATCCAATTGATAGGTATATCCCATCAAGTTACATTTTGTGCATTTTCTTTGTTGAGTACTAGTGATGAACCTAGATCTTATAGGGAGGGTCTCTCTTTAGAGGAAAGTGAGTCTTGGTTGTAGGACATGCAAGAGGAGATGATGGCTTTGGATAGTTGTGACACCTAGGATCTTGTCAGTTTTCTCAAAGGAAGGAAGCCCATTATATTTAAGTGGATATTTAAAAATAAATCTGGACTAGATGCTCGATTAGAGTGATACATGGAAAGATTAGTGGATAAGGGCTACTCCCAAGGAGAAGGATTTTATTTTGGTGAAATTTTCTCTCTTGTTGCTAAAATGGCTTCTATTAGATTCCTATTATCTATTGTTGCAACTTGTGATTTTTAGATTGAGAAAATAGATGTTAAAAATAGGGATCTTGAGGAGGAAATTTATATGTGACAATGTGTTGGTTTTGTTGTAAAAGGAAAAGAACAATTGGCTTACAATATGTAGAGATCATTGTATGGTCTGAAATAGACACCTAGGATTTGGTACCAAAAGTTTGATTCTCTTACATTGAAGTTGGGTATTCTTAAGAGAAAGGAGGATCATTGTGTGTATATTAAGGTTATTGATGATCAAATTCTAATTATTGTCATGTATGTTGATGATAATATGTTGTTTATTGGTAATAGCAAGGTGATTGTTAATGAGATCAAGAAACATTTTTATAGCATATTTTATATGAAGGACTTGGGGGCTACAAAATATATTCTTGGGATGGAGATCAATAGATATCAAGTTCACATAAACATTTGGTTAGGTCATAGTAAGTATGTTGATACCATTTTGAAAAGGTTTAACATGCATGACTATAATCTAGTTAGTATTCCATTTTCGGTTGTGTTGATGGGTGTTTTTGCACTTCCTCAACATATGCAACACACAAGTGCACTACCTCTCTTCAAATGTAATTTCAGCAACTAATGTATGAAAAATCACCCCAAGGTCTCTCGGGTGTCAGGTCATGACAATGCTTGGAATAGTTTAGTTGGTTGATGTGATTTGTTGGTAATCATAGGTTGGCCTTTATGGTTTAAAAATCATGGGGAGTTGGGTCTTTAAATGGAGTTTCAAAGTGTTGGAAGTGAATAAATAGTGACTTCCCACTCAAAACAACAAGATGAAACTCACTATGCTCATCAGATCTAACATTGTTATGATGCTTGGAATCCTACTTTAACAAAGAGCTAAAAGAAATAGAAAAAGAGAAAGAGTGAGAGAAGTTGTTCTAAATCTAAGTAATGAATGAACAATAACAATGGAGGTTGCTATAGTAGACAACCTTCCCTAAGCTAGGTTTTTCTTGACCAAGAGAACTTACAACTACACAAAACCAGTGCAATACTCTAAGGTTTTCAAATTTTCAGATTGTGCATTCATATCATGAACATACAATTGAACTAAGTTGCAAAAATTAAAAAAACAAGCCCAGACTTACTTTACATAGTAGTTTGTCATCAACAAATGCCAAAAGTATGGGTTGGAAGTCCATCAAATACCATAGCATCAAACACCATTATCACAGCCATTCAAGAAACTACAAGCTAAATCTAACAAGGAGGTTTAATCATGCATGCATAATGTACAAACTCAAAAGAAGCACCCAAATTCATGTAATGCTTCTTTCTATTGCTGTAAAATTCATTTTACACCAATTCCCCAACACTTACAAATGAAGGGCAAGCCCCTATTTATAGTTTTCCAAAAGGAGAATGAGTGGCCAGGATTAATTTACATTATGTGGCCTAGATTTGTTACAGGTTAAGGTTTCATTTACCCCCAATATTTCTCAATATAAAATACATTTTTGTCTTCTTCTCTATTTTGTCTTTTAGTGGGCCTAGCACTATAGCAGTTTTGTCTTGTAGTGACTTCCTTCTTTGTTGTGGCTGAAAACCATCAAAATCTACCCTCTATCTAATATATTTACAACATTCTTCATTGAATCTTGTTGCAAATTTGTGTCATTGATAAGGAGATATGTTGCTCTTGATAGATCATGATCATTTGATGAGAGATAAAATAGCTCCTTCTCGCTCCCTTCAAGGCCACCCTTTGCATTTTTGTCACTGACTTCCTTGGCACATGCCTTCTTCTAATGCTAGTTTTGTTGATGGGTGCTAGGAGGAGATGCAAGCATAAAATGAATGGTCACTAGAGCAATGTACTCTTTCCTTGTTCAACATTCTCAATGGACCTTCTTGATGGTCCCTTAGCAAGTTCCATAAATCCTACACACATAGAATGCAGTAAGTTTTTTTTCCTATAATGAGGTAAACATCAGCCAAATCCTAGAAATCCAAGGTTAGATCCATTCATTTATTATCAAAAGATCATAACAGTCATCATCATTTAGCACTTGGAGTTCATTCAGATCATTTACACAAATGCAGGCTCAGGGGTGCGGGTTTCCTTGGGGTGGAAGTTGTTCGAAGCAGCTAGGAGCAAGACGGTGCCGAGGCTGTAGAGACTTGTAGGTAGCCACCCATAGCAAAATTTCTGCATGGTGAACTTGGTGATCAAATTCCATGTGAGGTGCTTTAGCACATGCAGAAATCAATTGTAAGGCACTTGAAGCTACCAGATTAAGCTTGATGCATTTGTAGGTATGAGGCATGCGGGTGTAGGAAGGTCGAAGGATGTTTGGAGTCTCTACCATTAAGCAACAAAATTTAGAGCATGATGAACTATACGAAGAAGCCCACACTACAGGACCCGCAGTTAGCTCAGCCGCTAAGGGCTACATGCAAAATTTTGACAAATTTAGGAGATGCAGGAGGGAGCTACTGGGCCACCATTGTATGCTCGCCATTAGGAATGGAATTGGAGGGATGACGGTCTACAGGTGGCGGTCCGCATAGGCAGACCTGTAGTAAGCCCATAGAAAAGATTTGTCTGGATACACTTCAAAAGAGGAAAGCAAAACCACCCTTGCAAGATCTATAGTGCG
Organism: Sequoiadendron giganteum; assembly: GCA_007115665.2. Lineage (NCBI taxonomy): Eukaryota > Viridiplantae > Streptophyta > Pinopsida > Cupressales > Cupressaceae > Sequoiadendron > Sequoiadendron giganteum. The sequence continues at coordinate 172,397,782 of CM021103.1, read as the reverse complement.
AATGAAAGTGGGCGCTCAGATGTTAGGGAATGGTGCTGAAGAGACGGCGACCCACAAAGGAATTCTTACAGATGGCGATAGATGGACGGTGACCCACACAGGAATTCCCATGGATGGTGATGGAAGGATGCTGACCTGTAAAGCAATTCCTATAGATGGCAATAGATGGACGATGACCCATAAAGGAATTCTCACGGATGGTGATAAAGTGACGACGACCTGCAAAGAAATTCTCGTAACTTCACAAAACTTAGTATATTTCAGATTTTTGAATTTTAACATTTGGGAAAAGGGGGAGAAAGATTGCCAAGACATATTTCCTTAAGATTTGAATCATTTTTAAAAATGCCAAAATTTGGGATGCGGAAGCCGGAGGGTCTGCTGCCTTTTACAATGACATTGCTCAAACAAACTTTCATGGACGGACTTCTATAAGTAGACTTCCACAATGAAATTTTTGCAATGTCTAAACAAATGGAAAATTTGATGCAAACCCCTTTATGCATGTGAAGACACTCATTTTATGGGCCCTAGATGATGAAAACTTGAAGTTTGCACCCTTTTTGGAAATGTGGAGATTTGGAAGGGGGAAGTCGGAGGCTCTACCGCCCTTAAAAATGACATTGAGCACATGGAAATCTGAACATAAAATCTCACAGATGGTGACCTGCAAAGGAATTCCTGTGGATGGCGATGAAGGGACAGTGACTTGCAAATGAATTCCCATGGACATCGATGGAGGGATGGCAATGGAGAGACGACGACCCGAAAAGGAATCCCCATGGATGGGGATGAAGGGACAAAGACCCACAAAGGAATTCCCATAGACGATGATGGAGGGGTGATGACCTGTAAAGGAATTCTCATGGATAGCGATGGAGGGATGGTGGCCCACAGAGAAATTTTTATAACTTCCCGAAACTTAACGAAACTTTGGAAATTCACTTAGGCATCATGAAAACATCTAAAATTCATAGGCAACTTGTCCCAAAAGTTAAAAAATGAAGGTGAAATTGAAGCATGCGAGTAGGGGCCAAGTAAGCAGGATTAAGCCAAAAGCAAAAAAAGGGGGTCCCTGCCTTCAACGAGGCGTGTGTGCAAAATATTCGCAACAAATGAAAACTCATTGGGGAAATGCTTCAAATAATTTTGATGACAAACTAGAATCACAAACCCAGAATCTTTGGTTTCGACACTTAGTCTAGGGCAAAAAAACCAAATGCTCAACCAAAGGATCAAAACCACTAGCCAATCCAACCTTTAGTATGCTAAAGATTCAAGTGTGTGCAAATGCATTCATTCCCATCCTTAAGCTACTAAAGGAACCCAAGCTCCATCAAGTTAAGCTATGTAGTTTTTTCTAACTCCAAAACCATTTGGGACATTACCTCATTGCCAATCAGTTGTCCCTAGCCCCAATGAGGTTGTCATTGTGATTCTCTCAAACATTGCTCTACTGTTGGTTGGGCATTCATAGCCTTGATAGATTTATTTGTATCCTCCTAAAAGTTGAATTCTCTTTTCTTTTGATTTTCATCCTTTTTCTTTCTTTTCTTTTGATTTTTATTTTCAATTCTTTCTTTTCATTTCAACCTAGAAGCAGTGAAGCTTGCACTCAAGGCTGAGAATCATAGTGGCGTTGAAGTAAAATTTTATATTTTTCACTTAACTAGACTTCACAAAGGACCTACAATGACCAGTGGATTCTTAAGATGTGTAAAAGGTATAAGATTTTAGAATACATCAAGAAAGATCAACCAACGACCTATCCCCCTTTTGAGTGAAACATCAAGGTCACTTGATGCTAACAGGAGATCCTCACCATCCACTCTGAAAAGTTAATTAGAGTTTAACAAAGAAATAAATAGAACAACCCCCAGGAAATAAAATGATTGTTGTGCTTGCAAACATTCCCAACAAAAAGAAAACGGACCTTGAGCAAAGCAACATCAAAGAAGAAGTAGTGGAAATAAAATATCTAAACTAACCAAAGCAGGAAAGCAAAAGAAAACAAGGAAACTACTCTAAAGCAAGCTAAACTAAAACAAACCAACCTAACCCTAACAAAATTAGGAAAGTGAGATATGTACACAGAACCTACACTACTCAAAATTAACTATGTACAAAGATATTTACAAAGGACCACGTTCAGGCAAGGCAAACCGACATTTACGCCCATTGGATTTTGTAATGCATGTACAAGAAGCACAATTGTTATAGTTCTAAGCCATGCAAACTCATCCTTATGTTAAAAAAAAAGAAGTTCCATATTACAACATTCAAATCCAATAACACACTTAGAAAGAATCAATAGTTGAGATGATTCACTAAACCCATGGTTAATCCATAAACAAGTCTGTCTCCACTCATTCCCATGATCAAAAGGATAAACATGGATATGAGTATTCATAAGAGTAAGGAAAGATAAAACCTAGATGTCATCATGCGAAGGTGGAAACATTTGATTGTTGAGAGCCTCGGGTTGATGCAATGGATAGTACAACATCTCTCTTCCATCACGAATCTACAAATCATAGTCGAATTGATCAGGTAGTACACAGTGTGAAGAAAAACTTTTAGATGCAAGGAACCTTGTTCTTGATCTCAAGCTCACATAAGGCTGGGAGAATGAGGCAACAAACCCTTCTTCCAAGTTTCTAGTGGGATCTACAACCTCTATCAACTGTTCTTCAATGAGATAGATACTATCATGTTGGTCATTAGTGTTCCTAGTGTCTACTTGATTGTTGTCTTCAAAAGGAAACATGTTGTCCCATTTTAGTTCCCTTGTGTTGATCTGAATTTTTTTATAGTTCATGTCATAAAAGAATGACATGCATGAATCTATCTTGCTACAACTCTCAAAATTCATAGGATGAGCAACAATGGACAAGGAGGAAAGACTTCTAGTTGTAGCCTATAGTTGGTAGGAAATATCATCCTGGCGGGCAACTACCAAGACATCCTCACCTCGTTCTTCTCCTTTTTGTAGTTCATGTGGCTCATCAGGCTGCTTACTTGTTTCCTCTTATGCATCATCACTATAGATGGAAAAGGAGTTCCTTTCCCACTTTGGGAGATTTCATGCTTCACCATCCGAAGGTTTGGGTGATATGTCTTCATCACCACCATCCTCTAAAATGTATTCTTCCTCAACATTGGCATACCTTTGAAGTAGAGCTCCCAATGGAAAGAAGTCATCAATTTATGACACCTCCTCAAGGGGACCAAAAGTTACTATGTGATTTTCCTCCAAGGATTCCCCATAAAGCCTTTCATCCATCACATACAAATGCTCTTCAAGAGGGAAAGGTTCTTGATGATCAATGGAAAGCCTTCCCATTTGCTTCACTTCATCATTTGGGGGTTTGGTATTGTATTTTTCTTCTTCCACTGCTACCCTAATTCCTTCTTCGAGCTTCCCTTAGCTAAGTCATCACTTGATTCTATCTCTTGGACCTCTACTTCGATGCTAGCAGCAACTGTAGGATGTGGTGCAATTGGTTGCTCCACTTGTTCGATGGCCTCTTGGCCTAGCTCACACGTCAACTCTAAATGTGGAAAATCATGGATTCTACACCATCTGGGTAGCATCAACACCTCCAAATCCATTTGGTATCTTAGCTCTGACCAATCCCCCATGAGCCTTGAAACAAGTTCATTATAGCTTTCTACCATTGGATCCTCATTGTCACTTAGGAAGGAAGTTTGATGGTAGACAACCATGGCCTATGGTTGTTCCCACTCCTCCAAATCTTCATTTTTAGATGCTTGATCACTACCATTTATGAAGGAAATGTCTTCTAATCTTATTTCACTTATGCTTTCATCATCATTTTATGCTGCCCCAAGACTCTCGACCTCTTCTCCTTCCTGATCTTCGATATTTATGTTGGCTGCCCCAACATATACTATTGCAGATTCGTCTTCTATAAAGTGCCTCTTAGCTATCAACTGTACTTCTTCCCGAGTGAAGGATTTCCCTTTACCCATGGAGATAATATTTTCTAATTCCTTTCTAATTGAACTTTCATCAAGGCTCCCTACTGTTCAAAGGAACTCAACTTCTTCCTTTTCATCCTCATCCTCAATGTATGTTGTCCCAGCAGTTGCTTATGTGGAATTTCTTGGTTCAAATTTAGTATGTTGTCCTCCAGATGTTGACAACTCTCTCACCTCATGGGAGGACTCCTCTTCATTGAGAGTTGGCTGCTCTAACTTGTTCAAACATCCCATGACTTGAGTGATGATGTCTGCACATGATGGAAAAGTGAATTCTGAGTGAGGTGCATTATGAACCCCACACCAACTAGACATCAATACCTCCTCTAGTCCTAATCCATCCTTACTGCTCAAGTGCTCTTGGATCAGCTCCTTGAAGGCCTTGGCTTCCATGTTAATCAATTCTTCTTCTAGGTTTGGTGGAGCCAAGGGTTGGCATATTTCCCAAAAGGGAATCTCTCCTTGCAGTACCTTTTCAATTCTGCCCAAGAAAGTTAGGCATTCCAATTTGTTGTGTCTATGCATGCCATGGATTCTACATTTGTCTACCAATGCAAATTGCTGCAATGGCCTCCTCAATCTCCTACTTAAATCCTCTTGCAGTTAAGTGATGTTAATTTGCAAATGCTGCTCCATATTGGTTCAGATGTTGCTTTGTCTTCAAATTTCTGATTTTAAATTTCCAGCATATGATGAGATCTTGTTATCTCAGATTTTCACCTCAAATTTCTTTCAACTTCCCACCTTTCAGCTTTGTAGCCTCAAGCTTAGCTATGCCCTCCTTCTAGTGCCAGTTCTGTTGATTGGTATATTTTCACTTTCTCAACACAGGTAGTACACAAGTGCACTATCTCTCTTGAAAGGTAATTTCAGCAACTAATGTCCTAGAAATCACCCCAAGGTCTCTCGGGTGTCAGGTCATGACAATGGTTGGAATAGTTTAGCTGGTTGATGTGATTTGTTGGTAATCATAGGGTGGCCTTTATGGTTTACAAATCATGTGGAGTTGGGTCTGTAAATGGAGTTTCAAAGTGCTAGAAGTGAATGAACAGTGGCTGCCCACTCAAAACAACAAGCTGAAACTCACTATGCTCATCAGATCTAACATTGTTATGATGCTTGGAATCCTACTCTAACAAGGAGGTAAAAGAAATAGAAAAAGAGAAAGGGTGAGAGAAGTTGTTCTAAATCTAAGCAATGAATGAATAGTAACAATGGAGGCTACTACACTAGACAAACATCCCTAAACTGGGTTTTGCTTGACCAAGAGAACCTACAGCTACACAAAACCAATGCAATCTTCTAAGGTTTGTAGATTTTCAGATTGTGCATTCATATCATGAACATACAATGGAGCTAAGTTGCATGAATTAAACAAACAAGCCCAAACATACTTTACATAGTAGTTTTTCATCAACAAATGCCAAAAGTATGGGCTAGAAGTCCATCAAATACCATAACATCAGACACCATTATCATAGTAATTCAAGAAACTACAAGCTAAGTCTAACATGGAGGTTGAATCATGAATGCATAATGAACAAACTCAAAAGAAACACCAAAATTCATGCAATGCTTCTTTCTATTGCTGGAAAATGCCTTTTACACCAATTCCCCAACACTTACTAATGAGGGGCAAGCCCCTATTTATAGTATTTCAAAAGGAGAATGAATGGCTAGGATTAATTTACATTGTGTGGCCCAGATTTGTTATAAGTTAGGGTTTCACCTACCCCCAATATTTCATAATATAAAATACATCTTTGTCTTCTTCTCTATTTTGTCTTTTAGTGGGCCTGGTATTGTATCAGTTTTGTCCTATAGTGACTACCTTCTTTGCTATGGCTAAAAACCATCAAAGTCTACCCTTTGTCTAATGTATTTACAACATTCTTCATTGAATCTTGTTGCAGATTTGTGTCACTAAGAAGGAGATATGTTGCTCTTGATCATAGTGGACAGCTCCTGACAGGTCATGATCATTTGATGAAAGATAAAATAGCTCCTTTTCACTCCCTTCAATGCCACCTTTCACAGTTTTTTCACTTACTTCCTTGGCACAGGCCTTCTTCTAATGCTGATTCTTTTGATGGGTGCTAGGAGGAGGGGTGAGCATAAAATGAATGGTGACTAGAGCAATGTACTCTTTCCTTGTTCAACCTTCTTAATGGACCTTCTTGATGGTCCCTTAGCAAGCTCTGTAAATCTTGCACACATAGAATGTAGTAAGTTTTTTTACATATAATGAGGCAAACATTAGCCAAATCCTACAAATCCAAGGTTAGGTCCATTCATTTATTATCAAAAGATCATGAAATTCATCATCATTGAGCATTTGGAGTTCATTCAGATCACTTGCACAAATGCAAGATCAATGGTATGGGTTTCCCTAGGGTGGAAGCTATTTGGAGTAGCTAGGAGCAAGATGATACCGAGGCCACAGAGACCCATAGGCATCCACCCACAACAAAAGTTCTACATGGTGAACTTGGCAATCAAATTCCATGTGAGGTTTTTTGGCACGTGCAGAAATCAATTGTAATGCACTTGAAGTTACCAGATTAAGCTTGATGCATTTGTGGGTCCAAGGCATGCGGGTGTAGGAAGGTCGAAGGATGTTTGGAGTCTCCGTCGTTAAGCAATGAAATTTAGAGCAAGATGACCTATAGGTAGAAGTCCACACTATGGGATCCGCGGGTGCCTCAGACGTTAAGGGATACATGCAAAATTTTGAACAATTTAGGAAATGTGGGAGGGAGCTAATAGGCCGCCATCATCTGCTCGCCATTAGGAATGACATTGGAGGGACGACAGTCCGCACGCGGCTGTCTACATAGGCGAATCCGCAATGACCCCATAGACTTAAGATTTTCTTGGATGAGCTTCAAAAGAGAAAAGTTAAACCACCCTTTCAGGATCTACAGTGTGAACAGAAGTTGGTTCTTGGATGTTAGGGAACGGAAATGGAGGGACGACGACCCACAAAGGAATTTTCGCGAATGGTGATGGAGGGATGATGACCCGCTAAGAAATTCCCACGATTAGCGATGGAGGGACGATGACCCACAAATGAATTCTAGTGGACGGCGATGGATGGATGGCATTCTACAAAGGAATTCTTGCAGACAATGACAGAGGGATGACGACCCACAAAGAAATTCCCACAACTTCAAAAAAATGAGTAAATTTGAGATTTTTTAATTTTAGCACTTGGGAAAAGGGGGAGAAAGAGTACCAAGACATATTTCCTTAAGATTTTACTCATTTTTAAAAATATGAAAATTTGGGATGTGGAAGCTGAAGGAACCGCCACCCTTTACAATGACATTGCTCAAACATACTTCTGTAGATGGACTTCCATAGTGAAATTTCTGCAGTGTCTAAACACATGGAAAATTTGATGCAAATCCCTTTAGGCATGTTAAGACACTCATTTTATGGGTCCTAGATGATGAAAAATTGAATTTTGCACCCTTTTTGGAAATGTGGAGATTTGGAAGTGGGAAGTTGGAGGGTTCACCACCCTTAAAAATGACATTGAGCACATGAAAACCCACACATGGAATCCTGTGGACAGTGACCCACAAATGAATTCCCACAGATGGTGATGGAGGGATGGTGACCCACAAACAAATTCCCACAAACAGAACTAGAGGGACAGTGACCTGCAAAGGAATTACCGCAAATGGCGATGGAGGGACGACGAACCATAAAGGAATTCCTACAGATGGCGAAGGAGGGACAACGACCCACAAAGGAATTCCCATAGATGGTGACAGAGGGATGGCGACCCGCAGAGAAATTTTTGTAACTTCTTGAAACTTAATGAAACCTTGGTAGTTAACTTAGGGATCATGAAAACATCCCAAATCCATAGGCAACTAGTCCCAAAATTCAAAAAATGAAGGCAAAAGTGAAGCATGCGAGCAGTGGCCAAGGCAGCAGGAGCAAGGAAAAAGTAAAAAAAAGGGGGTCTCTACCTTTGAAAGGGCATGGGTGCAAAATATGCACAACAAATGGTGACTCATTTTGGGAAATGCTCCAGAGCATTTTGATAACAAAATGGAATCACTAACCCAAAATCTCTGGTTTTGACCCTCATGCTAGGGCAAACAAACTAGACGCTTGACCAAAGGATCAAAACCACTAGCCAATCCAACCTTCTGTAGGATGAAAATCCAAGTGTGAGCAAATGCATTCATTCCCATCCTTAAGCTGCTACAGGAACCCAAGCTCCTTCAAGTTAAGCTACATCATTTCTTCTAACTCCAAAACCATCCAGGACATTGCCTTGCTGCTAGTCAGGTGTCCATAGTCCTAATGAGGTTGTCTCTATGATTCTCTCAAACATTGCTCTACTATTGGCCGAGCATTCCACTAGTACACAAACAACAATATATGACTAAATAAACTACTAAAATTTGTATATAAATGACTAACTTTAGTCACATGACTATTATTGGTTTATTTGTAGTCATTTATATCACCACTAAATTTATGACTAAACAATTTTAGACATTTATTTATTCATTGATTTGTGTCATTAATTTGGTCATTGATTTGGTCATTGATTTAGTCATTAATTTAGTCATTTATTTAGTCATGGTAGTGATTTATTTAGTCATTGATTGTTGTTAACTAGTCATTTATTTAGTCATGGTAGTCATTACTTTAGTCATATATTTAGTCATTAATATAGTCATTACTTTATTCATATATTTAGTCATTAATTTAGTCATATATTTAGTCATCTATTTAGTCATATAATTAGTAATTAATTTTAGTCATCACTTTAGTCATTAATTTAGTCATTACTTTCATCATATATTTAGTCATTTTTATTTACTGGTTTCCATTAATTGGTAGTAAATATAGTCATGAAATGAACAATTTATTAAATACCATAAATTTTATAATGCAAAACTAACATAATATTAAACTTGAACTAAAACATAAAAGCAAATAAAAATATTACATATACGAACAAGCAACAACATGCTAGAATTAAAAGATTGATTCAACATCATCATGATAAATAAAGGTAATCTGCAATAAAAAATTTAATGCAAATATATATATATATATATATATATATATATCAAGTTACAAGATGTCAAAGCTTTCTAAGAGTATAAATGTAAATATAATGAAAAATGTCAAAGTTGTCTAAGAGTTTCCAACTCTTTCAAATACACCATGATAATTAAGATCCCTAAACAACACATTCAAAATACTGCATAAAGCAATGAGCCAAGATGTCTAATTACATTAACTAGTACATGATAAACATGTTCAACTATGTCATTTTTTGCAAATATTTTAGTGGCCACCGTGTGAAGGTTCCCTCTTTCTCTTTCATATGAACAACTCCATCTATTTTGTCTTCATAAATAAGGGGTATGTTGTGACCTTTAAAATGTTTACATTTGCATCTCCTATTCCTTTCAAGTTGATTTCATGTACAATAGATAAGGAGTGAATCTACCCAATGCCCATAGAATCACCATCAAACGGATCCAACACCCTAACTTTATCCCCTTCTTTGATTTTATCAATACATTTTCGCAAAAAGAAAAACAATAACACATATATCAAATAGGTAATGATTACCCTTGTTTGCATAATAAAAAAACCATTACTTACTTAAATAGTACTTGCATGTGTGTGTTAAAATAATTGCAAAAGGAAAATTTCAAAAATAATTGCAATGATCAATTTAATTTACCAAAAAACCAACACTCGTAGCAGTGCTTACAATGTTACTATTAGCTTCATGCTAATCATATACAAAGGCCTCAAATATAAACACTACATTACCATGCATGCATACCAGACACATAAGGTTATGACAGTAATATTACACATAAAAAATGTAGCTAATGCACAAAAACAAAGAATGCAATATGAGAGCACTACTACTACTACCTCAAGGTGAAGGTGAAATACATTGGGATGTACAAAAACAATGGCATTAAAGCTCTGAAACATAACCCCATGTAGTCAACATAACCCTGTCAATGATGACATATAAAAGAAGAACAAAGAACAAAATGTATCAAGGCAACATGTGATAGCCATTAAGAGTAGTCATTGAGGAAACAATGCAGTCTTTCTTTGTGGATTTCATAGCAATAGTAAAGGAATAAAAAATAAGGTTGGATGTAGAGATCACATAAATAATAGAGAAAGAGCCTTTAACTATTAGAAAATAGTGTATGAGTATGCAAAAAGAAGGAAGGAATGATGTCAAATGAAGTAGTAGTGGCAATGAGTTTCATGGCTGTAGTAAAGAGTTTAGTGCAAGGGCATCGAGTTATATGGTTATAAAAATGAGTTTAATGGATCGAGCATAAAATATAATTACTAAACAACAATAAGACATTAAGAGAAAGCGGCAAGAATATCAAAAGATTTTTTTTTTAATAACAACAACCATAATGAAGAGTTAACAATAGATCCATGAAGGAAAGAACAACAGTTATCATCCAATGAAAGAAGCAGCATGCTAAGTTCAAGATGTTGACAAGGTCAATTATAAGGCCCTAAAACATAGTCAAGCATCATTAAGTATTGAACTACTAGCAATCCCCACTGAAAAGTGATAAAGTAGGTATAATGATTGTTCTACGAGTTACATTCAATGTTTTAGTTATCTATTCACTATTCTATAAGCTTGTTTATTGTTTGGGATCATAACAGTCATTAATACATGAATGGTTTCAGAATTAAGGAAAAGTAATCTTTCGTAGCACTCACCTCAAGTTCAGCACTAGTATTACTATCAATATCATGCATATACTCCTTGAATTCAGCATAATCATTGTCAACATTGCCTTGAAGATGTGTAGCTTTTCCGAGAGCTCTATTGATAGGGTCTTTTCCTTTTTTTTTGCTTTCATATAATTGCCCTGCATGTGGTTTAATCATCATGCAAAGTTATTATAATTCAAGTAAAGAATGCAATAAATTTTTGTCCACAACAACTATTATATTACCTCAACTTCAACATAGCTATGATTGACATCAAGGCATTGTTGTTTTCGTGTTGCTTTGATAAAATTGCTCTGCATGTAGTTTAACCATCAAGCAAAAAAAATATCCAAATGAGTAATTCATGTAAAAAATAGTCAACAGAGCCTTTCCAAGCATAAAAGTCACAATAGGTGGAATGGGTGAAAATCTATTTTTGTAGACTCACAAACCCTCAACTCTGTCTTTACAGACCCATTTCAGTAATTTGACTACAAAATGCAAAAACATCTTCATGAATCCACCAAATCATAAAAAAATTGAAGTTAACTCACCCAGCCACCTAATTCAATGCAAAAGAGAACAAGGAAACCCTATACAGGAAAGTAAAGAAGCTTGGAACTGCAAATAATTGGAAATTTTTGAGAAAAAAATAGAATTTCAAGAGTTTTATTATTGCTTTATGATCCATTGTAGAAAAGAACAAAATTCTATGAGACCACATTTCTTTGAGGGATTTTTCCAAACAATTCACTGTCTTGTCTATGCTACCACATTTTTCATACATGTCTACCAAAGCATTTTGTCAAATAGTTCATTGCCTTGTTGATATGGCTAAAAACCTAAAATAAGTGCTTTCAAACAAGCTATGGATGCTTGGAAAAAATCTATCAAAAGCATAATAGTAAGCAATAGCATAAACAAAGCGGTGAACTCTTTGAAAAAATGCCTCAAACAAATGAGGTCTCATGGTGATGGAATGCCGTGACAATCAAATTACTTTTGATTGTCATGGCATTCCATCACCATGAGACCTCATTTCTTTTAGGAATTTTTTCAAAGAGTTCACTGCCTTGTCTATGCTAACACATTTTTCATACATGTCTATCAAATAATTTTATCAAACAGTTCATTGCCTAGCTGCTATGGCTAAAAGCCTAAAACAAGTGCTTTCAAACAAGCTATTTGTTGAGACCAAGAATTCTCTAATTTTTTTATCAAATCCTATTACCCAATAACTTGCTCTATGGACAAAGCAGAAGAATACAAGGAAACCTCAACTTTTGCATGTAGTACAAGAATTGAGAGGGTCAGCTATGGTTAAAACAATGAGAGACACAACTCCTACAGAAGTTGCCACTATGACTATGCATTCTGCAATGTTCACCAAGGATGTAGTAGAAAACATGGAAAAGAAGATTAATGAATATGAGAAAAGATTGAAATTATCAAATGATGAGGTGAACAAATTGTTTATTTAAAATGTAAAGCTAAAGCAACAATTGTAGCAAGCCACCAGAGTGAGAAGAGGAGATGAAGTAATTGTCTATCACCCACTTGTCTAGGTAGAGGATCCACAGATACAACAAATGAAAAATGAAATTGATAAATTGAAGAAGCATAACATGGAGGATTTCCAGCATCATGTCATAGAGGCTCCAAATTTTCTTGTTTTGTATGGACTGTCAATAAAAATATAAAAAGATAATGTTTTCTCTATGTTTTCTCTATTCTCTCTAGATTTTCTTCTTCTATATGGACTATGCAAGCTAATAAATGTTTTGAATTCCATTATTATTGTATTATATTACATTATCTTTAAAATGAACTCAAATTACTGATCACCAAACAATCTTCAAAGACAAAGCACTTTAACTCTTCAATTTTTCAATATTTGCTTAAGCCTGCCCTAGTAGCACTCCTAACCTAGTTTTAGGCATTTTTCTCAATATCTTCCCAAAACACTTACCAAAAAAATGGATGATTCAAACACCCATTAAAGAGTTACAAAACATATCTTAGCCCCCCATATGTCTCCTTTGGAATAAATTTGAGAAAACTGACTTTTCCACCAATTTAGGCCTCTAAATAGGTCAAGTTTACAAAGGAACCCCTCCAAGATTTCAACCCCAAACCAAAAAAACTTGAAATAGTGTTTATTTATGATTCAAAACAAAGGATTCATCAGGTCTTAGGACCCCAAAAACTTAATTTGATCCCCTACTCAAAAACCCTCCGTGTAGCCTAAAAACCTAGGGTTTTAAAGCACCCTTATTGAAAATGCATATTGCCAACCCCTCCAAGTGACACAAATTGCTCAGACACTTTAAGTTAGACCCCCTCAAGCTTTAGAAATTCTCACATGCCCTTTTACAATGATTCACCACCACTCTACAGGTCCACACCCTCCTTTTCACCATGAAAACACCCTTTTAAGACCTTAGGGTTACACTCCAACTTACATTCCCTGCACTCAAACCAAAAGAAAACCTATCCTAACACTTTATTATGCCATTCCATTGAGACAAAAGTGAAAATAGTATATGGAATTTAATTTACATCATTAAGTTCCCAAACATAGCCTTTGTTGCCCTCCCATAGGTAGTTCCAGAAAACCAAGGAGATCTTTTACAAAAATTGGAGTTGGAATCTCAAAAGGAGTTCATTTTAAAGATAACATAATATGCTACACTAAATAATGGAATTCAGAACATTTATGAGCCTGTATAGTCCATATAGAAGAAGAAAATCTAGAGAAAACAGAGAAAACATAGAGAAATCGGGGGAATCGGTCTTGTTTACCTTGTTCGTGGGCCAAAGGTGTATTAAGGGATTGGCACCCCCTTATGGGTTAAAAAACTGCACTTCATAGACCTAATAGATCATTCATTGATCTCATAGTTATTTTTTCATAAAACTCACAGTCACAACATTTAGGACAGTCATAATGGATTTCAATGAAACAAAAGGAAAATTTTCATAGATTCAATGTTCTATATATGATCATAATACTTTGCCTAGAGATCATGAGAGTAATTTTATAAAGGCATGTTATGGAAAAAATTTATGAAATTTGTAGACATCTTTAGAATACAATATAAATATTATATAGTTGATAATCAAAATATTAAGGGATATCCTCTTACTTGATTTGAACCCGTGGAATTATGGTCATTCCATGCACAAACTATAGGCTTAACAGAGGCAACCAACTATGAAAATTTGTCAATGAGACAATTTAAGCAACTAATTATATGTTGGTACTCTTCATTTGAGTTGACATGATTTGGAGAGGCTCTTACTAGGCATTCAACAGATTGTTGTGAAATCTTTGTTGATGAACTAGATTTCCTCATGATACTAGCATTAGATTTAGTACAATCTAGTGCTTCCATATAATTGACAACATCTTCTACACTTGATTCGCTATTATTGTTTCCCACCTAAAATACAATGTCAATTTCAACATATAGTCAGTTCAATAAAAAATTAACACAATGTAAATTCAACCAAAAATCCATACACTTACTCCACATTTGTCCATTTTGGCTTGCAACCCACCTTGGCCAAATGTATATTTAGTTCTCACATTATCTCTTTCTCTCTTGTCTCTATTACTCTTTGTCAAATATTCTTCAGAACACATACTTTCTTTCAATGCCTCCCACTCTTTCAGAGATAGAGTGTTGTCAAACATCTCTATTCCCTCCATGATTGTTTTTCTGCAATTGTATCTAAAAGTGTTCATCAGAAGTCTCATCTTGTTCTTGTAATATTTTCTAGAGATTTTTCCACCAACAATGTCAAAGGCATTTTCCATTTTTTGTATAACATATTCCACATTTCATGGATCTTGCTCTATAAAATTTGATTTACAGACATCCAAATGGGCCCTACATCTTATGCCCAACTCGGAGGCCCAACTTGCAGCATTTTTCCCAATGGGTTTACCATCTCTTGATAACTCAACCAAGAATGGCTTCTTCCCTTCTAATATTCTTTCTTTTGCATTCCTCTTTGTAGATCTGTATAAATCTTGACTCAATATTTGTCTTTTAAGATAAGCAAGAACATCTTTTGTTTCACCACTACAAATATTTTTGGCTAGTCCACTAATTCCTTCAAAAGTTGTAGATGTGATAGGTGCACTCTTAGTGTTAAAGATTGCAGCTATAGGACAATACTTCCAGGAATGATTTTTGAGATAAAATTATATATAGCTATAAGCTAGCTAAATTTATATAATGAATGCTAAATGAAGAGTCACCTTCATTTATGATGAAATGATAAACTAATAAAGGCTTAATTAATATTTATTAATTGTTTAAGGAAGCCAACCTCATCTAGATAATCATGCCTCTTCTCTAAGACGTCCTTTGTCTAGAGGCAGAGCTCTCTTGGTGAAGGGGTGTGATGCCTATTGGATGTCTATATATATGATGTTCCTCATTCGATTTGATCATTCAAGTCAAGCATATTTAAAAAAGGAGAAGTAGTGTGATTTGAGTAAGTAGATCATTCATTTATTGCAGCAGGTCGAGCTTAAAGAAAAACATATGATTTGTATCTTTGAATCTATCAAAGGTGTTGTTATTAATTGTATGTTTTAGGAATTGTGTTGTGCTTGAGTTGTAAGTACATTTTTGCTCCCATTAATTTAATAGATAAGAGATATATTTGTTGGGTTTTTTTCCCTTGAATTGGAGGGTTTTCCCAGGGTATTGGTTGTGTTCTTGTGTTGAATTTGAAATTATATTTGCATTCTAATCTGATCACCTAGAAACTAACATGGTATCAGAGTGGTTTTGAAGAGGATCCCGATTAGATTTGTGATTATATCATCCATACTCTTGTTTTATTTTCTCATCTTCATTCACTCATCAAGATGGTGAATGGTCTTAAAATTGAGGATAGGCTTGAGGGAGCATCAAACTTCACTTCATGGAGATTCAGGATCATGCTCACCTTGGAGGAAGGTGAATTGGCAGAGTTTGTGGAGAGCTCCACCCCCAAGCCTATGGAAGAAGAAATATACTAGGGAAAAGAAGATGTTTGTTGATTCGGCGAAGGATCATATTGTTCCTATTGTCTCCAAGTTAAGAACTGTGAGAGAGATGTTCAAAACCCTAGAGGAGATGTATGAGATCAACAACACCAGCTAGGCTCTTTAACTGAAGCAACAACTTCATGAATTGAAGATGGTGAAGGGAGAAACTATCATTTCCTACTTCATGAGAATAATCGAATTGACAGATCAGCTCTCGTCTATTGGACATGTTGTCGATAGCAAGGATCTAACCATGCTAGCTCTCAATGGTCTCCCTTCATCCTGGGAGTCTTATATTCAGGGAATCAATGCAAGATCAAAGCTTCCCAAGTTTGATCAATTGAGGGTAGACTGTATTCAAGAAGAATCTAGGTTGGCTGCAAGAAGTATTGGGAAAATCTCCATTAATGAAGATCTTCATGTTCTTGCCACTCAATCCTCAAAGAAGAAAGGTGGGAAAAAAGGATATTTCAAAAGAAATAGAGATAGAGGAGCTAATGGTGGCCCCATATTTAAGAAGAAGAGGCACCTCTCCAAGGTCCAATATTTCTGATGTGACAAGTATGGTTATTTTGCAAAGGAATGTCCTTCCAGGCCTAAACATTAGGCCACCTTTGCTAATGTTGATGAAGCCTCTATGTAGAAGGATACAAGTGAATACCTATTCTATTCAACCTTGTCAAGTAATGTATCTACAAACTCCAACACATGGCTAATAGATAGTGGTGCCTCTTGGCACATCACTAGATTTAGGGAGCACCCATCTAATTTGGTGATGAAAGATTCCAATGAACAAGTTATTATTGGAGATGATGCTAGTTACTTGGTTTTTGGGAGTTGGGAGTTCATCTCTACACTTGGATTTTGGCGATTCATTACAGTTAGATGATGTGATATTAGTTCCAGGCATCAAGTGGAACCTTATTTCCATATAATCCTTGGAAGACAAGGGTTATCAAGTTGCCTTTTTTGAAGGAAAAGTTCAAATATGGGCGAAGAACTCTAACTTCAAGACTGCCTAGATGGTTGGAGTTAGACATTTGTGTCTCTACAGGCTATGCATGCACCTCATTCAGGCTCTAGTACATGACTTCATGAGTTTAGGTGATCTTTGGCATCGAAGATTGGCTCACCTTCACTTTCGAGTGCTACCTGTTATGGAGAAGATGGTCATGGGCCTTCCCAAATTCAACCCAGAAGCATGAAGGAACCTACAAAGGCTACGCTTTGGGTAAGAATACAAAATGTCCATTCCATAATAGTGAAAGTAGATCCAAATGTGTCTTAGATCTTATTCATTCTGATTTATGTGGTCCAATGTCTATTGCATCCTCGAGTGGTTTCTTGTATTGCATTATTTTTATTGATAAATAATCTAGAAAGACTTGGATCTATTTTTTGAGATCTAAATAATCTAAGGAAGTGTTAGAAAGATTTAGAGAATTCAAAGCTCAGGTGGAGAATATGTCCAAGAAGAGGATCAAGGTGTTGAGATCTGATAACGAAGGAGAATACACTTTTGTTATTTTCCATAACTTTTGCATTCAAGAAGGGATTAAGAGGGAGCTTAGTATTCCTTATAATCCTCAATAGAACAGTGTTGCAGAGAAAAATAATAGAACTATCATGGAAGTAGTCAAAGCCATGCTTCATGACCAAGACCTACAAATTTCTCTTTGCGATGAAGCATCTAGGACTACGGTCTATGTGCAAAATAGAAGTCCTCACAAAATCTTGGAGAACATTACTCTTAAAGAAGCATTCTCTGGGGTGAAACCTAAAGTAAGTCATTTGAGGATCTTTGGGTGTCTAGTGTATATTCATATACCTAAGGAAAAGAGGACAAAATTGGAACCTTTTGGTGAGAAGGGAATTTTGGTAGGCTATATTGAGACATCAAAAGACTACAAAATCTACATTTAGAGTAAGAGGACTATTGATATTAGTAGAGATGTCAAATTTGAGGAGGATGTTGTATTCAAAAAATCCAAGGGATCTCATATGGATATTGATGAAGAGGAGCCTCCTCAAGATATGGAAGTTGACCATGTTCCTGAGAATCAAAGGGAGGTTCCAGAACCTAAAGAAGATGATGATCCATCTAAACCATTGAAGCCTATTGATGGGCCTACATATATTGTGATTGGAAGGAAGAGGCCTCTTTGGGCCAGAAAAATAATGCAGGAAGAAGATTTTTTTGCAGCCCCAAGAGGAACTTTCAGAGAAATCAAGAGACCTCATAAGTTCTTCGGTTATGTAGCTTTGATGAGTCATATCATTGAGTCAGAGCCTTCAAGTGTTGAAGAAGCTTCTAGTCAACAAGTTTGGAAGGATGCTATGACTAAGGAGTATCAATCCATACTTAAGAATGATGTTTGGGATATAGTTCCTAGACCCGAAGGAAAATTTGTAGTGTCTTCTAAATGGCTCTTCAAGATCAAGCATCCCGCTAATGGGAGCATTGAGAACTACAAGGCCAGATTTGTGGCTAGAGGGTTTTCATAAAAAGATGGAGTTGACTATGAAGAAACCTTTGCTCCCGTGGCTCATTATACTTCTGTCAAAACCATCATTCCTATTGCTACATCTAGAGGATGGAAGATTCACCAAATGGATGTAAAGATAGCTTTTCTGAATGGTGTCATAGAAGAAGAGGTTTACATTAAGCAACTCGAAGGATTTGATGTACATGGGAAGGAGTCTTATGTTTTCAAGATAAAGAAGGCCCTATATGGTCTTAATCAGGCTGCTCGTGCTTGGTACGAAAGGATTGATCATTACCTATTGAGTTTGGGTTTCTTAAAGAATGATGAAAATTCTAACCTCTACTTTAAGGTGATAAATGGTGAAGCATTAATTCTGGTTCTGTATGTTGATGATTTGATTATCACTAGACAAGAACATCTAATTCTTAAATGTAATAAGGAGTTAGCTTCTAAGTTTGAGATGAAGAATCTTGGTCTCATGCATTACTTTCTTGGCTTAGAGGTTTGGAAAAAACTAGATGAGATGATTCTAAGTCAAGGCAAGTATACCATTGACATTTTGAAGAGGTTTGGTATGATTGATTTCAAACCTATGTATACACCCATGGAGACCAACTTACATAAGCTGAAGGAAGCTACAGCTAGTTCAGAACTGGTGGATTCCATGATGTATAGGAAGCTGATTAGTTCATTGATGTATCTAGTTAACACTAGACCAAATATCTGCTATGCAGTGAGTGCACTTAGTTAGTTCATGTGTGAACCAAGATAGATAAATCTTGTTGCAGCTAAACATATCTTGAGATACTTACATGGCACCGTTGGATATGGATTGAAATATTCTATAGGTGTAGATTTGGAGCTGCATTGTTTTACTGATTTTGATTGGGCAGGGTGTGTCATATATCGGAAGAGTATGTTTGTTTGTTACTTTAGTTTGGGATCTGCCATGATATCCTGGAGGAGCATGAAGCAGTCTTCAGTATCATTGAGTATAGTCAAGGCAAAGTACATAGCAGCTTGTGTGGCAGCTCGTGAAGCAGTGTCGCTTTGTAAGCTCCTTATAGGATTGTTTGCACAATCAATGGAGCCTACTATCATTCATTGTGATAACCAGAGTTGTGTGAAGAATTTTTTCAATCCTGTGTTTCATGACAAAAAAAAGCATGTTGAGATCAAATACCATTATATCAGAGATATTGTATTGAGGAAAGCTATACAATTGAGGTATATCGGCACTGATGAGCAGATGGCAGACATTCTCACGAAGCCTCTCTCCATGATAATGTTTGTGTACTTTCAACATAAGCTTGGTATGGTGGAGAACACGGCCTTAACTGAGAAGGAGTCTCAGTATTAGTGATCCTCTTTAATGATTTCTTCTCTGGGGGAGAAGTTCAAGGTGAAATCCCTTGTTTCCACTCCTTGGAAGAGCCATGGTGGATGTCATGTGTGTGACTCACTGACAACATCACGTTAGGGAGTCTATGATTATTTACTTGTATTTTTGTTTCACCCTCTAGGAGAGTCATGGTGAAAGTCATGGTAAGGTGACAACATCACATTTAGTGATGATAACTTGTACATACCATCTATGGAGGTAGCCATGATGGTTGATATCACGATGAGGTGATATGCTTTCACAATGAGGTGAAAATCTCTATTCTTACATGAATGTAGTCATGTTGATTAACATCACTATGAGGTGATATGTATTACACAAGTGGGAGTATTCCTCCCTAGTTGAGAGGGAGTGTTGAAGATCGCAGCTGCAGGACAATACTTCTAGGCACAATTTTTGAGATAAATTTAGATATAACTATAAGCTATCTAAATTTATATAATGAATTCTAAATGAAGAGGTGACTTCATTTATGATCAAATGATAAATTAATAAAGGCTTAATTAATATTTATTAATTTTTTAAGGAATCCAACCTCATCTAGATAACTGCTCCTCTTCTCTAAGATGTCTTTTGTCTAGAGGTAAACCTCTCTTGGTGAAGGGGTGTGATGCCTATTTGATGTCTATATATATGATGCTCCTCATTTGAGTTGATCATCCAAGTCAAGCATATTTAGAAAAGGAGAAGTAGTGCAATTTGAGTAAGTAGATCATTCATTTATTGCAGTAGGTTGAGCTTAAAGAAAAACATATCATTTGTATCTTTACATCTATCAAAGGTGTTTTTATTAATTGTATGTTTTAGGTTGTGTTGTGCCTAAGTTGTAAGTAGATTTTTGCTCCCATTAATTTGATATATAAGAGATATATTTGTTGGGTTTTTATCCCTCGGGTTGGAGGGTTTTCCTAGGGTATTGGTTGTGTTCTTGTATTGAATTTGAAATTATTTTTGCATTCTAATCTGATCACCTAAAAACTAACATCAGGCACATCAGATGCAAGCGGAATCTCTTCATGACTTTGATTAACCAAAAATTCATGCTCCTTGGCCACATCATGTGTGGCATGAGTAGGTAGATTAGTAGTGGTCTCCATAGATTTTACTTCATCACAACTATTTTTTTAACGAACTTCATTTGTTGAATCATGAAAGCATTGGCTTCTATGAGCTGGCAGCACTATACCTTTACTTTCTTTTCTTTTTTCTCTGCATTTTCTCTACTCTATTTTTCTTGTCTGTAAAATGAAAAAAAATATCATATCATGTCTTATATATATAAATCTCTTGCCTATAAAATTTTGTTAAACAATATTAAACAAATAATTTACTACTTAGTGGATTTACAACTTGCCTGTTTGGCAAACCAAGACGTGATAAATATTCATTATTCTTGGCCACACGTTCTTCATGAAAGCACTCATAATCTATCATTGGAATTTCAACATTGTGATCACCATCATCTATTTTGTGCCTTTCATTTTTTTTCTTCATTTCCTGATGTCCAAAAAAATAATAATGTATAAACTAGCAACTTGATACAGAGATAATTAACCATAACATAAATTGCATAAATACAAGTTTATGAGGTCTCAGTTTTAATGAATAGTCATTAAAACACCTACAAAGTCTAAAGCACTACAAACAACAACACTCATTATATGTTGTTGGTATTTCAGTCAATGGATATTAAATAATGGTGCCCTCCAGAAATGTCAGTTACATAAAAAACTTAGCAATGTATTTGAATCAATCCATCAAATCTTTAGCAATAATGTTTTCATTCATGGTTCAATAAAAAAATTTGTATTACCAAATTTTAACTGGACATGAACCTATAGAATGGAAATCATTTTGCATAACTAAACCAATGATTTTCTTAGGTGATAGCACCATCACTAAGAAATGTTGATGGTATTTGGTGATTCTTACTTCTGTTGTTTTGTTACGTAATAATTTGTTCATAACATCCAGATACATTCATGAAGGGGCAGATTTCATGAAAAAGAACATATATGATGGAGTGGACAAAGAGTTACAAGCAAGGAACACCGTGGTTTGAGGACTAAGTAGTCAAATAGCAGTGAACTTCAAGATATATAAAAAATAGTGAAGAACATTTGATAGAAGCAAAAAAAGCAATGACCTTACAGTATATAAAGATACATATGAGATAGTGATTTCTAGTGCATAAAGTCAAAAGCACAAATATTGATAATAGTGATATCACTATTAAAAAGAATGTGAAGACAACAAAGGATGAGAGCAACATGTAATGTGTTGGGACTACAAAATTTTCAAAATTTTATAGCAGCTTACATTTGTAAACTCCACAAGGTAGCCACATCTTGAGTGAAAAATTGCTATAATCCTTTTTACATATCATATCCACCAGTGATCTCATCAGATTTGACCTTTTGACACACCAAAATCCCTGTGATCATCATTGAGTAGGATCCTTTGAATAAATAATCCATATCAACATGACTATGTCCATGTCTCTCCAACCCATAAGCTATAACCTTTGAATTCAGGCATTTCTGGCATATCGGCGGAAGGTCAACATTGTCACATTGATCAACAACTAAGGAGGATACATATTTGGGAAGAATAAGCCTATTGTTTCAAAGATAATAAGGTTATTGACAAGAACAATACCATCGGAGTGAGATCCTCAAGTTAGCCTGAGCATACATGCCATGTTGATGGAATTTCATCGGTAAGACGTTCACTCTATTTCACCAATAAAGCAAAAAGAAACATGTTGGGGAGACATGTGCTATCAGAATGAGTTTCAAATGTCTTCTTGATTCCATATGTTACACCAAGGAAAGTAATATCAGAGAGAGTCTTGTTGATTCATCTGAAGGAGGAAGATGATACATCAAGGAGACTTATAACATCAGAGTAACTTTTAGATCTTTCAGAAATACTTCTGGCATATCGATGAAAGGTCAACATTGTGACATTGATCAAAAAATGAGGAGGATACATATTCGGGAAAACAAAGCCTATTGTTTCACTGAAAAAAATATTATCGACGAGAACAATACCATCAAAGTGAGATCCTCAACCTAGCTTGAGCATACATGTCATGTCAATGGACTTTCATGGGTAAGATGTTCACTCTATTTCATCGATAAAGAAAAAAGAAACATGTCGAGGAGACATGTGCTATCGGAATGAGTTTCAAATGTCTTCCCGATTCCATATGATACATCGATGAAAGTAATATCGGAGAGACTCTTGCTAATTCATCCTAAGGAGGAAGATGATACATCGAGGAGACTTATAATGTCAGAGTAACTTTCAGATCTTTTAGCGATACTTATTCTCTTGTCGATAGTAATACGAATGGATCAAAGCTCGTTGGAGTAACACTTGGCGACAGTTCTGATATCTAAGTGACTTAATAAATCTCTTTTCAAAGGTGATATGAATCAAAAGATGAACTATTTAACATCGATAAGAATGATATTTGGTCTCCCCAACCATATAAGGTGTCTAATGAACACTCTTCTTGATTCAAACTCATAGATCAGCTAGAGTTTAAATAGTTCTTGTCGATATAATCATTAGGTTTGACAGTGGGAAATTTGAAAAATCTGCTACACTCATGTTCAAAGCTGGACATTAATGGCCGCATGGAAACACATTGTATAGATAATTCTCTAAGTGAAACAAGAATAATTGAGGAGAATTTCTAGGGTTGGCAGCAAAAGGAATGGGAGAAGGTACAAAAGCCAGAGAATTTTGTCCAACCTAAGATTTTCAAGTAAGCTTGTGAATTCTCTACAATTGTATTTTCAATTATGTCAATTTGAGAAAATAAAATGGAGGGTTCGAACTCTATAAAACCAAAAGGTAGAAAAATAAAGGTGAGGGTAGTCATCCTAGGGGAAAAAAGAAAAAGATTGAGACTAGGGATGAATTAGAAACAGCTGAAAGGAAATTGAATCAATATCTTATTGAGCAACTACCTGGCTCGGGACCTAAAGTCAAATGTTCTACACAACTTATGGAAGATGTGGATAAATTTGAGGACAAATCCAAAGACATAGGGGATGTGTGGACTTCAATTTAGGGATATGAACTACTTATGTTTCACTATCATTGGAGGGATAGGTTCCAGCCAGTATGCAATCCTTGGAAATTCAACTTGGGAAAATTTGTTGTCCCAAACATATTTCTGGATGTGGAATTGATAAAACTCTTAGCTTCCCATTACGATCTAACACTCAAAGCTATCTACAATTCATTGGGTAAACCTATCATACATGTGTCAGAAGCTGCAATTTGCAAAAATTTTAATCTAGAAGGCACATGTGACGAAGCTATTGTGCATGAGAATTTGGAGAAAGAATTCTACAGAATGGATGCCACCTATAGGGGGTGGAGATTACCATTGCATAGACCTAAAAGGGATGGAAATCTAGTTCCGCTTGATGACAATTATGGGCCTCCATTTCATGTAGACTTATTCGAGCCCTATGTGAAATATACATACTTATTAGTATGTTAGGTGTCAGGGATGGAAGCTCCTGAGCTTATGTCAATTGTACCAATGATAATTGCAGCTGATGCTCAATATCACAATTCTAGATCCTTTGATTATGCTTCATACATCTTCAAAGGAATTGATTCGGGGCTAATGGCAATAAATAATGGATCCCCTATTTTACATTTCAAGCAATACTCTATTTTTATGCATTTAATATTGTATCATGGGCAAGAATTGGGAATGTGGCCAGAAGAGCTAAGGATTACATAGTTTGATAAGGAGGGTAAATTGTTACTGATTCAGTTATGGACTACTATTTGCGATAGTGGGTTTGCCAATTCAAGTTTTGTGCATTTTGAAGAATACTTTGTTGAACCATTGTATAGATTATTTAATCATCCTTGTGACTATGCATTATTTGAAGAGATTAAGAGGTTCCTCAAACCCAAAGATTTCAATGGACCTATTGGCCAAAACTAGGGAGATTAGTATTGTTTTGAAGATACACCATTCATCTTGCCTAAAACAGTGCCTGATAGAATTTCCTACTTGGAAATTGTTAGGAAAATGTATTTCTCAAGTGCAATGAATTTAAGATCCTTTGGAAAACAGGCATTCATGCCAAGCACTTTGTGCTTTGGAGATTTCACTATATTGTTGAAGGAAGGGTATGATTTGATTGTGGATAATTTATTGCATTTTAATTTGAAGAAAGCTCCACCATGAAAAGGGTTTGATCTAGAGGGATACATTGACTTTGCTAAGAAAAAGATGAACTTAGGTGGGTATAATCATATACCTTATCAGTATGATTATTTGATCATAAATTTGGATTTCAATGAAGCTAAGAAGGTTGTTGATGAATATAACAAGGGAGTAGAACAAAAAAATAAAAGAGATCACAAGATGGGGAGTTGTTATCTTTTGGTGAGGAGTCACCTAGTGATGAGGGGTCTCAAGGTCCAACTGATAAAATCTCTAGATTGAAAACTAAGGATTATAAGCTTCCTCCTAGAGAACTAGAAATTCAAGAGGGTTCAGATACAAACATGAGGCAAATGGCTTATAGATCCTTTATAGCAGATGATGAGTTTGTTAAATCTTGAGAATTTAAAGCCTTCTTGTACAATCAGAAGGGAAAAGCAATAAGAGAATCTATTGAAAATGTAACACCAAATAATGAGGATCAATTATTGAATAATTTGAAGCTAAGTCTAGAAAAAGGAAATGAAAGATATGACCCTAGAGAGAGGGAGAAAATTGTTAGAAGATTCAGGTGTCATGATTTTCCCAAGATTGGATCTAAAATCTGACCTTGTTTTTGACAATTTCTTGAAGGATAACAATGCTACACATAAGCTTGGCCCTAAGGGAGTGATAGAAGTATATACAGGATCAAAGTATAACCTTGATGAAGGTTCCCTTATGATCTAGGCCTTGTATCCACCACATAAGAAGTCTATTATTATTGACACTAAAAAGGCTTTTGGACATTTTCTAACACTAAAAGTTGGAGAAGTTGATCCTATGGCTACAGCTGAGATTGGCATCAATGTTGCCAAGCTAAATAAATCCCAGATCAAAACATTGATTAAAGAAAAGGAAATGTATAAAATAAACAATAAAAGGATGCTTAGGGAAAATGATCGCCTGAAGGATATGATTGAAAAAACATTGAAAGGATCCACTAGGTTGCTGAATTAAGGAGAAAGCTCTCAAACAAAGGACAAGTGGGAAGGATCAGATGTATATTCTCAAGGAAAATTTGATACACTTTATGCAGTGATTAGAAAAAGAAAGGCTAACTTGATGGTTTGGCTGAGCAAACTCTAGGGAGCTCACTCAAACAATTATGTTGCAGAGTAGGAGCATAAAAGAATTAGTGACATTTAATCCAAGAGAAATTTCAAGAAATACAGAAGAGAGATACTCTTGATAATTAGGCTATCACTACTGCTAAGGAAATCATAAGAAAGCATGAAGATCACTCTAAGGAACTTCAAGGAGATGCGAAATAATTGATTGATGCCACAAATGAAGGAATACTAGCATTGTTTGAAAATGATCGAAAAAAAAAAGAAAAGACTAAATGGATTGAAGAATGTCATTTGATACTACAAAATACTTTGGAAGTGGATGTAGGTAAAGACTTGAGATTGGATGAAGCATGCAAGCATAATGAGAAAATGGTGAACATGGAGATAGCAGTCAAGAATGCATTAGGAGATGTTGATACTCACAAAATATGAGATTATCTAGACCATCTGTCAAAATTTCACTTATGGCTAACTAGAGCCTAATTATTTATGTTTAATCATTGTTAGTTGTTGTTATTATCAAAAGATATTTCATGAAGAGGTGTGTCCCTTCAAATTTTTGATATATATAAATTTGTTACATAGTGACAAAAGGGATAGGTGAATAGGGATAGATAAACAGTAAAAAACTTCTATGATGTTTGCATTTCAAAAGACTATGTTGCAAGTATGATTTGAGGAGATCAATGAAAGAAATTTGAGCCTGTGGCTTCATATTGGTATCAATTTTTTGTTAAATATATTCAGTTATATGGTTGTCTCTAGCATAATATTTCCTTATTATTTAAGTTGATATATCAAGGATATTTTTGATTTATCAAAACCCATTTGTTGTTCTTGTGTGATGTGATTAATTGGCTTCTTTTAGAGAATTAAAACCCTTTTAATCCATTACAGTAATCTAGAAGTGTTAAAGTAGTTCACAGGGCAATGGTATACAGTAATATTACAAAATAGGGCTAAAGATAATGGCATATGTAGAGAAGACAATGCTATTTTAGTAAAAAATTGTAAAAGAAAACATAGAAACATTGTTTAACAATGCTTCAATGATGGCTTTTATAAAGGATGCTAGAACAATGATAGTGATAAAGAACATATATAACAACAGTAAATAGTTCAAAGGAGCTATCAAGAAAAGATCATTGTCAAAGTAAAGAAATGATGGTATACATACTCATATTGCATCCTCATTTTTATATGAAAACATATCCATATTGCATTCATATAGCAACTTTTTTCAACATTAAAGCTTTGAAACAGGTATTAGTATGAAGTTTTGTGTCCTTAAAACATAAAATAGTCTTAAAACAACATAAAAGTCTTACATAAAAGGTCATAAAATGGGTCTCATCAATAATCATTTGCATTTCCAACAAGATCAGAATCTTGATCACTTGTGTCTGCATCTACTTGATTTTATTCCTCATCCTCATTTGTGACATGAAATACATTATCTCTCCCAATTTCTTCATTGGTAATCAAAATATCTTCTTCAAATAGTCCCTCATTGTCTTCATCCACTTCTTTGAATGTTTCTTGTAAATTAACATATTGCCCATCAAGCATTACATCAACAAATTTCATGAATTTTTGTCTCGAACGAAACTCTATTTGAATGACATATGACCAACCTGGGATTGTTACATCATCAATTAGAAATGATTGGTTAATTTGAAGAGGGGAAACATATGGCTCATTTGTCTCTAATAAAAAATTTCATGTATTTGCATGTACAAATTCATACTCATCAAATTGTATTGTGGATGGTCGGATATAGTTACATTTTAATAATATAGGACTATTTTCACCAAAATCCACTTGAATAATTTCTTGGATGAATCCAACATAAAATTTCTTCTCAATTTCATGAAGAAATTCAGCACTAACAACACAATCACAATTTGTCTTTCCTTTTCCTTTTTCTTCACTCTTAAATGACTACCATAGGCCCACATTCCACTAAAACGCATAGCCCATAAATGTGGAGGTCGTGAAAGCTCACTTTCCTTTGTTGTTATATCTTGACCTTCTTCTTTTGCATCACTAATTGCATTAGCAAACCATTCTTCAATTTTTGGAAAAGAATCACCTCCAATCAAATCATGATGCCTGCGCCTTTGAGGTCAATGTTGCATCCAAGTTTGATTCTCTTCTTCATATTTTCTACATAGAATAATGACTTACAAATAGTAAGAATAATAATATAAATTTGTAAATGCAATTAAGTAAATAAATTATTTTGTAATTTTTTTTTACCTATGCCACTTATTGAACGAAGATGTGTTTTGAAGAATAAAGAAATTTATTGCACTTCTTTCTTGATATGATAGCTTGAAGTGACATCCATTTCCTTCTAATACTTCACCTACAACTCTCTCATCTTCATCATCATCCCATACACATTGATTGACATTTTAAAAATCCTTCATATATTCTGTACAAAATCCCATGGCCTCTTGCATTGAATATCCCTCAGACATGCTACCTTCTGGTTTTTTCCTAGTACAGACAATTTTTTTCAAAACCTTCATATATCATTCTATAGGATACATCCATCTTGTTCTTACTGGGCCACAATGCTCTAGTCCATATTCTAGATGTATCAAAAGATGCATAGAAATGTTAAAGAATGTTGGTGGAAATTCTCATTCCAATAGACAAAAGACTTCAACAACCTCCTCCCTCAAACTATCAAAGTTTGAAGGGTCTAATACATGTAAACTCATTATCTTTAATATTAGGCCCAACCTTATAATTTCCAATATTGGCCCCTTTTCCAAACTTGATATATTTACCATAATAGGTAAAATATTCTCAATTATGACATGATAGTCATGGGTCTTGAGCCCTCTTAAGCTATTAATGTTAGTTTGGCTTCTGATGTTGCTACTTACATATCCAGTGGGAAAGCGAGTTTGAGACATCAACTATAATAATTGTGCATGTTGTTCCTTTGTCTAGACATAAGGAGCACTAGGTTTTCTATATTTTTCATTATCATATTTTTCAACCCAAATATTTTGACTAATCTTTATTTCTCGAAAGTCTTCACATGATGAAATAGTATCAAGAGCACCAAAAAGAGTTTCTATAATAGCATAAGCTATATTTTTCTCAGTATGCATAAAGTCAACAGTATGCCTAATGGCTATATCCTTAAAGTATGGCAACTTATACAATATGCACAACCATTTTACACCACTTTCATTACATGGATCATATCTACTACCAGAAATCCCATCATTTTCAATAAATGACATTCTTTTTTGTCCATTCTCAAAAATGTACTCACTTGTTATTAGAAATGGTGCTTCATGATTCTCTTCTTGACCATTGAAACATGTTTTTTTTCGACGGTATGGATGATCCATTTTAAGGTAAGCATGATGTCCACAATAAATACACTTATGAAAACTTCTTGAGTGCCTCACAAAATCCTTAAAGTTGCAAGAAGGACATCCATGGTATCCATGAACAAAGAGACTAGACAATGTGCCATATGTAGGAAGATCATGAATTGTAAACAATAAGGAAGCTCTTAAAGTGAATTTGATTGAATGACCATCTCTTAAAGATTGGATTGCTTCAATTCCTTTCCACAATTCCATTAGCTCATCATATAATGGCTCTAGATAAGCATCTATTGTATCTAAAGTCACACTTTTCTTTCTTGGTATAATCAATGATAACATTAAGAAAAATGGTTTAGTTGCTAACCATGGAGGCAAGTTATAATTTATTAGAAACACTAGCCAAGTTGACCATTTATTACTTTGATCTAAGAATGGGTTCACCACATCTTAGAATCCAGCATATGTCATTGTTTTCCATCAGTGCTCTTATTTTGGGCATGCCACTGCATAAGTTCAGAAATGTCTCAACACCTATACATTTGGAGTAATCATGGGACTATCGAAAAGTGGTGAAGAACCTTTCTAGGAACCATAGCTGATTTCAACCCTTGTCTATACCTCAGCTCATGAAATTTTGGAAATTCACTCCCATTTGCAAGATTTTTTTTAAATAATACGCAACCATTCACACATGTGTGGATTTTTTCATACCCCAAGCCGAGATTACTGATTTTATTTTTACATTGACTTCATTTTGTTGGGAATGTGGAGTCAGCTGGTAACAATGAACTTAATAATGCCAATAACGGATCTACACTCTCATTTTTCCAGCCATGCACCACTTGGAAGTTAAGAATTTGAAGGATTGATGTCAAATGACTTAACTTTCAATTAGCATACATAGGCTTTAAATCATCGTCCATTGAATTGGCACAATCATCATTTAGACCCTCATTCAACATTCTATCAACTTCAAACCCTTTGTCAAACATTTATGCCTCTTTATCTATGTTTGGTGCCACTTCACCTATGTTTGTTGCCTCTTCATCTCTCACAATTTGACATTCTATCATATCTTCATAATAATTGTAAGCCCAATGGCTTATACCACTATGCCCATATCTTATCATATGTCAATAAATCATATTTCTTTTTTTCACCTTTCCACCAAGATAATTTTTACATGGACATGGATATTTTTCAATGTCCCTCTCATCAGCTACTCTCTCATCATATGCATTATATTGATCCATATTCAACCTTTGACACTCATCCATCTATAATATTGTGCATTCCTATATTAATTTAGTTTCTAATTTAAAGAAAAAAACATAAATCTTAAAACAGAGATGCCAAAACATTGTTGAAAGTAGTCACTTTTAGTACATACCATAATATAAAGAAGAGGATATAATGAGTCATTTTTCTGAGATGTATCTTACATTCATTTGAAGTTTACCTACAGAGAATGGAATATGCTTGTGTTTCCTATCAGCTTACTTTCAGCAATGAGGGTTTCAAATTACCTTTGAATTCACTATAGAGGGCCTCACTAACTTCAAATTCGTTGCAGAAAACTTTGAATTCCTTGCCCACCTTTTCAAAAGTCTCCAGGTCCTATCCAAACAAGCTTTATTTCCCATGCAAGTGCTTCAATACATGTCCATGAGAATAAAAAATGTCAACAACAATCCAATTTCATTCCCATGCCAACAATTATACATTTTACAAGTTTTTGGACTTATAAATATAGACAAGTTATTTAAACCACTAGATAAATAGCATTTAAAGGTTTTTCGTCTCTGACTTATAATTATTTTTTTATTTCAACTAATACAACTATTTTTTTTGGTTTGTTTTCATGGTTTTTACTCATGTAACTTTCACTTTCATATCCCTTTGAGCTGCTTTATGTATTTCTTTCTTCTGCATTGGTTGTGTTATGAAAGTAAAACTTGAAAGTGCCCCTGCTGATAAGATTTGAGTCTTTAGTTGTTTACTTGTTTTTGTGATATTTGAATTTTGAGTCTTAATCTATAAGTCTAGAGGCTTATCTAGATTTATGTGGATCTTGCAAAGTCCACTCTTGAAAGCTCCTAAGTGGTTGAAGAGACCAATTGGTGTCAGTTTTTGATTTGGAGGAAAGCTTGCTTCATTTTGGACCAGTACAGCATCACAAAGTGTTGTTGGCTCTTCTCAGGTAGAGTACAATTTATTCTTTGGTACATCTCATTAAGATGATATATGGTCTTATTTTTCTACTATTTTCATAGGTATATATACACAATCTCATTATCGAGGATAGTTTGGTGCTTTGTTCAATATAGTTTAAAGCTACAATAGAAGATGGTGAGGAATCATCATTGAGATTTGTGCGACAAGAAGTCTCAGGATCCTCAGTTACTTATTTGTTGATACTATTTGAATGGGATTAATAACAATTTACATTAATTTGTATTGTTTCACTTACAAATTTTTGGTTTCAGCATTGATTTAGTTTGGAAGAAGAGAGGGAGACATGGAATTTCCTAAGAGTCATGTTTGAAGATGAAGGCAATGTTAGGAAAAAGCTACTTGAGCACCTTGGATTTCAAGTGTAGTCATAGAGAATCAAGACTTATAGGAAGCTCAATTTCCCAACATTGATGATATTAGTAGTGAAACAATCAACAATGTCACTCTTGATGATACAACACAATTAGATCCATCAGTTCGGTCAAAAGGTGGACAAGATGTTGCATCCCCTAATGAATTGGGATCCTATATGAAAATACATGATGTTTATCTTTTCATTTTTCCCTTTTTAGGTGCACTCTTGAAAGCTCCTAAGTGGTTGAAGAGACCAATTGGTATCAATTTTGGATGTGGAGGAAAGCTTGCTGCATTTCAGCCTAGTACAACATCATAGAGTGTTGTTGGCTCTTCTGAGGTAGAGTACAATTTATTCTTTGGTACCTTTCATTAAGATGATATATGGTCTTATTTTTCTGCTATTTTCATAGGTATATATACACAATCTCATTATCGAGGACAGTCTAGTACTTCATTCAACAGACTTTGAAGTTTCAATAGTAGATGGTGAAAAATCATCATTGTGAGCTTTGTGTGATAAGAAGTCTTAGGATTCTCGGCTAGTTATTTGTGGATACTATTTGAATGGGATTAATAACAATTTACATTCATTTGTATTGTTTCACTTGCAAACTTTTGGTTTATGCATTTATTTAGTTTGGAAGAAGAGAGGGAGACATGGAATTTCCTAAGAGTTATGTTTGAAGATGAAGGAAATTCTAGGACAAAGCTACTTGAGCACCTTGTATTTCAATTGCAGTCAACAGAGAATCAAGACTTACATAAAGCTCAATCTACAAACATTGATGATACTAGCAGTGAAATAATAAACAATGTCAGTCTTGATGATACAACACAATTAGATCCATCAGTACATTCAGTCAAAGGTTGGACAAGATATTACATCCCCTAGAGACAATGGCAAGGAGTTTTTTGATAATTTGCACAATCCGAAAGAAGATTCTTCACTTCCTCTCACTGAAAATGATTTTGTTGTTGGGAAGGATACCCTCGGCAATGGAGAAGAGGTGCAACATGAAGCTACTAAAGATTCAACTGAATATTAAGAATTTGATGAAGCCATTCAAATTTCTTTAGTTTTTGGTGATTATAAGGGAGTATTCATGCAATTCCTGTCAGCAAACAAGATGGCAGATGCACTTCTCATTGCTCATGTCGGGGGGAGTTCTTTACGAGAGAAAACTCGTGATGAATATTTAAGAAAAATGAATTGTTCATATCTTAATGTTATGCTTCTATACTAATTGCATGGAATTTGCAACGTCTTAAAGTCTTTTAATTTTTTATGTTTTACCTTCCCTCTTGTATTCAACTTTCTAGATTTTAGAAGGCTAACTGGCTTTGTTATCTAAAATATATTTCTTTATGTGGAATATTTTCTCACTTAACACTATTAGTGCAAGTGGTTTCTACAATGGTCAATAATGATCTTATTTTCCTTGTGAACAACAAGCCTTTGAAACCTGGAAAGAAAATCTTGCTTTACTTTGTACACTAAGTGTTTTTTCCCACAAAAATTAGTTAAACAGAAAATTATGTAAATTGGATAATGCAATTTTGATTTGGAGTAAATTGTACTTGACAATAAGTTTTTTTTATAACTCATTTCTAATTTTTGTGAGTTGTAATTTGAATTTTTTGATATAATGATAAAGCGTACAAATTTATGAATTGTATCATACAGTTGTGTACAGTATTTTCAAACATTTATCATACTTGTATCATAGATACAAGACTTGGACGTAAAATAGTCTTGGCATGCTGATTTTTGACTTAAGACTTGGAGGACTCGACATAGACTTGCTAGGCTGATTTGTTGACTTGGATGTTGAAGGTAGGTTTTCAAATCAAATAAACCCTACCCCACAAAGTGATCTATGTTTTCCATTATATTTCCATTGAATTCTCTTGGAAAAGTAATAAAATTAGCTATGATGGTTTTTTGTTCACTGTTGCCAATTGATTCTAAGTTTTCTTTAAGAGGCTTGGGATTATAAGATCAAAGGGATCTCTAGTAGTCAATAGAGGAAGAATGGAAATCCTTGAAGAGATTATAACAAATATGTGATAATCACAAAGCACAAGGTTCAAAGCAATGAGATCATAATGTAAAAACAAAAGAGAAAATTTATGTTTTTATCAAAACAATGATCTTAAGGATTGATTATGAAGAACAATCATCATAAGATAGCAGTGAGTACAAACAATGATAGTTCCAATGAGTTATCAATACAGTGAATAAAGAGTTCCAATTTTAAATGCATGATAACAGTAGTCCAAGGCATGCAAGGGATAGGAATGAAAGACAATATATATAGGGAAAATAGTTGCAAATGATCATTGTTATATCAAAGCATATGAGTGTCAGAGGATCATAGTAAAATGAAGGAGATAATAGCAGTTGTTATGAATTCCATGTGACTCAATATTATGCACAAATAAGATGTAAAAGACCATGGAACGGAGTGAAAATGGGTCAAATTCAATGAGATTCATTCAATGTCAAAGAGAATTATCATTATATTAGTGAAAGCACAATATTGTAAGAGCAATGAAGCAATGGAAAGCAAGAATAGTATATGCAACATTAGGATCATTGTCATAAAGGATGAAGATCAGCGTGAGGTTTGCATGATAAGAAGTAGACTTATCACCCACATCCCCGTAATGATAGCCATGGAAATAAGTGACATAATAGCCATAACGTGTAAAATGACACAGTCATAAAGGGGCAGTTTGTAGTGCAAAGAAAAGAGTATAGAGAATTTAAAGCCAAGAAACAAACAACAAGAAAAGGGTAGTCACAAAAGAACACTATCATACATGACAATCATGCCATAACAAAGATCAAGGGAAGAAAAATCTAGAAATGAGGTTAGTGGTTCCTTTTCACTTGAAGGTGAAGCTCCTTTAACATAACTAGATGGAGGTAACATTTTCAAGAAAAGCTTGTAAGCACAATGAAGAATTATTTCACAACAATTATGAATTTGAAGAGGCTTTATAGAATTGATTCCTACTTTTCTCATTAACTTTGGTAAAGCTTTATCCTAATGCACAAAATGGACAGTCCTATGAAGAGTTGACATATAGTGCAAATAAGTCTATAAGAATGATGTAGCAGAGTTTAAATGCAGCCTAAAGAGTAGCAAGTAGTAACATTAAGGTTCTATAGTTAATAGTTCATTCAACAAGTATACAACCTTATGTTAGGACCTATGATACACTCATCAATGCTTGATGTGTAAAGGATAGATAAGAGAAACATATATATGATTGAAGTATAGGATTGAATATATGATATCCAAGATAAGGTCCTTAGCATGGATATAGCCTCATTTCATAGGAAAACCTGCATAAAGAAGATCAATGTTATCATTCTCAAAGAATTAACCAAAGGACAATGTTATCATTATCTCTTTGATGTTGCCTTTAAGTTATATTAGGTATGATGGTACCTATCCACTTCAAAACATGGTTCAAGGTATAATGAATATAGTCAATAATACCTGGGCGACTCGAGAAAATTTGTGTGGTGCTCATGAAGAGAGGGAAATCTTCAAAATATTATATATATGCATCTACTATTGGCGACAAGACTTTATTATCCACAAACATAGTTTCCTCTCAAAATCTGAATCTTTCTTTGCAAAGCTTGTGCTATCTCCAATCTATTTTTCCAAAATAAGTGAAAACTCCTTGCATTCATGAAACCTGTTTAAGTTTCCCTCCTTTCTTCCAAAAATAAATTTTTTAACTTATCTCTTGCTCATTTTCACATGGATTTGATGAAAAGGCCATTTAAAAGGATAAAAATACCTTTTATAATGTTTCTCTATAAGAATATCACCCCTTTTTAATTTTGTAAAGAAGCCAAAGACTTAAAAACCTTATACAACATAAAATAGACTCAATGAATAAAATTTAATGTAAACCCATTCCCTATACAAACCTAGGGGTTTAAGATCAAATGATTTCAAGTTGCTAAATACTGAAAACCTTTGCAAAAAATAATACTTTATGACACCTTAAGATAATAATCAGGATTTGAAAAATAAAAAATTAGGTGAGACTTGATTTGGATTACAGTAGCAATTAGGACAAATGAAATTGGAATGAATTTCCTCCTTTTTACATGTGTTTTAATTTGGACAAAAGAAAGATTATCCACACACAATTGATTTCATAGATTATAAAATAATTCTATTTAAAAAATAATAATTAACAATATAAAGCTTGAAAGAGACAATTTTCGCATACCAAAAGCGATCATAATTGTTATTTCTATTTGGCATTATTTCTATAGATTATGATCAAATTCGAAAGAAAAAAGAATAGAGTAATAGTCATTTATTTAGTCATTAATTTAGCCATATATATAGTCATTTATTTAGGCATTTTTATTTGTCTAATATTAGTCATTTTTTTTTTCTGATATTAGTCATTTATTTAGTTAATATTAGGCATTTATTTAGTCATTTAGTTGTGATTTTACCCAATTAACAAATTAGTCACTTATAATGACTAAATCAGTCATTTATTTTCAAAATACTACTAGAGTTAGTCATGTGACTAAAATTTTTAGTCACATAGTCATTTATTTACCAAATTCTACTAATGATTCATAGCTCTAGTAGAGTTATTCATATCCTCCTGAAAGTTGAATTCTCTTTTCTTTTGGTTTTCATCATTTTTCTTTCTTTTGATTTTTCTTTTCTCTTCTTTCTTTTAATTTCAACTCACAAGCAGTGAAGCTTGCACTCAGGGCTGAGAATCACAGTGGCG
Organism: Sequoiadendron giganteum; assembly: GCA_007115665.2. Lineage (NCBI taxonomy): Eukaryota > Viridiplantae > Streptophyta > Pinopsida > Cupressales > Cupressaceae > Sequoiadendron > Sequoiadendron giganteum. The sequence continues at coordinate 172,361,044 of CM021103.1, read as the reverse complement.
CTAAAGCAAAATTTTAGATTTTCACTTAACTAGACTTCACAAAGGACCTACAATGAATACTGGATTCTTAAGATGTGTAAAAGATATAAGATATCAGAATACATCAAGAAATATGAACCAACGACCTATCTTCCTTTTCAGTCAAACATCTAGGTCACTTGACGCTAACAGGAGATCCTCATCATCCACTCTACAAACTTAATTAGAGTTTAACAAAGAAATACATAGAACAACCCCCAGGCAATAAAAATGATTGTTGTGCATGCAAACATGCTCGACAAAAAGCAAAGCAGCAACAAAGAAAAAACAATGGAAAGAAAAGGGAAAGAAAACACCTAAACTAACCAAAGTAGGAAAGAAAAATAAAACAACAAGGAAACTACTCTAAAGCAAGCTAACCTAAGGCAAACCAACCTAACCCTAAGAAAATTAGGAAAGTGAGATATGTACACAAAATGAGATATGTACACGAAACCTACACTATTCAAAACGGACTATGTACAAAGATATTTACAAAGTACCCCGTTCAGGCAAGGCAAACTGACATTTACGCCCATTGGATTTCATAATGCATGTACAAGAAGAAAGGAAATCATTATAGTTCTAAGCCATGCAAGCTCATCCTTATGTTCAAAAAAAGAAGTTCCATATTGCAACATTGAGATCCAATAACACACTCAGAAAGAATCAACAGTTGAGGTGATTCATTAAACCCATGGTCAATCAATAAACATGACTGTCTCCCTTCATTCCCATAAGAAAAATGATAAACGTAGCTAAGTATTCATAGGAGTAAGGAAAGATAGAACCTAGATGTTGTTGTGCAAAGGTGGCAAAATCTGACCATCGAGAGCCTCGGGTGGATGCAATGGATAGTACAACATCCCTCTTGGATCATGAATCTATAGATCACAATTGAATTGATCAAGGAGTACACACTATGAAGAAAATTTTTTAGATGCAAGGAACCTTGTACTTGATCTCGAGCTCGCATAAGGCTGGGAGAACAAAGCAAAAAACCCTTCTTCCAAGTTTCTAGTGAGACCCGTAGCCTCTATCGACTATTCTTTGATGAGAACGATACTATCATATTGGTCATCAATGTTCCTAGTGTCTACTTGATTTCTATCTTCAAAAGGCAACATGTTGTCTCATTTTAGTTCCCTTGTGTTGATTTGAATTTTTTTATAGTTCATGTAATAAAAGCATGACATGCACAAATCTATCCTACTATAGCTCTCAGAATGCATAGGAGGAGAAGCAACGGACAAGGAGGAAAGAATTCCAATCATAGCTTGTAGTTGGCAGGGAAATATCATCCTGGTGGGCAGCTGCGAAGACATCCTCACCTTGTTCTTCTCCCTTTTGCAGTTCACGTGGCTCATCAGGCTGCTTAATTGTTTCCTCTTGTTCATCATCTTTGTAGATGGAAAATGAGTTCCATTCCCAATCAGAGATCTTTAATGCTTCTCCATCTGGAGGTTTGGGTGACATGTCTTCATCACCACCATCCACTAAAATGTATTCTTCCTAAACATTGGCATACCTTTGAAGTATAGCTCCTAATAGAAAGAAGTCATCAATTGACAACACGAACAATTGAACTAAGTTGCAACAATTAAACAAACAAGCCTAGACCACCTTTACACAGTAGTTTTTCATCAACAAATGCCAAAAGTATGGGCTAGAAGTCCATCAAACACAATAACATCAAACACCATTATCACAACCATTCAAGAAACTACAAGCTAAATCTAACATGGAGGTTGAATCATGCATGCATAATGAACAAACTCAAAAGAAACACCCAAATTCATGCAATGCTTCTTTCTATTTCTGCAAAATGCCTTTTACACCAATTCCCCAACACTTACAAATGAGAGGCAAGCCCCTATTTATATTTTTCCAAAAGGAGAATGAATGGCTAGGATTAATTTTCATTGTGTGGCTTAGATTTGTTACAAGTTAGGGTTTCACCCACCCCCAATATTTCATAATATAAAATACATCTTTGTTTTCTTCTCTATTTTGTCTTTTAGTGGACCTAGCATTGTAGCAGTTTTGTCTTGTAGTGACTACCTTCTTTGCTGTGGCTGAAAACCATCAAAGTTCGCCATCTATCTAATTTATTTACAATATTCTTCATTGAATCTTGTTGTAGATTTGTGTCACTAAGAATGAGATATGTTGCTCTTGATCCTAGTGGACAACTCTAGACAAATCATGATCATTTGATGAAACATAAAATAGCTCCTTCTCGCTCCCTTCAAGGCCACCCTTTATAGTTTTGTCACTGACTTCCTTGGCATAGGCCTTCTTCTAACACTAATTTTGTTGATGGGTGCCAAGAGGAGAGGCACACATGAAATGAATGGTGACTGAAGCAATGCACTCTTTCCTTGTTCAACCTTCTCAATGGACCTTCCCAATGGTACCTCAACAAGTTCCATAAATCCTACACATATGGAATAAAGTAATTTTTTTTGCATATAATGAGGCAAACATTAGCCAAATCCTACAAATACAAGGTTAGATCCACTCATTTATTATGAAAATATCATAAAATTCATCATCATTTAGCATTTGGAGTTCATTCAGATCATTTGCACAAATATTGGCTCAAGGGTACGGGTTTCCCTACGGTGGAAGTCATTCAGAGTAGCTAGGAGGAAGATGGCATTGAGGCTGTAGAGACCTATAGGCAACTACCCATAGAAAAAGTTTTGCATGGTGAACTTGTCTATAAAATTCCATGTGAGGCACTTTGGCACATGCAACACTTGAAGTTACTAGATTAAGCTTGATGCATTTGTAGTTCTGAGGCATGCGGGTGTAGGATGGTCGAAGGACATTTGGAGTCTCTGCCATTAAGCAATGAAATTCATAGCATGGCAACTTGCAAGCAGAATTCCACACTATAGGACCCATGGGTGCCTCAAATGTTAAGGACTACGTGCAAAAGTTTGACCAATGTAGGAGAAGTGAGAGGGAGCTACCATGCTGCCATCATATGTTCACCATTAGGAACGACATTAGAGGGATGATGATCTGTAGGTGGTGGTATGCATAGGTGGACCCGCAGCGAGCCCATGGAATTAAGCATTGGCCAGACAGGCTTCAAAAGAGAAAAGGGAAACCACCCTTGCGGGATCCATAGTGTGAACAGAAGTGGGCGTTTGGATGTTAGGGAACGACGATGGAGGGATTGCGACCTGCAAAGGAATTCCCATAGACAGTGACAAAGGGATGACAACCCGCAAAGTAAATCCCATGGACGGTAATAGAGGGACGGTGACTCGCAAAGGAATTCCTACATATGGCAATGGAGGGATGACAACTAGCAAAGGAATTCCCATAGACGGCAATGGAGGGATGACAACCTGCAAAGAAATTCCCGCAACTTTAGAAAACTTAGTAAATTTTAGATTTTTCAATTTTAGCATGTGAGAAAAGGGGGAGAAAGAGTGCCAAGACACATTTCCATAAGATTTGACTCATTTTAAGATTTGACAACAACATTTCTCAAATGGACTTCTATGGATGAACTTCCATGAGTGGACTTCTGTAGTGAAATTTTTGTAATGTCTAAACACATGGAAAATTTGATGCAAACCACTTTAGGAATGTGAAGACACTCATTTTATAGGCCCTAGATAATGAAAACTTGAAGTTTGCACCCTTTTTGGAAATGCAAAGATTTGGAAGGGGGAAGCTAGAGGGTCCGCTTCCCTTAAAAATGACATTGAGCACACAAAAACCCATGGATGGTGACCCACAAAGGAATTCCCACAGACGGTGATAGAAGGATGGTGACCTACAAAGTAATTCTCGCAGATGGTGATGGAGAGACGACAACCCATACAGGAATTCCTACAGATGGCGACTGAGGGACGGCAAGGAAGGGACGATGATTGACAACGAAATTCCAATGGACAGCAACGGAGCGACAGTGACCCGCAAAAGAATTCCCATGGATGGCAATGGAGGGATGATGAGCTGCAAAGGAATTCTCATGGATGGAGATGAAGGGACGATGACCCACAAAGTAATTCCCATGAACGACGACAAAGGGATGGTGACAGAGGGATGGCGACCCATAGATAAATTTCTGCAACTTCCTGAAACATAACGAAACCTTGGTAGTTCACTTAGGCATCATGGAAACATCCCAAATCCATAGGAAACTTTTCCTAAAAGTCAAAAAATGAAGGTGAAAGTGAAGCATGCAAGCAGGGGCCAAGTTAGTAGGAGCAAGGAAAAAGCGAAAAAAGGGGGTCCCTGCTTTTGGTAGGGTGTGTGTGCAAAATATGCACAACTGGTTGGTACTAAGTTGAGCTTAGATATGTGTCCTAATTTTGATGATGATTTTAAGGATATGTCTATGTTTCCTTATGCTAGTTTCATTGGTAGTTTTATGTGCACAATGGTTTGCACTATACCAAATATAGCCCAAGCAATGAGATTTTTGAGTGGGTTTATGTCTAATCCTAGTAGAGAGCATTGGACTTTTGTTAAGGGCATGTTTAGATATTTGTGAGGTAATTTTTATTACTATTTTTTTTATCATGGTACTGATGATGTGATCAAGTCATTAGACATATAGTGAGTTGTTGATGTATATTGAGAAACTAACTTGTATAGTTGAAGGTCCACTAATGGTTACATTTGTACTTTGTTTGGAGGTGTAGTGAGCTAGACGAGTAAGAGGTAGCCTATCATTGCATTTTTAGTAATTAAAACATTTAGTATATGGCTTCTACACCTGCCTCTAAGGGGATAGTATGGTTACAAAGGCTTTGTAATGTCATTGGTTTCAATTTCAAGCAATTTCTCAAAATAGAAAACCATTTATAAAATATCAATTTTAGATTAAAAAAACTAGAACATCACAACTATAAAATAAAACATCACAATTTTTAGATATAACATCACAACTATCAAAAACCCTAGAAAGCTAGAAACCACCATTTTCCTATGTGCCACAATTGACTGATACTGCACTACAAGTGTCTTATTCATCACCACAACTCTTGGGTTGTACATTACATTTCTCAAAATTTAAAATTTGGGGGAAATATCTATGCATCCAAATTTCAATGTCCTTCTGGATAGTGACTATACATTCAGATCTAAGACTTATTTAGGTTATTTATTCCTATTGCATTTTACCGTTTTCTTTAGCTTAGCTTTCATATCCTAGTTTTCATTTATCATATTAGCTCATTCATCATCATATTTGAATCTTGATATTAGGAATCTTATCAAACTATTAATCAGACCAGAGTCACATATGTGGGTGTCTTAACCTCATCATATTTCATTTATCATATCCATATGTTGGTCCTAAAACTCATGTGTCTAGTTTAGTTTCATCTTTTATCCAATCAACATTATCATCTTGGTTGTTATCCTCTTGAGGTCTTGTAATATATATTTTCTACCTTAGGGCATCATATTTTTCTTAGCATCCTCTTTCAAGGTCCAAAGTGTATATCCAAAATCCTAGAGCATAGTCATACTTCCATTATGACTTTGCATTCCCAAACATAGCTATATTTGCATTTCCATCTTGCATCTTTATATCCAAAATTACCAAAAACATAAACTAGTGTCATTTTCATCTTGCATCTCCATCCTTAGCTCATATTCATCCCAAAATCTAAAAATCCAAAAAAAATGGAAATTCCCAAAACCCAAAAATTCATAAGTCCTATATGATCCTCACTAGGTCAGAAAGGAAGTCAAAGGATATGGATACCTCAAATGACCCCTATTATCCTACTAGCACCTTGAATTTTGGGTCATCTTCAAACCAACCACAAACTTCACCACCTCAAATTGACAATCGATTTTCCAATCTTACATTACATTAGGTGGAACAAGGTTTAACCCAAGAAGAAATTGACAACGCTTCCCAAGATCCTAGTATATTGCATATCATAGAGAAGCTTTTCATAGTAGACGTTGATAAATAGTTTGTAGCACTTTATGAAAATGGATCCAAACTTCCCACTAGTTTTGACACTTGCACAATCATAGAGGGAATAACACAAACTCAAGGTCATGTCCATAACACACTTCCACAAAAAATACCAACTTCACATCACAATAGCAATAAATGAGTCAAAATCCACCCCAATACATAACAATTCAAACAAAATGTTCACATCTCACTTCCAACAAGGAAATCAAAATACTTCCCAACACAATATTAATACAAATCTAGCATTCAAATCCAACTTCAAAAACCATAATCCATCCTCATCATACAATCATCTCAACACATTTAATATTGACACCAGTTCTCTCATGCAAAGTCAACCAAACATTACAACAAAAAATATCCAATTTGAAAGTGACAAGGATAAAGAAATATTATCCCATTGAGGAACTATGTCCTTATCCCTTTGATTGAAGTATATACATGCGTTGTTTCCCTCAATATTTCAATGTACCAAAATTTAACAAATACAAGGGAAAGGGAGATCTAGTAAAGCATGTGAAAGAGTTTCATACTATGTGCATGGATATTAAATTTGAGCTTGATGAATTTTTTTCCATGTACCCTTTGGAGGAAAGATCTACAATGGTTTACACATCTACCTCCTTGGATGAGAACATGGAATGAACTAGCTAATGATTTTTTTGCACAATTTTCCTATAACATTGAAAGTGATATGACCCTTAAAAAATTATGTACATCCTCACAAAAAGGAGAGTCACTTACCTCTTTCTTCAAAGTATGGAGAAGTATGAATAGAAAATTTCCTTATCACATACCTAAAATATAGTTGGATGATATCTTTGTCAAAAATCTCAATACATAACTAATGCACAACCTTCAAATCTATTTTGTAGTACATTTGAGGATCTCAATGAAAAGGTGTCTCCATTGAGAAGAGGATTCTTGTAAAAGGCTTGGTCAAAATATTCAAAGAAAACCAAAACACTCCAAAATGCTCAAAGTAATTTTTTTCTAGAAACAATAATGTCACAAATTATGGGGTAGTTGATGCTAAAGTGGTTAACAAGGTCCACCCCACCATTTATCTCAAAGGGCCTTCTACATCAAACAATAAACCAACAAGTCATGACAAATCTACAAATTTAGTTAAAAAAAATCTGAAATAACAAGGTCCTCCATGAAAAAACACAAAAAGGTAAACACATACAACCTTAGGGGAATCCATTGAATCAGTTTTGAAGAAACTGATACAATCGAATATCATTCAGCTCCAAAAAATAAAAACTATGAACCTGAACCTTTCAAATCATCTTAGTGGAAAGATAATAATTTTTTGAATTCCATCACATGAAAGGACATAAGGAATATACATTTTACAAACTTAATAACATCATTAAAGATCTCATTGACCAATGTGACATATCCATAGACAATTCACAAGGGTCTTCAAATATAGATCATACCATTTTCAAAAATCCTTTACAAGATGATGGGTAGGGAAATGCCTCCTATTCAGGGACTAATACAGATAACCAAGCTAACTATACCAGTGTCTCATATGATTATACCATTAATAACATACATGCCTTTAATAGTAATTTCTCTACCATTACCATTAAGAAAATCTAGAATGTTCCATTACAACCCAATGGTCTAAAGTGACCTTGCAAGGGGCCACTTCTAGCCTACAATCCAAAGCTCAATACAAAATATTAGATCATCTAAGGAAGACACTTGCATAGATTTGCATTCTTGAGTTACTTTTCATATCTATTGAACATAAAGCCATTTTAGAAAAAGATTTACAGGAGACTTTTATCCCCACATACCTAAATGTCAATCAATTTCAAGCCATGGTAGGGTACTCAACTACTACCCATCATGTTACATTTTCTAAAAAGACTTCCTACACAGAGACCTAACCATAATGATCCATTACACCTTGAGGTATACATTAAAAAACACAAAATCAAATGAGTCTTTTTAGACAGTGGAGCGCGTCTTAACATATTGTTGGCAGTATGTTTTTGCTGATGTCAAAAGGAGAGTGCATCTTTCTTGTCATTGATGACAAAGGGTATTCATGTTGAATGATACATACTAGACTAACTCAAGAAGTTTGTTTGAAACTGCAATGCAAGTGTTGAAGAGATTGTAGAAGTTTTCATTTTGGGCCTCGAGCTTACCATATATTTCTTTTTGAAGGAAGGAGTTAGTCATTTTAGCTATGTTTGATTTTTTTTTGACTTCAAACTTTGATTGTACCCTTTACCATGTGCACAAAAAAAATGAAGCTCAAATTAAGTTCATAGTTTCAGACTTCAAGCTTCAATCATACCTCTTACTAAATGCCTTAGAAGAAATGAAGAAATATTGAGCTAAGTCCAAAATTTTTTAGACTTTGGACCTTGGGAATACTTAGTATCAAATTCACAAAGGAAAAGGATTTAGAAAGGTTAAGTTCAAAAGGACATCAAACTTTAGGCACTGGTGTGAAGCAAGAAGGAGGTATGATGGAAGGATGAACCTCGAACCCCAAAATGGTTTTGAGTTTCATGGTTCAGAGCTAAGTCTTACACCTTATCTAATTGTGAATTCTTACGTGGTATGATAAAATTCCGACATCTAACCTCTAAAAAATTTATGCATATTTCAAATCCTCGTGTTTCATTGTTTAGTGTATTGGATTGTGGTGGATTCAAGGATGGTTAAAGGTAAAGGGAAAGGTTGATGACCGAAACCCAACAAGTGAGTAAAGAGATTTGTACTAAAGTGTTTGGACTTTGTTCATAAGCTCTACGATGCACTCCAAGCATAAGGTAAGGGAGATGAATTACTCACAACCCCCAAATAAAAGGAAGAATAAATTTGCTGAAATTGAAGGATTATTCTTGCCATTTCATAGGAAGCTTGTGTTCACTTTTTTTGACCATGTAGGTTTGTATAGAGGTGACACATGGAAAATTATTTCAATTGAGTCACATCCTTGTTGTGAATACTTAATCTATGGCCCTCATTTAATGCATGGTGGTTGAGAAATAACTATCAAATCATGGTGCGAAAAACAAAATTGATGGTCTACATTCGAAGATCAAATTTTTTTAAAGGCTAGGTGAATGAAATTGTGGCATGAAAATTGAGATAACCATTTTAGTAGCATCTCAGTTGCTGATTGAAGGGAATGAGTGATGCCATTATGTAATGATAGCTAAAAACCCATAATATTTCGATCATGCAGGATTATGGAATTTATTGTAGATCAAATCATAGATTGTTGTACATTGAAATAAGCAAGTGTATTGTATGATGTCAATGATTGTTTTGGCTCAAGGAGTGTTGTCGTGTTGGGGAAGTGAAGTGAGAAAATTTGAACAACTAATTGAGGGTATGGAAAAGGAATTAAAATGTGTGAATAGAGAGAGAGTATGGTGTGTATGCACATGTTGTGAGAGGGAGACCTAGACTGATATACAAAAACATCATCTAGGTTATGCATTGAGTCGCAGAAGTGTATGAGATATAATAAAGAATGGGAATGATAAGAGTAGTGCAAAGAAATGTGTTACTGAGTGGACAAAAACAAGGTATGAGTAGTTGTAGAACATGATTACAATGTATTAAATTGGATTCATTTGAATTAATTGTAATATTATCATTACAAATCTGATTGATTGGTGCCATCAGATAAGCAAGTTGGTGCTCAGTAAGGGAGTGGGTGCTTCCTTGGAGTTGGTGCTCTTAAATCAAGTGATTGGTTCCCTTAAATAATTGTAATTAGTGAGGTTTTATTGTGAGTTTGGATTTCAGTAGTAGACTCAAGAAAGAAATTTCATAATGGTTTTCCCATATCAATTTTTCCACATATATCTATTGTTATGAGTTTTTTTGTTTGTGTATGTAATCTTTGCATGTTGTTCCTTTAATCTACTTCAGGGTTAAAAGGTAAAGTTTTATTTGATGTAATGATCCCCCCCTCCCAATCTCAATATATTTTTGCATTCCAACAATTGGTATTAGAGCTCTAGTTCCCTTAGAGAAGCTTAACTAGCTCAGGTAGATCGTGAATCATGAACACAAGATGGCTAGTCAAGAAGGTTCCTCTTCAAATAGAAAACTCCTCTTTAATGGATCAAACTATTCTTTTTGGAGAATCAAAATTCAATCATATTTATCATCTTTATAGTTGATTGTATGTCTATTGTAAATGGTTATAAAATTCCTAATACAACGCCTACTGATCCAACTGGAAATAAAGAATATGAGAACAATTCTAAAGCAAAGAATGTTATTGTTTGTGGATTATCAAATTCAAAGTATGTCAAGGTTAGACACTGTGAAATAGCCAATGATGTTTGGGTAAAATTAAAGAAAAATCTATGAAGGTGATGATAAGGTAAAGAAAGAAAATCTATAAAATTTCAAAAGAAAGTTTGAAAGTCTCAAGATGAGTGAGGAAGAAAAGATTGCAAACTATCTCCTAAGAGTAGATGAAATAGTTAATGCAATTAGAGGCCTTGGAGAAGAAGTGAAAGAACTAGTTATTGTCCAAAAGGTTTTAAGATCATTACCATATAGGTATGATTCTAAATTTTCTGCAATATAGGAAGCAAGGGATTTGAAGACAACCATTGTTGATGAGTTTCATGGTATCTTAATTTATTAGAAATGAGAATGGGAGATAGAGATTCATCCAAGAGAGAAGTTGCATTCAAAGAAGCCAAGAAAGACAAGAGTGAAGCTTCTACATTTGAACATAAGGATTCTAATGAGGAATAAGCCAACTTCATCAAAAGATTAAGGAGAGGCTTTGGAAAATATGAAGTTCCTTTAAGTGCTTTAACTATGGTAAGGTAGGACATTTTGTTGCTAAATGTTCTTAAAAAAAGAAGACTAACTCTAGACAAGAAGTGGATGGTAAAAATAAGAAATCCTACTTTCCTAAGAGAAAGAGTGTTCCAAGGAATATATGAAGAGCCTATACATACAAGAGGAAGGCTATTCATCTTATGTTAGTGATAGCTTAGATGATGTACAAGATTGTGCCTTTGTAGTTGAGGAATATTAATTCCTATTCATGAAAAAATGTTTTTTAGACAAAGAAAATAGAGAATTTGAAGGCCATGATGAAGAAGATGAAGAAGATAAATGAGAATTTAACCTTGAAGGTGAACTAATCTATGCCTTAGAGGAAATTAATAACTTAAGAAATGAGAAAAAAAATGAACAGAAGCTTGCACAAAAAGAGATTGAAAAGCTAACCAAGAGCCTTGAAGAATCTAACCAAATGGTGGTGAGCTTGAAAACACAAGCTGAAGAAGCCAAAAGGATTAAAAATTTAGTCAAATATGAACTACAATCTAAATTTGATGAATGTATGAAGTTGGAAGCAGAAATAGTGGCCTTGAGAAAAAACTTTGAGAAGGCTAGAGAACAAATAGAAAAAGGGTTGAAGTTGAAGGGAGGTTCTAATATTCTTGATGAGTTTATTAGCTCACAAAAACATTCATTAAAAGAAAATTATAGCTTGGGTTTCAAGAAAGAAAAGAGTCCTAATACTAGTGCATTTGCAAAATTATATGATAAATTTAAAGCAGAGGAAAAGTTTGATACAAAGGATGAAAAGGCTTGCAAGGAGAATGCATCTAAAAATGAAAAATCAGATAAAGGAATTGTTGAGATGAAGAAATATGAAGTAGAAAGAAAGCCTATAGAAAACAAGAAGAATAACCAATCAATCCATAATCACCTAAAGAAGAAGAAAAATAAAAAGGGACCTAATACAGATGGATTCACAGTGGTGAGAGATTTGAAGAAGTCAAAGAAAAGAAGACTTCCTCATCCTGCTCAAAGAAATTTTATGATGAGCTATTGCTCATATTTCTATGATTATTGCTAAACTTGTAATTAGTTTGGTCATAGAAAAAGAGAATGCAAAGTTGTTCCTAAAAGGTGTACAAGTTTTGTAAGAAAAAATTCATTTGCTCCTTTACTAGATATGAATGTGATTTGTTACAACTACAATAATTTTGGTCATATAGCTAAGAATAATAGAACAAAATTTATAAGACCAAAAGTACAAAGTGATAAAAATAAAAACATGCATCCTAAAGTAAGCAAAGAATTTGAAGTTCCTGAAAAGAAGGAAGAGAAGGTAGAATAGAAACCCATGAAGGTGTGGAAAGGAAAAGAGTAGAAGCCCACACGATCAATGATTGTAGGGAAAACCCTTCATGCAAAGAAGAAAAATTTATGGGTGATAGATAGTGGCTGCTTTAAATATATGACTAGTGACAAGAGAAAATTTATCCAACTCAAGAAATGTAAGGAAGGATCTGTGAATTTGGGAGACAACAATATTGTAAAAATTTGTGGTAAATGAGCATTGAGTATATATATAAAATTGCCTACAAAAGTTGTCCTTTATGTTGAAGGGTTAAAGCATAATTTGCTAAGTGTCAATCAGATGTGTGACAATGGTTATAAAGTCACATTTAACTCAGAACGATGCAAGATAAGGAAATATGAAAAAAAAATTGCAAAAGGGGTAAGAATTAAAAGAAACCTTTATAATTTCAATGAAGTAAAAGGTCGCAATTATTTTTTAGGACAAGTTGATGAGAGTTAGTTGTGGTATAGGAGAATGGGGCATATATATTTTGATAATTTGATGAAAGTGAGTTAAAAAGGTCTAGTGAGACACATGCCTAATATTATTAGGACCACAAACACCACTTACAAAGAATGCCAATAGGGAAAGAAAAAAAGGGACAAATTTTAGACAAAATAATATTCAACTACAAAGCCCTTAGAACTAGATCATACTGATTTGTGTGGTCCTAAAAAGAAAAGAGGATTGAAAGGTGAAAGATACTTCATGTTTTTGATTGATGACTATTCAACAATGATATGGGTAACCTTCTTGAAGGATAAATATCAAACATTTGAAAGATTCAAAATCTTTAGAGCTTTGGCTAAGAAGGAGATTGTTAGAAGGATCCAATGCTTAAGATCTTATAGAGGTAGAGAATTCATATCAAATGAATTCATTGAATATTGTAAGAAGCATGGAATTAAAAGACAATATTCTGTAGAAAGAACTCCACAACAGAATGGAGTAGTTGAGAGAAAGAATGGGACAATCAAGGAGATGGCTAGAAAAATGCTTAATGAGGCCAAATTACCTGATATGTACTAGAGAGAAGTAGTTCATAAAGTAGTATATATTTTGGACATAGTTCAATTAAGGGTAAATAGTGGGAAGACCCCCTATGAACTATGGTACAAAAATACTACATCTGTTAAGTACTTCAAAGTATTTGGCAGCAAATTCTACACCAAAAGAGAAGAACAAAATTTAGGAAGCTTTGAGTCAAGGTGTGATGAATGGATATCTCTTGGATTGAAGCAAAATGATCACACAAAATTGTATAAAGCATCAATGTCAAGATTGATAAAGATCTTAAACATTTTAAGCTTACAAAGATAACTATGTGATTGAAGTAAAATCTAAAGGAAAAGCAAATAATGAGGAGACTAAAGAAGAAAATGAGAAGGCACCTGCAAAATATGTTCAAAAGGATCATCTTGTAGACCATATTATAGGAAATAAAGATGAAGGTGTTCAAGCAAGGAGAAGAGTTGAAAAGAACAAAGAACAAGTAAATTTTTCCCCTTTTCTTTGATTGAACCTAAGAGCTACATTGAAGCTAGAAAGTGTGAGAGCTTGATAAAAGCCATGGAAGAAGAACTGAGCCAAATCGAGAAGAAAAAAAATTGGGAATTAGTTTGAAGACCCCCAAACAAGAATGTTATAGGTAATAAATGGGTCTTTAATTAGAAACAAGCTCAATGAAGATAGAGCTATTGTAAGGAATAAGGAAAGATTGATGTCCAAGGGAAATGCAAGAATTGAAGGCATAGAATTTGAAGAAACATTTGCATCAATTGCACGATTAGAATCCATAAGAATTTTTCTTGCATTATTTGTTTATAGAGGATTTAAGGTCTATCAAATGGATGTTAAATTTTCTTTCCTAAATGGAAACCTAGAAGAAGAAGTCTACTTAGAACAACCAAATTATTTTTTAGCTATTAGATGAAGATGATTATGTTTACAAACTGAAGAAAGCATTGTATGGTCTAAAAAAACCACCAAGAGCATGGTATTCAAGACTAGACCAGGATCTCCAACAATAAGAATTCAAGAAAGTATATGTAGATAGAAATCTGTAATTAAAATAAGAATGCGAGTAGATGATTATTGCTATTGTGTATGTAGATGACATAATTTCTAGTGGTAGCAATGACAGAATGTGTAAAAGGTTTGTTGTCCAAATGTAAAATAAATTGAGATGTTAATGCTTGGAGAACTATCATTTTTCCTTTTTCTATAGATAGCACAAGTTGATGATGGGATATTCATATCTCAAACTAAGTATACTAAGGAGATGCTCAAGAAGTTTGGAAAGGAAGACAACAGACTAGTTAGTACTCCCATGACAACTATATGTAAATTAAGTGAGACAGATGAGTCCTTGGATGTAAATCACACAATTTATAGGTCAATGATAGTTAGCTTGTTGTACTTAACAACATCAAGGCCAAATATCTTTCAAGTTGTGTGCATGGTAGAAATATTCCAAGCTACTCCTAAAGAGTCACATGACAATGAAATAAAAATAATCTTTAGATATATAAAAGTATTGTTGACTATGGACTATGGTATCCCAAGAGTGAAGATTTCACATTGACAACATATATAGATGTTGATTGGGTTGGAAGTGTAGATGACAAAAGAAACACTAGTGGTGGTGCATTTTTCTTGGGAAACAAATTTGTTTCATGGTTGAGTAAGAAGCAAGAATTAGTAACTCTATCAATAGTTGAAGAAAAATATGTGGCATAAGTAGTATGTTTTACTCAGGAATCATGGATGAAAAAAAAACTCAAAGAGATCAAGGTGGAATACAAAAATCCTATTTTTATTCTTTGTGATAATTCCAGTGTCATAAACATTTAAAAGAATCCACTTATGCATTTTAGGACCAAGCACATATAAATCAAGAATAACTTCTTAAGAGAGAAGGTAGCAGATCAAGAAGTCACTATGGAATATGTGCCAACCAAAGCTCAAGTGTCAAATATATTCACTAAGCCTCTTCCCAAAGAACAAGTTCAATATCTGAGGAAAAAGTTGGGAGTAATTTCTCCCACATCGCATCACTAGATCCTAGTGATAGGGAATGTGTCTAGGGGGAGCCTCATAAGAAATTTCATTCATCCCTAGAAGAGAAGAGAGAAGTCAAGTTAGGTAAAATTGGTTTTACAAATTTCTAATGACTTGATGGTTGTAGATTTATTAACAAATTC